>JAZKLR010000360.1:0-537865 GCA_037103525.1 Ganaspis brasiliensis | reverse complement strand
CAGACAGACAGACAGACAGACAGACAGACAGACAGACAGACAGACAGACATCTTCGTAAAACCCATTTTTTTGGAATCAGGAGGTCTCAAAACGTCGAGAAATGTATGTTTTAGCAAAAGTTCAAAATCGCACAAATTGAAGACTTTCTCATTTAGGATGAGAATGTAAAAATGAATTTATTCAAAATTTCCAAAAATTTTTAGAAAAGTCAATATTTTTTGATGCAGTTTTATTAGTTGTGATCAATGAAAGTAAACAGGAAGAAAAAACCGGAAGTTTTTTCATTTTTTTTTAAAATAATAGAGTTTTTGTATAGGATTTATCCACTTTCAGTACCCCTTTTTGCACATGTAAACTTAAAAAATTCATAGCTTTGTGGGGTTGCATTATATCGGAAACTTTTATAAACAAAATTTGTTCGATTTTACTTGTAGTTTAAGAAAAAAATTAGAGAAAATTTTTTTTTGAAAATTTTTTTTTTTTTGAATTTTGAAAATATTCTATTTTTGATAATTTTGGACGAAAATTGCTGGCTAACGAACTCGACCTGTATTTTGGTACCAAAAAAAAGTATACCAAAGTTGAAGTTGATACGACAATTTTTACTCAAGTTATCCGATTTCAAAATTTTGATACAGACAGACAGACAGACAGACAGACAGACAGACAGACAGACAGACAGACATCTTCGTAAAACCCATTTTTTTGGAATCAGGAGGTCTCAAAACGTCGAGAAATGTATGTTTTAGCAAAAGTTCAAAATCGCACAAATTGAAGACTTTCTCATTTAGGATGAGAATGTAAAAATGAATTTATTCAAAATTTCCAAAAATTTTTAGAAAAGTCAATATTTTTTGATGCAGTTTTATTAGTTGTGATCAATGAAAGTAAACAGGAAGAAAAAACCGGAAGTTTTTTCATTTTTTTTTAAAATAATAGAGTTTTTGTATAGGATTTATCCACTTTCAGTACCCCTTTTTGCACATGTAAACTTAAAAAATTCATAGCTTTGTGGGGTTGCATTATATCGGAAACTTTTATAAACAAAATTTGTTCGATTTTACTTGTAGTTTAAGAAAAAAATTAGAGAAAATTTTTTTTTGAAAATTTTTTTTTTTTTGAATTTTGAAAATATTCTATTTTTGATAATTTGGACGAAAATTGCTGGCTAACGAACTCGACCTGTATTTTGGTACCAAAAAAAAGTATACCAAAGTTGAAGTTGATACGACAATTTTTACTCAAGTTATCCGATTTCAAAATTTTGATACAGACAGACAGACAGACAGACAGACAGACAGACAGACAGACAGACAGACATCTTCGTAAAACCCATTTTTTTGGAATCAGGAGGTCTCAAAACGTCGAGAAATGTATGTTTTAGCAAAAGTTCAAAATCGCACAAATTGAAGACTTTCTCATTTAGGATGAGAATGTAAAAATGAATTTATTCAAAATTTCCAAAAATTTTTAGAAAAGTCAATATTTTTTGATGCAGTTTTATTAGTTGTGATCAATGAAAGTAAACAGGAAGAAAAAACCGGAAGTTTTTTCATTTTTTTTTAAAATAATAGAGTTTTTGTATAGGATTTATCCACTTTCAGTACCCCTTTTTGCACATGTAAACTTAAAAAATTCATAGCTTTGTGGGGTTGCATTATATCGGAAACTTTTATAAACAAAATTTGTTCGATTTTACTTGTAGTTTAAGAAAAAAATTAGAGAAAATTTTTTTTTGAAAATTTTTTTTTTTTGAATTTTGAAAATATTCTATTTTTGATAATTTTGGACGAAAATTGCTGGCTAACGAACTCGACCTGTATTTTGGTACCAAAAAAAAGTATACCAAAGTTGAAGTTGATACGACAATTTTTACTCAAGTTATCCGATTTCAAAATTTTGATACAGACAGACAGACAGACAGACAGACAGACAGACAGACAGACAGACAGACATCTTCGTAAAACCCATTTTTTTGGAATCAGGAGGTCTCAAAACGTCGAGAAATGTATGTTTTAGCAAAAGTTCAAAATCGCACAAATTGAAGACTTTCTCATTTAGGATGAGAATGTAAAAATGAATTTATTCAAAATTTCCAAAAATTTTTAGAAAAGTCAATATTTTTTGATGCAGTTTTATTAGTTGTGATCAATGAAAGTAAACAGGAAGAAAAAACCGGAAGTTTTTTCATTTTTTTTTAAAATAATAGAGTTTTTGTATAGGATTTATCCACTTTCAGTACCCCTTTTTGCACATGTAAACTTAAAAAATTCATAGCTTTGTGGGGTTGCATTATATCGGAAACTTTTATAAACAAAATTTGTTCGATTTTACTTGTAGTTTAAGAAAAAAATTAGAGAAAATTTTTTTTTGAAAATTTTTTTTTTTTTGAATTTTGAAAATATTCTATTTTTGATAATTTTGGACGAAAATTGCTGGCTAACGAACTCGACCTGTATTTTGGTACCAAAAAAAAGTATACCAAAGTTGAAGTTGATACGACAATTTTTACTCAAGTTATCCGATTTCAAAATTTTGATACAGACAGACAGACAGACAGACAGACAGACATCTTCGTAAAACCCATTTTTTTGGAATCAGGAGGTCTCAAAACGTCGAGAAATGTATGTTTTAGCAAAAGTTCAAAATCGCACAAATTGAAGACTTTCTCATTTAGGATGAGAATGTAAAAATGAATTTATTCAAAATTTCCAAAAATTTTTAGAAAAGTCAATATTTTTTGATGCAGTTTTATTAGTTGTGATCAATGAAAGTAAACAGGAAGAAAAAACCGGAAGTTTTTTCATTTTTTTTTAAAATAATAGAGTTTTTGTATAGGATTTATCCACTTTCAGTACCCCTTTTTGCACATGTAAACTTAAAAAATTCATAGCTTTGTGGGGTTGCATTATATCGGAAACTTTTATAAACAAAATTTGTTCGATTTTACTTGTAGTTTAAGAAAAAAATTAGAGAAAATTTTTTTTTGAAAATTTTTTTTTTTTGAATTTTGAAAATATTCTATTTTTGATAATTTTGGACGAAAATTGCTGGCTAACGAACTCGACCTGTATTTTGGTACCAAAAAAAAGTATACCAAAGTTGAAGTTGATACGACAATTTTTACTCAAGTTATCCGATTTCAAAATTTTGATACAGACAGACAGACAGACAGACAGACAGACATCTTCGTAAAACCCATTTTTTTGGAATCAGGAGGTCTCAAAACGTCGAGAAATGTATGTTTTAGCAAAAGTTCAAAATCGCACAAATTGAAGACTTTCTCATTTAGGATGAGAATGTAAAAATGAATTTATTCAAAATTTCCAAAAATTTTTAGAAAAGTCAATATTTTTTGATGCAGTTTTATTAGTTGTGATCAATGAAAGTAAACAGGAAGAAAAAACCGGAAGTTTTTTCATTTTTTTTTAAAATAATAGAGTTTTTGTATAGGATTTATCCACTTTCAGTACCCCTTTTTGCACATGTAAACTTAAAAAATTCATAGCTTTGTGGGGTTGCATTATATCGGAAACTTTTATAAACAAAATTTGTTCGATTTTACTTGTAGTTTAAGAAAAAAATTAGAGAAAATTTTTTTTTGAAAATTTTTTTTTTTTTGAATTTTGAAAATATTCTATTTTTGATAATTTTGGACGAAAATTGCTGGCTAACGAACTCGACCTGTATTTTGGTACCAAAAAAAAGTATACCAAAGTTGAAGTTGATACGACAATTTTTACTCAAGTTATCCGATTTCAAAATTTTGATACAGACAGACAGACAGACAGACAGACAGACAGACAGACAGACAGACAGACAGACATCTTCGTAAAACCCATTTTTTTGGAATCAGGAGGTCTCAAAACGTCGAGAAATGTATGTTTTAGCAAAAGTTCAAAATCGCACAAATTGAAGACTTTCTCATTTAGGATGAGAATGTAAAAATGAATTTATTCAAAATTTCCAAAAATTTTTAGAAAAGTCAATATTTTTTGATGCAGTTTTATTAGTTGTGATCAATGAAAGTAAACAGGAAGAAAAAACCGGAAGTTTTTTCATTTTTTTTTAAAATAATAGAGTTTTTGTATAGGATTTATCCACTTTCAGTACCCCTTTTTGCACATGTAAACTTAAAAAATTCATAGCTTTGTGGGGTTGCATTATATCGGAAACTTTTATAAACAAAATTTGTTCGATTTTACTTGTAGTTTAAGAAAAAAATTAGAGAAAATTTTTTTTTGAAAATTTTTTTTTTTTTGAATTTTGAAAATATTCTATTTTTGATAATTTTGGACGAAAATTGCTGGCTAACGAACTCGACCTGTATTTTGGTACCAAAAAAAAGTATACCAAAGTTGAAGTTGATACGACAATTTTTACTCAAGTTATCCGATTTCAAAATTTTGATACAGACAGACAGACAGACAGACAGACAGACAGACAGACAGACAGACAGACATCTTCGTAAAACCCATTTTTTTGGAATCAGGAGGTCTCAAAACGTCGAGAAATGTATGTTTTAGCAAAAGTTCAAAATCGCACAAATTGAAGACTTTCTCATTTAGGATGAGAATGTAAAAATGAATTTATTCAAAATTTCCAAAAATTTTTAGAAAAGTCAATATTTTTTGATGCAGTTTTATTAGTTGTGATCAATGAAAGTAAACAGGAAGAAAAAACCGGAAGTTTTTTCATTTTTTTTTAAAATAATAGAGTTTTTGTATAGGATTTATCCACTTTCAGTACCCCTTTTTGCACATGTAAACTTAAAAAATTCATAGCTTTGTGGGGTTGCATTATATCGGAAACTTTTATAAACAAAATTTGTTCGATTTTACTTGTAGTTTAAGAAAAAAATTAGAGAAAATTTTTTTTTGAAAATTTTTTTTTTTTTGAATTTTGAAAATATTCTATTTTTGATAATTTTGGACGAAAATTGCTGGCTAACGAACTCGACCTGTATTTTGGTACCAAAAAAAAGTATACCAAAGTTGAAGTTGATACGACAATTTTTACTCAAGTTATCCGATTTCAAAATTTTGATACAGACAGACAGACAGACAGACAGACAGACATCTTCGTAAAACCCATTTTTTTGGAATCAGGAGGTCTCAAAACGTCGAGAAATGTATGTTTTAGCAAAAGTTCAAAATCGCACAAATTGAAGACTTTCTCATTTAGGATGAGAATGTAAAAATGAATTTATTCAAAATTTCCAAAAATTTTTAGAAAAGTCAATATTTTTTGATGCAGTTTTATTAGTTGTGATCAATGAAAGTAAACAGGAAGAAAAAACCGGAAGTTTTTTCATTTTTTTTTAAAATAATAGAGTTTTTGTATAGGATTTATCCACTTTCAGTACCCCTTTTTGCACATGTAAACTTAAAAAATTCATAGCTTTGTGGGGTTGCATTATATCGGAAACTTTTATAAACAAAATTTGTTCGATTTTACTTGTAGTTTAAGAAAAAAATTAGAGAAAATTTTTTTTTGAAAATTTTTTTTTTTTTGAATTTTGAAAATATTCTATTTTTGATAATTTTGGACGAAAATTGCTGGCTAACGAACTCGACCTGTATTTTGGTACCAAAAAAAAGTATACCAAAGTTGAAGTTGATACGACAATTTTTACTCAAGTTATCCGATTTCAAAATTTTGATACAGACAGACAGACAGACAGACAGACAGACATCTTCGTAAAACCCATTTTTTTGGAATCAGGAGGTCTCAAAACGTCGAGAAATGTATGTTTTAGCAAAAGTTCAAAATCGCACAAATTGAAGACTTTCTCATTTAGGATGAGAATGTAAAAATGAATTTATTCAAAATTTCCAAAAATTTTTAGAAAAGTCAATATTTTTTGATGCAGTTTTATTAGTTGTGATCAATGAAAGTAAACAGGAAGAAAAAACCGGAAGTTTTTTCATTTTTTTTTAAAATAATAGAGTTTTTGTATAGGATTTATCCACTTTCAGTACCCCTTTTTGCACATGTAAACTTAAAAAATTCATAGCTTTGTGGGGTTGCATTATATCGGAAACTTTTATAAACAAAATTTGTTCGATTTTACTTGTAGTTTAAGAAAAAAATTAGAGAAAATTTTTTTTTGAAAATTTTTTTTTTTTTGAATTTTGAAAATATTCTATTTTTGATAATTTTGGACGAAAATTGCTGGCTAACGAACTCGACCTGTATTTTGGTACCAAAAAAAAGTATACCAAAGTTGAAGTTGATACGACAATTTTTACTCAAGTTATCCGATTTCAAATTTTGATACAGACAGACAGACAGACAGACAGACAGACAGACAGACAGACAGACAGACATCTTCGTAAAACCCATTTTTTTGGAATCAGGAGGTCTCAAAACGTCGAGAAATGTATGTTTTAGCAAAAGTTCAAAATCGCACAAATTGAAGACTTTCTCATTTAGGATGAGAATGTAAAAATGAATTTATTCAAAATTTCCAAAAATTTTTAGAAAAGTCAATATTTTTTGATGCAGTTTTATTAGTTGTGATCAATGAAAGTAAACAGGAAGAAAAAACCGGAAGTTTTTTCATTTTTTTTTAAAATAATAGAGTTTTTGTATAGGATTTATCCACTTTCAGTACCCCTTTTTGCACATGTAAACTTAAAAAATTCATAGCTTTGTGGGGTTGCATTATATCGGAAACTTTTATAAACAAAATTTGTTCGATTTTACTTGTAGTTTAAGAAAAAAATTAGAGAAAATTTTTTTTTGAAAATTTTTTTTTTTTTGAATTTTGAAAATATTCTATTTTTGATAATTTTGGACGAAAATTGCTGGCTAACGAACTCGACCTGTATTTTGGTACCAAAAAAAAGTATACCAAAGTTGAAGTTGATACGACAATTTTTACTCAAGTTATCCGATTTCAAAATTTTGATACAGACAGACAGACAGACAGACAGACAGACATCTTCGTAAAACCCATTTTTTTGGAATCAGGAGGTCTCAAAACGTCGAGAAATGTATGTTTTAGCAAAAGTTCAAAATCGCACAAATTGAAGACTTTCTCATTTAGGATGAGAATGTAAAAATGAATTTATTCAAAATTTCCAAAAATTTTTAGAAAAGTCAATATTTTTTGATGCAGTTTTATTAGTTGTGATCAATGAAAGTAAACAGGAAGAAAAAACCGGAAGTTTTTTCATTTTTTTTTAAAATAATAGAGTTTTTGTATAGGATTTATCCACTTTCAGTACCCCTTTTTGCACATGTAAACTTAAAAAATTCATAGCTTTGTGGGGTTGCATTATATCGGAAACTTTTATAAACAAAATTTGTTCGATTTTACTTGTAGTTTAAGAAAAAAATTAGAGAAAATTTTTTTTTGAAAATTTTTTTTTTTTTGAATTTTGAAAATATTCTATTTTTGATAATTTTGGACGAAAATTGCTGGCTAACGAACTCGACCTGTATTTTGGTACCAAAAAAAAGTATACCAAAGTTGAAGTTGATACGACAATTTTTACTCAAGTTATCCGATTTCAAAATTTTGATACAGACAGACAGACAGACAGACAGACAGACATCTTCGTAAAACCCATTTTTTTGGAATCAGGAGGTCTCAAAACGTCGAGAAATGTATGTTTTAGCAAAAGTTCAAAATCGCACAAATTGAAGACTTTCTCATTTAGGATGAGAATGTAAAAATGAATTTATTCAAAATTTCCAAAAATTTTTAGAAAAGTCAATATTTTTTGATGCAGTTTTATTAGTTGTGATCAATGAAAGTAAACAGGAAGAAAAAACCGGAAGTTTTTTCATTTTTTTTTAAAATAATAGAGTTTTTGTATAGGATTTATCCACTTTCAGTACCCCTTTTTGCACATGTAAACTTAAAAAATTCATAGCTTTGTGGGGTTGCATTATATCGGAAACTTTTATAAACAAAATTTGTTCGATTTTACTTGTAGTTTAAGAAAAAAATTAGAGAAAATTTTTTTTTGAAAATTTTTTTTTTTTTGAATTTTGAAAATATTCTATTTTTGATAATTTTGGACGAAAATTGCTGGCTAACGAACTCGACCTGTATTTTGGTACCAAAAAAAAGTATACCAAAGTTGAAGTTGATACGACAATTTTTACTCAAGTTATCCGATTTCAAAATTTTGATACAGACAGACAGACAGACAGACAGACAGACATCTTCGTAAAACCCATTTTTTTGGAATCAGGAGGTCTCAAAACGTCGAGAAATGTATGTTTTAGCAAAAGTTCAAAATCGCACAAATTGAAGACTTTCTCATTTAGGATGAGAATGTAAAAATGAATTTATTCAAAATTTCCAAAAATTTTTAGAAAAGTCAATATTTTTTGATGCAGTTTTATTAGTTGTGATCAATGAAAGTAAACAGGAAGAAAAAACCGGAAGTTTTTTCATTTTTTTTTAAAATAATAGAGTTTTTGTATAGGATTTATCCACTTTCAGTACCCCTTTTTGCACATGTAAACTTAAAAAATTCATAGCTTTGTGGGGTTGCATTATATCGGAAACTTTTATAAACAAAATTTGTTCGATTTTACTTGTAGTTTAAGAAAAAAATTAGAGAAAATTTTTTTTTGAAAATTTTTTTTTTTTTGAATTTTGAAAATATTCTATTTTTGATAATTTTGGACGAAAATTGCTGGCTAACGAACTCGACCTGTATTTTGGTACCAAAAAAAAGTATACCAAAGTTGAAGTTGATACGACAATTTTTACTCAAGTTATCCGATTTCAAAATTTTGATACAGACAGACAGACAGACAGACAGACAGACAGACAGACAGACAGACAGACATCTTCGTAAAACCCATTTTTTTGGAATCAGGAGGTCTCAAAACGTCGAGAAATGTATGTTTTAGCAAAAGTTCAAAATCGCACAAATTGAAGACTTTCTCATTTAGGATGAGAATGTAAAAATGAATTTATTCAAAATTTCCAAAAATTTTTAGAAAAGTCAATATTTTTTGATGCAGTTTTATTAGTTGTGATCAATGAAAGTAAACAGGAAGAAAAAACCGGAAGTTTTTTCATTTTTTTTTAAAATAATAGAGTTTTTGTATAGGATTTATCCACTTTCAGTACCCCTTTTTGCACATGTAAACTTAAAAAATTCATAGCTTTGTGGGGTTGCATTATATCGGAAACTTTTATAAACAAAATTTGTTCGATTTTACTTGTAGTTTAAGAAAAAAATTAGAGAAAATTTTTTTTTGAAAATTTTTTTTTTTTTGAATTTTGAAAATATTCTATTTTTGATAATTTTGGACGAAAATTGCTGGCTAACGAACTCGACCTGTATTTTGGTACCAAAAAAAAGTATACCAAAGTTGAAGTTGATACGACAATTTTTACTCAAGTTATCCGATTTCAAAATTTTGATACAGACAGACAGACAGACAGACAGACAGACATCTTCGTAAAACCCATTTTTTTGGAATCAGGAGGTCTCAAAACGTCGAGAAATGTATGTTTTAGCAAAAGTTCAAAATCGCACAAATTGAAGACTTTCTCATTTAGGATGAGAATGTAAAAATGAATTTATTCAAAATTTCCAAAAATTTTTAGAAAAGTCAATATTTTTTGATGCAGTTTTATTAGTTGTGATCAATGAAAGTAAACAGGAAGAAAAAACCGGAAGTTTTTTCATTTTTTTTTAAAATAATAGAGTTTTTGTATAGGATTTATCCACTTTCAGTACCCCTTTTTGCACATGTAAACTTAAAAAATTCATAGCTTTGTGGGGTTGCATTATATCGGAAACTTTTATAAACAAAATTTGTTCGATTTTACTTGTAGTTTAAGAAAAAAATTAGAGAAAATTTTTTTTTGAAAATTTTTTTTTTTTTGAATTTTGAAAATATTCTATTTTTGATAATTTTGGACGAAAATTGCTGGCTAACGAACTCGACCTGTATTTTGGTACCAAAAAAAAGTATACCAAAGTTGAAGTTGATACGACAATTTTTACTCAAGTTATCCGATTTCAAAATTTTGATACAGACAGACAGACAGACAGACAGACAGACAGACAGACAGACAGACATCTTCGTAAAACCCATTTTTTTGGAATCAGGAGGTCTCAAAACGTCGAGAAATGTATGTTTTAGCAAAAGTTCAAAATCGCACAAATTGAAGACTTTCTCATTTAGGATGAGAATGTAAAAATGAATTTATTCAAAATTTCCAAAAATTTTTAGAAAAGTCAATATTTTTTGATGCAGTTTTATTAGTTGTGATCAATGAAAGTAAACAGGAAGAAAAAACCGGAAGTTTTTTCATTTTTTTTTAAAATAATAGAGTTTTTGTATAGGATTTATCCACTTTCAGTACCCCTTTTTGCACATGTAAACTTAAAAAATTCATAGCTTTGTGGGGTTGCATTATATCGGAAACTTTTATAAACAAAATTTGTTCGATTTTACTTGTAGTTTAAGAAAAAAATTAGAGAAAATTTTTTTTTGAAAATTTTTTTTTTTTTGAATTTTGAAAATATTCTATTTTTGATAATTTTGGACGAAAATTGCTGGCTAACGAACTCGACCTGTATTTTGGTACCAAAAAAAAGTATACCAAAGTTGAAGTTGATACGACAATTTTTACTCAAGTTATCCGATTTCAAAATTTTGATACAGACAGACAGACAGACAGACAGACAGACATCTTCGTAAAACCCATTTTTTTGGAATCAGGAGGTCTCAAAACGTCGAGAAATGTATGTTTTAGCAAAAGTTCAAAATCGCACAAATTGAAGACTTTCTCATTTAGGATGAGAATGTAAAAATGAATTTATTCAAAATTTCCAAAAATTTTTAGAAAAGTCAATATTTTTTGATGCAGTTTTATTAGTTGTGATCAATGAAAGTAAACAGGAAGAAAAAACCGGAAGTTTTTTCATTTTTTTTTAAAATAATAGAGTTTTTGTATAGGATTTATCCACTTTCAGTACCCCTTTTTGCACATGTAAACTTAAAAAATTCATAGCTTTGTGGGGTTGCATTATATCGGAAACTTTTATAAACAAAATTTGTTCGATTTTACTTGTAGTTTAAGAAAAAAATTAGAGAAAATTTTTTTTTGAAAATTTTTTTTTTTTTGAATTTTGAAAATATTCTATTTTTGATAATTTTGGACGAAAATTGCTGGCTAACGAACTCGACCTGTATTTTGGTACCAAAAAAAAGTATACCAAAGTTGAAGTTGATACGACAATTTTTACTCAAGTTATCCGATTTCAAAATTTTGATACAGACAGACAGACAGACAGACAGACAGACAGACAGACAGACAGACATCTTCGTAAAACCCATTTTTTTGGAATCAGGAGGTCTCAAAACGTCGAGAAATGTATGTTTTAGCAAAAGTTCAAAATCGCACAAATTGAAGACTTTCTCATTTAGGATGAGAATGTAAAAATGAATTTATTCAAAATTTCCAAAAATTTTTAGAAAAGTCAATATTTTTTGATGCAGTTTTATTAGTTGTGATCAATGAAAGTAAACAGGAAGAAAAAACCGGAAGTTTTTTCATTTTTTTTTAAAATAATAGAGTTTTTGTATAGGATTTATCCACTTTCAGTACCCCTTTTTGCACATGTAAACTTAAAAAATTCATAGCTTTGTGGGGTTGCATTATATCGGAAACTTTTATAAACAAAATTTGTTCGATTTTACTTGTAGTTTAAGAAAAAAATTAGAGAAAATTTTTTTTTGAAAATTTTTTTTTTTTTGAATTTTGAAAATATTCTATTTTTGATAATTTTGGACGAAAATTGCTGGCTAACGAACTCGACCTGTATTTTGGTACCAAAAAAAAGTATACCAAAGTTGAAGTTGATACGACAATTTTTACTCAAGTTATCCGATTTCAAAATTTTGATACAGACAGACAGACAGACAGACAGACAGACAGACAGACAGACAGACAGACATCTTCGTAAAACCCATTTTTTTGGAATCAGGAGGTCTCAAAACGTCGAGAAATGTATGTTTTAGCAAAAGTTCAAAATCGCACAAATTGAAGACTTTCTCATTTAGGATGAGAATGTAAAAATGAATTTATTCAAAATTTCCAAAAATTTTTAGAAAAGTCAATATTTTTTGATGCAGTTTTATTAGTTGTGATCAATGAAAGTAAACAGGAAGAAAAAACCGGAAGTTTTTTCATTTTTTTTTAAAATAATAGAGTTTTTGTATAGGATTTATCCACTTTCAGTACCCCTTTTTGCACATGTAAACTTAAAAAATTCATAGCTTTGTGGGGTTGCATTATATCGGAAACTTTTATAAACAAAATTTGTTCGATTTTACTTGTAGTTTAAGAAAAAAATTAGAGAAAATTTTTTTTTGAAAATTTTTTTTTTTTTGAATTTTGAAAATATTCTATTTTTGATAATTTTGGACGAAAATTGCTGGCTAACGAACTCGACCTGTATTTTGGTACCAAAAAAAAGTATACCAAAGTTGAAGTTGATACGACAATTTTTACTCAAGTTATCCGATTTCAAAATTTTGATACAGACAGACAGACAGACAGACAGACATCTTCGTAAAACCCATTTTTTTGGAATCAGGAGGTCTCAAAACGTCGAGAAATGTATGTTTTAGCAAAAGTTCAAAATCGCACAAATTGAAGACTTTCTCATTTAGGATGAGAATGTAAAAATGAATTTATTCAAAATTTCCAAAAATTTTTAGAAAAGTCAATATTTTTTGATGCAGTTTTATTAGTTGTGATCAATGAAAGTAAACAGGAAGAAAAAACCGGAAGTTTTTTCATTTTTTTTTAAAATAATAGAGTTTTTGTATAGGATTTATCCACTTTCAGTACCCCTTTTTGCACATGTAAACTTAAAAAATTCATAGCTTTGTGGGGTTGCATTATATCGGAAACTTTTATAAACAAAATTTGTTCGATTTTACTTGTAGTTTAAGAAAAAAATTAGAGAAAATTTTTTTTTGAAAATTTTTTTTTTTTTGAATTTTGAAAATATTCTATTTTTGATAATTTTGGACGAAAATTGCTGGCTAACGAACTCGACCTGTATTTTGGTACCAAAAAAAAGTATACCAAAGTTGAAGTTGATACGACAATTTTTACTCAAGTTATCCGATTTCAAAATTTTGATACAGACAGACAGACAGACAGACAGACAGACAGACAGACAGACAGACAGACATCTTCGTAAAACCCATTTTTTTGGAATCAGGAGGTCTCAAAACGTCGAGAAATGTATGTTTTAGCAAAAGTTCAAAATCGCACAAATTGAAGACTTTCTCATTTAGGATGAGAATGTAAAAAGTAGATTAAAGTAAAACACGCATTTATATTTTAATACACTATTGTTAAAAATAAAATACAAATTTATTACTGAATTTAAATTTTAAATTCCAGAGAGATTAATAAATAAAAATATAAGTAAAATTAAAAATCATATATAAAAATACATTTTTTCAAAAGTTATTGATTTGAAACCAAAAAAACATCTATGTGTGAATTAATTTTGATTTATTCAAATTTGTTACAAATTAATAAATAGAAATAAATTTTAAAAAATAAATCATATTTTCTTCCCCAGTTAAAAATAAAAAATTTATAGTATGTTACAAAAAATAAGAATATTTCTTTTTCAATAGTTTTTTAAACAAAATATATTTTAACTTCTATGCAAACTTAATTTATTCCAAACATCTTTTGATAATAAGAATTCCTTATTCTTAAAATTTATTTACGAAATTCAATTAAATATATTTAAATATAGGCGAAATTGATTTTCAAGGAATATTTTGATATTTTCGTTTTTAATATAATTTTATACAACTGTAATTAATTGTAAGTTGTTATAACCTTTTATTGTTATTTCTTTTTTTAGATTCATTTGTAAATAGTCATGAGTGGACGCTGGCAAGAGACGTTCCGGAACTACATCTAGGAATTATTGGTTCTTCCGACTCCGGAAAATCAGCTTTGGTGCATAGGTACTTAACTGGTTCCTTTATGCACGAAGAATCTCCAGAAGGTGGCAGATTTAAAAAAGAAATTTTCATTAACGATCAAAGTTTTTTACTATTGATCAGAGACGAAGGTGGAGTTCCCGAATCTCAGGTAAACATGGAAATACACATAGTGAGGATAATCTAATTTTAATTTAACTTTTGTAAGAATTGGACACATAGTCAAGATGTGGTTATGTTTGAAGTCATTATTGTGCTTTTTAAAATAGAAAAACTAACTTTTAATCTTAATTTATTCAGACAAAATGTGTCAAATTTAATTTCAAACAAAATAAAACACTAGAACTCATAATTGAAGAAAAATAAAGGATTTTTGACATTTAAAAACTAATTTATAGATTCTCTCAATTTTCTAAAACGTTTCTGAATGCAAAAAATCTTTAATTTTTATTCAATTATGGGTTTCAATGGTCTACATTGTTTTTTAATTAAATTTGCCACATTTTGTCTAAATAAAATTAGATTAAAAGTTAATTTTTCTATTTTAAAAAGCACAATAATGACTTCAAACATAACCTCTTCTCGAGTATGTGTCAAATTCCTCCTAAAGTTTAATTAAAATTATTTTTTTGAATTTTTATAGTTTTTTTTTTTTTTCTTTTTAATTGAATGTTGCTTGAAAAGTAAAATTTAATTTAATTTCAATATATGTTCTTCTATTCGAAAATTATCTCTTGATTTTAATAATTTTCTTTTATTAATTTTTATTGATTATTTTATTATTTTTATTATTTTTCAATTTCGTTTAATTTTGAACGTTAACACATTTTCTTGAATTTATTTTAATTTTTCGTTTTCTGCTAATTTTTCTCTTATTTTATAACTATTTATCAATTTTTTTTTTTTTTAGTAATTATACACATACTATAATTATCTTTAATTGCTTTTCTTTGTTTCTTGAATTAATTTTTTGTTTAATTTCTTCATTCGTTAGATTCCCCTCCAGTTGGCATATTTTTCCCTCTTTAGGTAATTTTCTTAATTTTTTTTTACATTTTTAATACTTTTTGAATATTTTTTAGTTTCTTAGTTATTGTTTCTATTTGAGTTTTTCTACAATTTTTAGATATTCTATTAATGTTTCAGTTAGTTTCTTACATTTTTTTAAAAATTTATCTGCATTATTTATTATTCTCTTCTAATTTTAGGAATTATTTTCCTTCTTTAATTATTATTTTCTTTTCTTTTTTTCTATATTTTAAATTTGTAATTCAATTTTAATATTTTCTAGCAACTTTTGTCTTTCTTTCGGAAATTATCTTCTCCATTTCTTCCTATTTCATTTGATTTTCAACGTGAATTTTTTAAATGTTTTTTTTTTCATTTTTTCAATTCTTCTAAAAAATTAGTTATATTTTTCGTTTCCTAACAATTTTCTACACGTTTCTTTTCTCGTTTTTTTAATCTCTACCTTTTTTCTTTTTTTATTCATAATTTTTTTTTCTTTTTTACAAAATGTTTTTACGTTTTTTATTCTTCATGTTCTACTAGAATTTTGATATTTTGTTATCAATGTTTTTTTTTTTTTTTAGTTAATTTTTTCCCTTTTTAATACTCTTTTATTACTCCTTTATTATTCTTATAAATTAACCTTTAGTATTAATTTAAGAAATTAATTTTGTCAACTTTTCTCCTTATTTTTAAGTAATGTAATAATTTTAAGAACAATGCTTCATTAATTTTCTATTATTTTCGCCATTTCTAGTTTATTTTGTGTACTTGTTTATTTAATTTTGTTGTTGTTGTTGCTGTAATCCAAAATTCTGTAAAATAATATTCTAATATTTAATTATTAAACAACTAAATAAAATATGAGAATTTCTTTCTCGCTATGTATAAACTTTATTACTTTTATGTTCTTTTTTTTTGCAAAGCTACTTTCTAGTATTTTATGAATAATTTATAGTTCAATAAAAATGTATTTTCTAACAAATGCTTGTATTTCTTTGAAATATTTCTTTTACGTAAGAGAAACAAACTTTTAATTGCATTCCTGTAGAAACTAATTTTATCTCGCTTTTCCAATTCTATTTTTCGATATTTCTATTTATTTTTAAGAATATTTTTTGTAAAAATACTTATTTTAGAGTCTCTTGATACAATTTGAAACCTATTATTAAACGTACAATTAAATATTCTTAAAACTATTGTTCCTTTTGCAGTTTTCTTCATGGATAGACGCTGTACTAATCGTCTTCAGTGTTGAAAGTGAAGAGAGCTTTTCGATAGCTTGTAGCTATTACAATAGAATGTGTTCATTTCGAAATATGGTCGATGTGCCGAAAATTCTTGTCGGTGTACAAGGTTTGTATTATTTTGAAAATTTATATAAATATCTAGTCAGTTAGGAAATAGAATTTATTTGCTTTTTTTCTATTTCAGATTCGATAAACGAGAGTAATCCTCGCGTTATAAAAGATGTAAGGCCTCGAAAACTTGCGTGTGATTTGAGGTGTTCGTATTACGAAACCTGTGCGATTTATGGCCTAAATGTCGAACGAGTGTTTCAAGATGGTAAGGAATTTAATACTTAATTTTTTTTTTATTTCATACTTGCAATTGATTCAAATTGTTCTATAATTTTTCTAAACAATTACTTTTGAAACAATTTGAATTTGAATTGTACTCACAACTTGATAGATTACAGTTTTAATTGATTCTAAATTTAATTTTTAACAATTTCAAACGATTTAAATTTCAATTCATTCTAACGTTTCTATTTCCGATTTAATCCATCAGAATTTGAATATTCTTCTAATTTAATTGAATAAGACTTGAATTAATACAAATTTGAATAAGATACAAATTAGTTATTTTTTTAATCTTAATTTTTCAAATAATATTAAATAAAAATATACAATAGTAAATAATTTAAATATTTTTATATTTAATTAAAATATAATTATCGTTTCAGTGTGCGAGAAAATTATCCAAAAAGTCTACGTAAAACAGTCACGATCAAATGGACAGCACACGATTGAAAGTGACTCGAACTTTTGTTCTCCCGCGAATGTAAAAAATTTACAGCTACCTGCCAAAGAATTGAATACTAACAGTCCTATTAAAATTAGTGTAAGCAGTCTTTTTTTTGTTCAATTTTTCTTGTGTTTAGCGTTAATTAAAAATATGCACTTTTTATAAATTATCTCGATAATCTCTATTCGTAGATTTCGGAAAAGAACGACGAAGTTCGCCCTGAAGTTCCACGACACAATCCGTTACAAAACGAATCATCCGTTGCAAATGAAAGTTTTCAGTACGCACAGAATCCTCACACAGAATTTCGATCTTCTATTTTAACCCCAACAACGATAAGGTACGTATTTGTGAAAAGAGAAAGAATATTTTTATTTACCAAATTTTGTTTAACGGAACTTTTGTCAACAGGAAATTTCGAAGAAAATCGAATTTATTCACGCCATCGAAGAAAGAAAAGTACATGGGAGAAATGGGAGTTGGGCGTGAAATTCCCGTCAAACAGGGTTATCTTTTTAAAAGAAGTAGTAAATCTTTGAAAGAGTGGAAAAAGAAATATGTAACTTTATTAGAAGATGGACGATTAACGTATCATTCGAGTCTCCATGTAAGTGTTTTTTATGCATTAATATTATTTACTAGTAACATTAACACGCGCTTGAAAACTGTAAATTTTTGCAAATTAAAATAATGAAAGTTACAAAATTGAAGAATATATTTGAAAAATTACGAAAATAATTGACATTTGAAAACAAAATTCGAAAAAGGCTACTTAATTACACAATTGAAATGAATAGTTTAAAAAATTAAACAATAAATACTAAATTTAAAGAAAATAGTTGACAAATTATAGGAATAACTGTTGGAAATAATTGCAAATTAAACAACTGGATTGAAAATCGAACAAAAATTGAGGAAATAAATTGAAAATTGAAAATTTAAATTAAACTTTGAAAAAATTACAAAATGATAAAAATTATTAACACTTGAAAACAAAATACAAAACAAAATTCAAAAAATTGCTAGATTAATACACAACCGAAAAAAATAATTTAAAAAATCTAAGATTAATTTCACAGTTTTAAGATAATAATTGAAATTTGAAAAAATTGTAGGAAATAATTGAAAATTTCGGAAAATAATTAATAATTAAAGGAATTAGTAGAAAATAATTTTTTAGCATTTTTTTTTTTTTTTTTTTAGTAATTATACACATACTATATTTATCCTTAATTACTTTTCTTTGTTTCTTGAATTAATTTTTTCTTTAATTTTTTCATTCGTTAGATTTCCTTCCAGTTGGCATGTTTTTCCCTTTTTAGGTAATTTTTTAATTTTTTTTGCATTTTTAATACTTTTTGAATATTTTTTAGTTTCTTAGTTATTGTTTCTATTTGAGTTTTTCTACAATTTTTAAATATTTTATTAATATACAAAACAAAATTCAAAAAATTGCTAGATTAATACACAACCGAAAAAAATAATTTAAAAAATCTAAGATTAATTTCACAGTTTTAAGATTTGTAAAAATTAAACAAGAACTATTTTATATTTAAAGAATATAATTGTAAATTAAAAAATTAAGATAATTGTTGGAAATAGTTCCACATTTAACGACTGGATTAAAAATGAAAAAAAATTATTAAAATTGAAAAAATAATTGAAAATTGAAGAAAGCAATTAAAAATTGAAGAGTGGAATCAAAATTTAAAGAATATACCTACTTAAAAACTGAAAGAAAGTACATGAAAAAGCCGAGAATTAATGAATATAGAAGAAGAAAATTGAAAACTGAAGAATGGAATTAAAAATTAAAGAAAATAATCGATTTTAAAATTAAAGAAACTTAATTAAAATCGAAAAAAATAATAGAAAGAGGCGATAATTTTGTAATATTAAAGAAAATAATTAAAACTTGGAAAGTTAAATTTCAATATGAAGAAAATAACTTAGAATTGAAGAGAATAGTTCTAGAATTAAATAATTGAATTGAAATTTTAAAACAATTTTTATGAGTGAAAAAAAACTGAAAAAATACAAGAATTATTAAATATTGAGGAATTAATTGAAAACCGATCAAAATAAATTAAAATTAAAGAAAATAATAAAAAATTGAAGAAATAAATTGAAAATTAAAAAATTTAATTAAAATTTCAAGACAATAATTGGTAATTAAAAGAAAAATTACAATATTTGACGAAAATAATTAACAACTGATAAATAAATTCGCAAAATGATGGAAAAAATCGGCATTCGAACAAAATTTTATTTAGAATTAATAAATAATCATTAAATTGAAGGAGTATAATAAATATTCAATTGAAAACTGAAGAAAATTGTAAAAAATAAATGAAAATTAAAGAAAATAATAATAAATTAAGGAAATAAATTAAAAATGTAAGAATTAAATTGAAAGTTTGAAAAAAAAACATACAAAATGACAAAAATAATTGGCAAATGAAAACGAAATTCAAAAAATGGCTAGATTAATACACAACAGAACAAAATAGTTTAAACAATTAAAGAATAATTATAAAATTTTAAGATAATAATTTTCAATTGAAAAAATAGTTGAAAAATGAGGAGAATAATTAAAAAATTGAAGAAAATAATTAATAATTAAAAAAATAGTTGAACAATGACGAGAATAATTGAAAAATTGAAGAAAATATGTGAAAAATGACGAAAATAATTGCCAATTAAAATCAGAATTCAAAAAATGACTAAATTAATAGACAAATGAAAAAAAAAGAAATAATATTTAGAATATTTAATTAAATATTTAAATTAAAGAATATTAATTTAATGTTAAATATTAAATTTCAAGAAAATAATTGCAAATTGAAAAATTAAGAAAATTATATTAATAATTGTTGGAAATAATTGCACATTTAACAACCGGATTAAAAATCGAAAAAAATAATAAAAATTTAAAGAATATGCTTAAAAATTGAAAAAATTAATTTAAAAAATACGAAATTAAATTAGAATAGAAGACAACAATTGAAAACTGAAAAATGGAATTAAAAATTGAAGTATGGAATTAAAAATTAAAGAAAATAGTTAAACAATTTGTATTAAAAATTAAAGAAACTTAATGATAATTGAAAAAATAATGGAAAAAAAGTGATAATTTTTTAACATCAAAGAAAATAAATGAGAATTGAAGAACGTTCAAACAACAAAAAAATGTTTAACTAAAGAATAATCATAAAATTGAAGAAGAATAATAAATTGTCAATTGAAAACTGATGAAAATTACGAAAATTGTAGAAAATAATTATAAATTGAAGAAATAAATTGGAAATCACGGAATTAAATGGAAATTTCAAGAAAATAATTAATAATTAAAAGAATAATTACAATATGACGAAAATACTTAAATATGGACGAAAATAATTAACAAATGAAAAAAAAATTAGAAAAGTGGTGAAAATAATCGGCATTTAAACAACCTTTTTTTTAAAATTAATGAATAATCATATAATTGAAAGAGAATAATAAATTGTCAATTGACGCAAATAAATGAGAACTGAAGAAATTAATTAACCAAAGTTTTTTGATTGAATCACCATTAGACATTTAAGATTTGTCATTTAATTAAATTTCTATTTGAAATAATTGTCATTTAATATAATCACAATAAACAAAAACTACAAATTATTCAACTTTTTTCAACATAAAATAAAGTAAAATATATTATTTAAAAAACTATACTTTATCTATGAGAAAGCAATATTTAAAATTCTTTAATAAAATTGATCAACAATTTGATAGATCACAATTTAAACTGATCTAAATGTTAATTAATTAAAACTTTAATTTAATAAAAATTTTATTTATATAAATTTCAATCAATCCGAAATTTAAATCGATTCAAAAATCCAAACTTTAATTTTTATTATCTAAGTTTCAATTATTCGATTTTTTATCCGAATTTTTAATCCAAACTTAATTTTTTCCATTTTTCGATCTATCCAAATTAAAATCGATTAATCAATTAATTTTCTGTTTTTCCGTTAATCAGTATTAATGATTTTATCCAAATTCGAGTCGATCCAAATTTAATTAATTTAAATGTAATTTAAAAAAATTTTAACCTTTAATTTTATTTAATCCTAATATTTCAATAGACACAAACTTTAATTTGTCAAGATGTTTATCTATTTAGACTTTGATTGATTTAAAATTCAATTTCTTAATTTCAATTAATCTAAAATTCAATTTATCCTGCTTTAAATCCTATTTAAATTTTAATCGATTCAAATTTTAAATAATTTGAAATTTAGTTGATTTACTATCTAAAATCCAAATTTAACACGTTTTAAATTTCAGTTAATTTAAATATAAAAAAAAATTCATAAAATTCAAATCAATCCTATTTTTTATTGTCCAAAAATTATATTAATAATCGATTCTAAATTTAATTCATTTAAATTTCTATTGATTTTATTTTCTTTTAATTATAATTTTACTCGATCCCAAACTTCAACTTTATTTGAATTATTTCGTGATCTTAAGGAGGCTCTCTCCATAGACATAACCTCAAACTAAAAAATGTCTTTTCCCAACAAAGAAGTCTATTATTAAAATTAATTTCACCAAATTTTGAAAGATCGATTTGTACTTTTTTCGGTAAAAATTATCTAGAACTAAAATTTGTTGCCAAAAAATAATTAGGGTAAAAGTACCAATTACTGCGATGTGAAATCAAAGTCCGATAAAATATTGGAAAAGAAGATAAATATAAATGAAAGATAAATATTTGACTGATCTTAAAAACACTCTTGTTATTCATTGAAGTAGAAACCACTAATTAAAATATTAAAAGAAATGATGTATTCTTAAAAATAACAAATTTATAAATAATACTCGGTGCTGGTATTACTACGAGTCGGCACCAATTACTGTGTCCCAATTACTGCGACGATAATAACGTGTATTTGAAGGTTAGGTTGTTCGCAGTAATAGAAACACGTGCATGTTCCAATTACTGCGATAGGTCGTAATTTAAACTTGAATAATTATATAATTAATGATTTTAATATGTATCTTAATTGGCAATTGTGTTGAGCAAGATTTTAAATAATTTTTTCAATTAATTTAAAATAATTTTAAACTCTTAAGAAGTGCATAATAAAGTTTTTCAAAAGAATTGCAGTAATTGGTGCATTTACAGTAATAGGTACATCTACCCTATTTAACATTTTATTATTTTTCTTTTAACCTGTAAAAAAATCTGTAATTTTCATCCAATTTTAACTATAAAAATAGCTCATTTAAAATATTTTCTACAATTCTATTTGTTGGGTTTTGTTAAACAATATTTTATTTAAAAGTTATTTAACAAATAAAACTTGTTCTTTACGTATTTTTTAAACAGAATATTATTTTAAAAAACCTAGCAAATAAAATTGTAAAGAATGTTTCAACGAGAAAAAAAGCTATTATTAATCAAAATTTGAGGAAAAATACATATTTTAACTAGATTTAAAGAAAAAACGTAAGATGTTAAATAATTATTATTTGACAACAAATTTTAGATCAGCCAAATTTTTTCTAAAAAATGCACAACTGGAACTTTTAAAATTTGTTGAAATTAATTTGAATAATATTTTTATTTGGGGTAAAAAACCACTTTCTAGTTTGAGGTTATGTAAATGGAGAAAACCTCCTGAATGATATTATTATAATTTTTCAAAATACAATGTAATAAAAGAAACAAATAATTTGAAATTAGTGGTTTTGTATAATTTTAAACTGTTGTATGTGTGAAGGGGAAAAAAGAGTGTGTGAGTTTTCAAATTTTTCTTGCATTCGATATTTTGTTTGTTCGATTTTTTTTTTAGAGATTCACTTTTTTTTTAAAGATTTCATATGACGTGTCTTTTTTATTGAAATTTGTGTGTTATTTTTGTTTATATTATTTAAATTAAGAAAAAATAATTCAAAATTCAATGCTTACAGGATTACATGGAAGATTCTAATGGTAAAGAAATTCTTTTACAATACGTAACTGTTAAAGTTCCCGGCAAAACTCCAAAAGGTTCTAAGGCAACAAGCAGTCATGGTTAGTCTGATCAATCAATTTTTATTACAGTCTTATAGTCAATTTAAGTAAAAAAGAAAAAGTATTTCAAAACATTCGCAATTATTTAATTAGTAAAAATATGTAAGTATGCAAAGTTCAAAATATTTTTTAATCATTGAGAGGAGAAAAAAATTATTTTCATTCCGTTTGAACATTTATTTATTTACAAATTTAGAAAATTGTATTTTAGTAACGATGTTGTTTTAAATTCCACATTTTTATCACTTTAAATTTTTACTTGACTTGTGAAAAATAAAAAGATTACTTTTAAAATAAATAAATAAATACTTTTTTTCTTTTTGCTAACTTTGCTATTTTACATAAAATTACAAATATTTATTTTTACAAACTGTAAGGATGAAATCTTGATGAAAAAATTGTTTGTAGAAGACAGCTTCGAATTTTCGATCATTTCCTTGGAAAACAAAACGTGGCATTTCGAAGCAAATAGTATTGAGGACAGAGACAGTTGGATTGCTGCGATCGAACAGCAAATTTTATCTAGTTTACAAAACAGCGATGGTGATAGAAAAAATGAGACTGATGCTTTTAAAATGCATTGCATTAAAAACAAAGTCTCTGGTAATGACGCATGCGTCGATTGCGGGGCACAAAGTAAGAGCAATTTAGAAAAATATGTAATTAATATTTTGTAAATAATTATAAGCAAACATATAATAGTTCTTTTAAATTAAATTAAATCAATTTACTTATTGTTGACCGTTTATTACAGATCCAGATTGGGCGAGTTTAAATCTCGGAGTTTTGTTGTGTATTGAGTGTTCGGGCATTCACAGAAATTTAGGATCTCATATATCTAAAGTCAGGTCTTTAGATTTAGACGATTGGTCGTAAGTAGACTTATAAAAATTTAATAATTTAGTATCTTTATTTAACTAAATAAGATTAACAGATATTTCCTAATTTAAAATCCGTATTTTTCTTCCAAAATATTCAAACAATGAAACTCTGTGCTCTATTTATTAAATAAATTATTTAAAAATAGTTAAAAAAAATAGTTTTAATAGTTTAAATAAAAATAGTTTTTTATAGGACCTTCCGTAGAATTTCCATAAAAGCACCAAAAAAAATTATCTGAAAATTTAATTAATTAAAATGTGATGACTTTATTAATTTATTGATTTGTATTTTAGTGCCGGCCAATTAAGTGTAATGTTAGCTCTTGGTAATGACATTGCAAACAGTGTCTGGGAATATTGCCTGAATGGAAAGCAAAAACCAAATACAGAATCTACAAGGGAGGAAAAAGAACAATGGGCAAGATGGAAGTACGAGGAGAAATTGTTTTTACCCCCAATAAATCCGAATATTTCTCTTGGGAAACTTCTTATCGACTCAGTTTGCAGGTAAATTTCAAAATGTAATTTTAAATCAATAATTTGATCATTTCTTTAAAGCGAAATTCTTTACTACATTTTCACATTCGAAAAAGTAAATAAAAAAGTAAAATAAAATAATATCGGGGATAAAATTTCAGCAATCACCCACTGTTAACTTTTTACCTTATTTTTTCAATTTTGTTACATTTTTCACAGTTTTTTTATCCGAACTTTAATTTATCAAAATTTTATTTAATCGAAAATTTAATAAAACTTAATTTTAATTTGTTAATGAATTTGTAATGTTTAATTCTTTAACTAAAATTCTGTTTAAGTTTAAATTGAATTTATCCAAACTCTAAATGCTGGTAATTAAGTTCACTCAAATTTTAAATTATCTGAATCTAAATTTCAGTCTATTCTTTTTCTAATCAACCTGAAATTTAATTTATCCAAATTTCGGAAATTCTAATTTTAATGGGCGAAAATTGAAATTAATTTTTAATTTAATTAGACCCAAATTTTAATCGTTTCTACATTTAATTAATTGAAATTTTAAACGTTCGAAATTAATTACATTCAGATAAACGATCTAAATTTGAATTTGTTTCAATCAATTCTATATTTAATTAATTCAACATCCAGAGTTTAATTTCAATTAATTATAAATTTAATATCTTATACCTTTAATTCATTAAAAATTAAAAAAATATTAATTTTCTATTATTTTGATTTTCGACAATCTGAAGTTTAATTATTGTTTCTATGTTTTAGTGATAAAAATTTCAATTAATTTTAATGTAAATTTAAAAATAAAATTTAAATTTCCTTCAATTATACAAAAAGTAGTTTTCAAAATTTATAAATATTTAGCGCCTAATAATCTATATTTGGATAAACCATTCAATATGACCACTTTTGTTCAAAATTTAATTAATTAACTATTGTAAACTAAAATTTAAAAATAAATTTTGTTATTTAGGGGCGATATGCGAGCGTTTACTCTGTGCCTAACTAGGTGTAGTTATGAGGATATTAATTCGTCAGTAAGTGCTGAGGATTTAAGAACGCCTCTACATCTTGCTTGTGCTACTGGAAATCTAGCTATGGCTCAATTATTAATTTGGGTAAGTTGGTTAATAATTAACTCCAGTAATTTCTTTTAATTTATAGAATAAAACGAAATTTATTCTAAAAAATAATATTCATAAATTTACAAAATAATAAGACAAGTAAATTTTTTCTTCGCTGTTAAAAATCAGAAATGGATTTAAAAATATCTTAAAATAATAATTAACTTGCAATAGAATTACGTATATCAAAATCAATGAGTTCAAAAGAATTAAAGAAAGTGTAAACAATATTATTTAACAAACTTGTTATTGAAAATATTAACTAACTTCAAAACTGTTTTTATTTTTTTTATTATATCTAAGATAATTTTCTGATTTTCTCAAATTATTTATTTTGTGGTTTTCCTATATTTTCCATAATTTCTTCATGTTTTTCATTTTTTAAAGACTTTTTTTTCTTACAAGATTTTCTACTCTTTTCAATGTTATGTAAGAAATTTTTATTTACATATTCAATGAATTTTTGTTATTTTAAAATTTGAACAAATTTTCACGTTGTTTTGTTGATCTTCTTTTGTATTTCCATAACTTAAAAACAGTTTCTGTATAAATTTTTGAAATACATTTTTGTTTTCTATATTTTTTGAAGCTTCCTTACTTTTTGTCATTTAATCACGCACTGTTACATAATTAATTTTTTTTTTAATTTGGGGCATTCCACGTGACATTCGAAAATTTTTTTTGCTTGGAACACACGTTTTTACCGTTATTATTAGAAAATTGGAAATAATGCCCTACAAAAAATTTGCTCAGTTTTTCTTAAACTTTTTAGACATTTAGTAAAAAATAATGTATTCGCAATAAAACTATATAAAAAATTGAATTTCAGCCTAAAAAGAGACTTCTCAAAATCAAAGTTATCGAGTTTCGATTTTTTTCTTTAATATTTTTTATATATTTTTATTGGAAATAGATTATATTTTTCATTTCATTATTTTTTATATAATATATTACAATTTTTTATACATATATTTTTATTGGAAATACAAACCGCGTTTCAAAAGTTCTCTGTTTCTGAAAACATTAAATTTCATAAATTCATAACTTCTGTAATTTCTATTCAATAAAAAAATTTTAAAAATCCTTATTTTCTTATTTTTTTGTATAAAATCAGAAAAAAATTATTCCAAGCAAAAAAAGTTTTTGAATAAAAATGTCACCATTTATCATTTTTTGTGGTTTATTGCAGTGTTTCTATTTTTTATTTCTAAATTTAAATTTATAGAATTTATCTCAAAATTTTCTACTGTTTTAAGACTGTTTCGTCTTGTCGAAACTAATATTATAAATTTTGTTCAATATTCTCTTCTCTTAGAATCTTCTTTTTTTTTAACGATCTCTCTTTTTTCATTTATTTATCTTTTTTTACCCTAATTTTTTACTCAATTTCACAATATTTTATTATTTTTGCATTCATTTGTTCGATTTTAGCCATTTTTTCTCATTTTTTCATATTTTGTTGTTCTTATTTTTTCTAAAAACATTTACGGCTTTTTTATTCCTTTATTTTGTTTTCTATTTTTTTCTGATATTTTTGTTTTTTTTATGTAATTTTAATTCTTTTTTATTTAAATTCGCCATTTGTTCGTAGATTACCGCATCGTTTCTTGTTTTTCATTTCAAAATTGTTTTTAGAATTTTTCTTAAATTTTATGTTTCAAGTTTTTTTGTTCTTTCAAAGCTAATTTAATTTTTTTTTATTATCCTCATGTTTTAAATTAATTTTTGTAACTTCTTTTAATTGCGCAGTTTAAATTATGTTTTTTTTTTCTTAAATTTTCCTACTTTTTCGTAGATTTTCAAATGGTTTTTAAAATTGTTTTCACATTGAAATTTTTAAGATTTTTCCTATATTTAAGGAGGTTTTTTTTATTAACATAACCTCAAACTAAAAAATCCCTTTTCCTATACCAAATAAAAATATTATTAAAATAAATTTCACTACATTTTGAAAGACGCAGTTGTACATTTTTCAGAAAAAACTAGGCTGAGCTGAAATTTGTTGTTAAATAATAATTATTTAACATTTTATGTTTTTTCTTTAAATCTAGTTAAAATCTGTGATTTTGATCCAATTTTAACAAATAATATTGTAATACATAATGAATAATAATATTACTCATTTTTCTTGTTGAAACATTCCCTACAATTTTATTTGTTAGATTTGGTTAAATATTATTTTGTTTAAACAATTCGCTAAAAACAAATTTTATTTGTTTAATAACTTGTAAACAAAATATTCTTTAACAGAACCCAACAAATAAAAATTGTAGAGAATATTAATTTCAACGAGAAAAATGAGCTATTATTTGGCAAAATTTGATGAAAATTGCAGACTTTAACTACATAAGAAAAAACATAAAATTTAAAATAATTATTATTTGACAACAAATTTTAGCTCAACCTAATTTTTTCTGAAAAATGTACAACTGGATCTTTTAAAATTTGGTAAAATTGATTTCAATAATATTTATATTTTGGGTGAAAAACGAATTTCTAGTTGGAGGTTATATAAATCGAGAGAACCTCCTTAAAACAAATGTGTTCTCTTTTAAGGGTCTTTTCAAATTTTTTTTTAATTCTCTTTTTTGGAGAATTTTTCCATGACTTTCTTATTTTTGCATTCATCACATGACTTTAAATATTTGTAATATCCTCATTTCTTTCCTAATTTGTTGAATTTTATTTTTCATAGTTGTAAACAAACTTTTCTTTATTTTAGAAATTTTTTTATACGCTCATTATTTATTATTATTATTTGCCTTTATTCATAAAGTTTGAAATACTTTTTAAAATTGTCCTTTTTCACAATTTTTTTTTAGATTTTCAAAAACATTTCCTCTGTTAATTTCCTCTATTTTTGCTTTTTTTTCATATTCTTTCAAACTTTTTTAATTTTTGACCAATGTTAAGATTTAAGTTTAAGAAAACATTTCTAAAAAACATTACCTGAACTTACTTTTCAACATCTGTTTTTATTTAATGTTTCTTTTACATTTTTCTATATTTTTAGAAGCTTACATTTTTTAAAGTTGTTAATCATCCCAAAAAAAATAATTTTTGAAAAATTGCAGTTAACAATTCGGTGATTTAAAAAACGTATTTCGCTAGACAACCGAATGTATTTTTTTATGAAAAAGTTTTTAAAATTTAACAAAATTAAAAACTATAATGACTTGTTTATTTTAAATGAATGAATTTTTCAGCACAAGGCAAATCCTCAAAATCTGGATCACGAGGGTCGAACCTGCATGTCATACGTACGAGCGTTGGAGAGAACTTTGGATAACTCTTCGGACTCATTGGAAATGCAGAAACTTTTGCAAGTTTTAGAACAGGCGAGCGTTTCTGGCAACGATGATCCAGAAGTGGCACAGTATTAATAATTATTTCGGTAGTGTCTCAGGAAATGCTAATGAAAAAATGAATCTTTTTCGATAATATTCATCGTTATTACGTATGTACTTACCGTGTGATAGTGCTTTTAACGGCTTTTATACGAAAGACTTTTGATTTGTGTATAACGAATTCGAATTTGCCAATTAAATTTTGTAATCAATTAGGTTCCATTTCCTCAGACTCGGATGATTTACTGATTACTCAATTGTGTAGAATGATTAATTAGAATCCCTTGAGTTGGCTCGATCGGGAAAAATTTTAGCTCGAAGATAATCGTGTAACGTCACTCGATTCGCGAAAAGGATTTCACTCCTGACAAACTCTCTCAGTGGAAATGAAAACTCAACAGTCGAGTCGAGTGTATGTTGTCAATGACTGAGAAGTACAAAAACACTCATAAATCTAGTTATATTTATACATTTAATGTATTTAAAATCGTGCTTTTACAATTTTCATGTTAATGAAATATAACGTATTGTCCCATAAAATTATCCGGTTTTTTTTAAATTGTATCTTATTTTATTTTCCCCACATTGAGTCCCACAGTGGTATCCTAAATTTGTCATCTGATTTTTTGTGTTTGTCCATTACTCTTGCAGTTTTGTCGTCTGAAACTAAAACAAGGCGAGATTTTTATTTGTATTTTTTTTTTTTAATCGTTTTATTTGCGAATACTAACCACAGAATGGATAAGTTCCAGTTGTTTTTACCGCAAAATTCCCTCTGGCTGAATAATTGGGTGTTTTTAAACCCATTTGATTACAATGTTCAGGAGTACAAGATTCTTTTAAAACAAAGTTCTCGTAACGATGATTTGAATACGTTGCGTTGTAACGAAATCCCCACATTTTGCATTCGCCCCTAATCGCAACGGCCATGTAACGAGCAGCTCGCGAATGACTGCATGTCGCTAAATTATAAATTACTGAAAAGAATCATTTATTTATTTATTTATTAACATAAACAGGCGTGTAAAGAGAAAAAAAAACACTTTCGTATAAAGTACTTATAAATAATATAAATATCGGTCATTCTTTCTCAAATCGGCCACCCTCTGCATATTTCAATTTTCAAGATAAAAGACTTTATTATAGCTTACAATTTTTGGCAAAACATCAATTTTTTGAAGCCGCATTTCGTTTTTTATTTTCACCCAGGTTTGAAAAATTTAACACATAATCGCTCAAAAACCTCGAAAAAATATAACAATTGTGCGAAAAATAAACAAAAACTCAAAATTGTTAATCTAAATAACTACGATATATAAATAAAATAATTAATCCCATTAGAAATAAACTGTTCAAAACCATCCCTTAAACACGATTTTAAAAAATATTGACAAATATTCTTAAGCAGGTAGACAACAATTTTTTTAGAGGATTCACAAACTTTTAAGGTCTCTTAGACCTTAATTACGCCATTCATTATTTTAAAAAGGAATAATAAATCGTTAAACAGAAATGGAAATGAAAGTAATGGAATTTTAAATAATGATCTAAGCCATAATAGTCGTAAACAAGCCTGTTGTTAAAAATCCCAAATTGATTGGCAGTGAAACGAAGAAAATTAATAATTAAATTAATGATAGTACCTGCTAAAACTTGGTCATTTTTCGTTTTTGAATATTGAACATTAATTTCTTTCACGTTTACATTTTGACAATATTTCAATTTTGAGTTTAATAAAAATTATTTTCTCACCGTCTATTGTAATTTCTGCAATATCGAAAACTGAAGTAATGTTGTAAATTTTCCCGTCAAATACACAACCAGGCTGAGACAATCCTCCATTTACAAAAAAGTCTACGGTCCCAACACTCACTTCCATTCCGAGACCAAAAAATGGACAAAATGGTCTGCCGTCTGTATGAATAACGTCCACAAATTTTGCATCTGCATTGTCTAATCTCACTAAAGCGTTTTTGCCTTGAAAACCCGGTTGCGCTGGATCCAAAGCTAAAAAATTTTGATCAAAAGTTAAGTAGAAAAATATTTAGAATATAGGGGATTTTTGAAAATTAGAAAATTTTGTCAAAGTCATTTCAAATTTCACTCAAGAGAAATAATTATGAAAAATAAGACAACAAGAAAAATTAAATTTATATGAAAAATATGAATTTAGCATTATTCTTTTACTTTTTCGTCATAATTTTTTAATTTACTCAAGTTTTGAAAGATTTTTTTACTTCATTAATTTCAAGATTTAGATTTTTGTTATTTTTCTTTATTTCATATTCTTTTGTTATTTTAAGCTTTTTCATTTGTTGGCGAGTTTTCCGTTCTTGAATAATTTTCCAATTTTAGTATGACTTTTAATAAAGTTTCTATTTCTTAAAAAGAGTTTAATTTTTTTTTAATACTTCATTTTAAAAAAATACTAATTTAGCATTTTTCTTAATGAATTCTTAATTTACACAATTCTCGAAATTTATTCTTCTTTTATTTATTTATTTTTTATTAGATTTTCTCTGTTTTTCTTAAATTTTATCGTTACACAATCAAATTACTTTTTGTAATTTTCTTTTTTATTTTCAAAATTTTTTAAAAATACTTTAGTAAATCTTTTGATTTTGTTTAAAAGAGTTTCTTGTTTTTTTTTTGGGGGGGGGGGTCTCCTTAATTTTCTTATCTAATTTGAAAATTATCAATATTCTTCTAGATATTATCGTAATTTGTTCTCATTTTATATTATCGCAAATCTTTTAACTTTTTTATTTAAAGTTTTTAAAATTTTAAAAAAATTTTAGTGTATAAAACTTCAATTTGATACAATTTTTTGTTAAATTTACAAAGATTGTTTTCGTGCTTTCAAAATTATTTTTTTAAATTTGTTTTTTAAGAAAATATTTTCTGATTTTAAACCTGTGAGTCGACCGATTCCTTTGATCGCTTTTCCAACATAAGACATAATGTGGGCCCCCAAACTGTGCCCCATTAGATGAAATTTCGAAACATCAATAAAATAATTTTCCTGCAAATGACGAATTAATCTGAAACAATTAAAAAATATTAATTGTTATTAAGGATTAAATATTAATTTATTTTTCAAAAATTATACCTAATAATCTCAGCAGCAACAACTCGAGTATTTGAAGCAGCTTGTAAATAATTATAAGCAGCACCATTTTCCCAACTAACGAGAAAAATATTATAATCATCCTAAAATTTAAACTTTGTTAGTTTATGGAAAATTAAACAAGAAATAAAAAAATAATAATTTTATAAAATATGAAAATAAAAGAATCTCATTGCTTATGAGAAAGTAATTGAACATTATTTTTTTAGAATAATTTAGAATTTTACATTTTTATATTTTGTTTAAATATTATAATTTTTTTTTTAAATACAAAATGTATAATTAGTAAATTTACCTTGTGGAGAAAAGCTTCAGTCAAATTTTTCACCCATTCTGTATTAGCATCACTGCCAAGTCCATGAGTTAAAATTACAGTTGGTCTTTTTTCTTGAAAATAAGGAGCAACTTTAACACTAGGCCACGTTTCGATTTCAAATTTGTCAGGATTTTCTCTGGAAATAATAACATTTTTACATAAATATCGATAATTAAAATTAAACAATTCTTACCTATCAGCAAAGTAAAATGTTGTGTCTATAATTTTCGGAGGTAATGGAGGCGGAAAAGGACGAAGTAGTGTTAACCAGGGATAATTGGATTCGAAACATCCCAATTCATCATAACAAACTGGATCTAGAAAAACTAAATTTATCCGTTAACATTTTTTATTAGTAAAAGTTAATAATTATTATGGATTCACACTCAACTAAATAAATATTTTAAATAAATATAACTTTATCGAACAATTGAAACACAAAATTTTTTTTATGAAACTACCTCCGTCTGTAATCCAAAAACTGAGAAATAAACAGAAACAAACTTTAAACTGCATTTTCAAAATTATAAAAGCAACATTATTGCAAAAGTGGCATTTATAGTACAAAAAAAAGTATTAAATATTCCGTTATTAATCAATTTCTGTCCATTTTGTTTATTCAGCTTGTTAAAAATCCGAGTGCTGCAAATTTTAATACTAAAATGCATATCGGCTGAATGATCACAAACAAATTAACAAAATACGTCTGTTAAAAGTTTTCCAAACATTAATATTAATGCAGTAGGAATTTTTGCAAATATTTTTTCAAAACAAAACTCTTGCGTCAATTTGTGGTAAAATTAAAATTAAAATTAAAAATTAGTATTAAAACAACTAATTAATTAAACAAACTCTTAAGCTTTTAATAATTTATATTAAAATACTAATTTAATATTTTCATTCTTAAATATAAAGTTTAAAATCCTCTGTACAAAAAATATCGAAAAATTGCATTTTAGTTAATTAATCAATTAAAGCTAATTTTTATAATAAATTGGTTTTTATATTCTATAGGCCGACGAAACAACAGACACGGCGTAATAAGTTTCCTCAAGTTGACTTGTTTCTTCTGCAAAAAAGAAAAGATTTTATTTATAAAATAATGAATAGCGTATAATAAACATTAAAACAGAAAATAAATTTGAAAAATTATCGTTTTTTTTCATAAATTATAAATCAATTCATGTTTATTACCTTCACAGTGAATATCAGGAGGAAAAATTGGAGCAAGACTATAGCAAATACCAGATGTGATTTGCGTAATTGCAGCACTTGAAGAAAGTCTGACACTCCAAGAAGAAGGAGAGCTTGAATCAAAAATAAAATTATAAATTATTATTGTTTTACTAAAACCCGTGAAAATGTAAGGGAATATAAAAAACAATTTTTATCAAATTATGAAAAAATTACAACAACAAAAATACTGCAAATTTTATGATGGAAAGGAAAAATGTTTAATTTTAGGAATATTTACTAAGAAATTAATAAAACACGTAAAATTAGAATAAGAGAATTTAGAAATACAAAAATAAAAAGCCGAGAAAATATATAAAGAAATAATTTAAAAACAAAAAAATTATTGAAAGTATTCAAAAAATAAGAAAAATAAGAAAAAAAGAACTAATTTAAGAGAAGAATAGAAAAAAGCTGACAGAGTCTTTACATACTAAAAAATTGTTTAAAAATAATTATGAAAATTAATAAGAAAAGCAACGAAAAATATGCCAACTTTACGATGTTGTTAATACAAAAATACATGAAATAAACTAAAATAACTTTTGTTTAAGAATAACAAAATTAAGGAACATTAAAGAAAATGTAAAAATAAGAATAATAATGAAATACGAGATATTAGAAACTACAAAATAAAATTTTTTAAGAATAAAAAAGTTATAAAAATTATTCAAAAATGTTAAAATTTACAAAAAAAAAAAAAATAAATAAATAAAAAATAAACTTGGAAGAATTCAAAACCTTAAAATATTAGACAAAATAAAGAAATGTCCTAAAAACTTATGTTTAAAAAAAGCAAGAAACCTAAGTAACCTATGATAAAATAGTAAAAATGAAAAAAATGTAAAGAATTAAAAATACGCAGAATTTAAAAAAAAATTGATAAATTACAACTATAAAAAAGGACGTATAAATTTAAAAAATTAAGTTGAGAATAAAACAAGTAAAAAGGCTACAAAAAAAATGTGTTTCTTAATTTTTTACAAGTAAAAAACTTTAGAAAATCATTTTATGCAACATATGTATATTATGGTTATTTACTAGGGTAATTAAGTACCCTTTATTACCCTAAGGCGCATCCTAAGTTCTTTCTTATAACCTAGCGGTCAATAAAGTGACCATTATTACTCTAGAAAAATAATGGATACTTTATAACCCTAGGGCAATAATAGATACTTTATTGACCAGTCTCAGGTGAAAAAAGTACCTTTTATTACCCTAGGGTGCATCCTAAGTTCTTCCTTATAGTCCAGCGGTCAATAAAGTGATCATTATTACCCTAGGAAAATAATGGATACTTTATTACCCTAGGACAATAATGACCACTTTATTTACCTCTGGGGTAGCGCAGAGTTAAATGAGAAACGAAGAGAACTTTGAAAAAACGAAAAATCTTAAAGAATAAAAAATTTAGAGAAGAATGTTTAACAATTTAAATTGGAAAAAGAAAATTATAAAATCATGCGACTATTCATGAAAAAATGGTAACATTTTTTAAAGAAATAAAGAGTTAAAATAACGCTAAAAAAGAAAAAAAATCGATAAGAAAAAATAAGACAAAAGAAACAATGAACATTTCTAAAAAGATTAGGGCAACATTTTTAAAAAATTCTGATAATAAACAAGAAAATTGACGAAAAAATCTAGAAAATTTAATAATAATAATTTAAATTCAGATAAATATTAAAAACATGAATTTTCGTACTTCTTACCCTTGGATAATTTGTTTTATAATAGTATTAGAAATAGGAACTTCAAGCGAGAAAATAGAATTGTCTTTTAAAGATTCAAATGACTTGATTGGCGATTCTTTCGATGTAAATTTCTTAAAAGCGCAACTGAAAAGCGATTGCAAATTTCCAGACGGATAATCCAAATGTGTCTCAGCAAGCAATGCAAATTCTAAGCAAATGTGAATTTGCGCCAGTGCCAGTAAATTTTTTCTGTAAAATAACAAATATTTATTTATTTAATGAATTATTTTTTGGAATTAATTATGGATTATGGACAATTTGGACAATATTAATTTTGGATTTAATTAAATGTGTTAAGTAAACTGTTCAAATATTTAACAAGAGAAAACTAGGTGAAAATTATGTTTTTTTATGTAATAAGTTGTATTTTTAGCGTGAAGAAAGTTTTTGGCAAAAAACGATATTTTTTTATGACAAAAGGGTGATTTTTACTATTTTTGAAAATTGAAAATCTTAACAATCACAAAACTTCCAAAAAAACGATAAAATATGTAAAAGTTAAAATATATTAAAAACCCAAAAATAGAGCTACCTAAGTTTTTCTACATCAAATTCTCCAGACGGGTTTCTTTCCAATTTTTCGTGCAATTCAACTCGTTCAATTAGATCTGCACTCAACAAAAGGTAAGTGTAATCTCTGTTTAATTTTTCGACACCAATATCGACGAGTATTTCTAAAGGTAGACTTCCGGCTAATAATGGAGAGGTTGCTTTTTGTTGAATAATATCAGATGTCAGTTTTGCAAGTCTGGTTGTATTTGTCACATTCATCTATAGACAGAAAAATGAAAATTGACGATTTGTAATAAAAAATACAAAAAAAGAATTTTATCAATTTTTTACCTGAGGCCTAAATTCTTTATTCTCAATTTCATGAAACACCGTGTGAACACAATCAGTTATTTGCGCGTGATTCTCTGAATCTGAAATTTCATGGAAACTATTTAATTACATTGATTAAATTTTTTAATAAATTAAAGCTTTGATCAATTGAATTAATTTTGTAAAAATGTAAAAAATTAGCAAAATAAGTTTTAAAATTTGAAACTGATTATAGTCCCTGTTATTATATAAAAACCTTTAATAATCATCCACAAATAATCCGAGAAATCTAAGTTTTGCCTAGCAGGCAAATCCTCCAAATGTTGTCTAATTTTTAAATCATTTTCAACATCGTCACCAGTTGAAGCTGATTTTATATTGTTTTCCCGATTCTGGAGAAAAGTATCGTCACCAGTTAGAAAACGATTAAGATTATCCATCACTTCCTCATCAGTCTGAAAAATAATTAATACAATTTTAGAACTGAGTTTTAAATTTTATAGTATGTACTTTGATTCTTTTATTACCTTCGTATTTTGATGAGAAAAATTATCTGGAAATTGTAATGGCATAACGCTATATCTAGAACTTAAATTTTTCTGCATATATTCTTCCAAAATTAATAAAAAACGATTCAATAATAAAATTTCTTCCCATATGCGATTTAGAGGACTGTCTTTCCATCCTCCTGCTACTTCCATTACCTATTTGTATTTCAATAACAATTTAAAAACTCTTTTAGTACAATGTATTTTCTACTTGACAATTACTATTTTTTTAGTAGCTTATTTAACAGTTGATTGAAATTACCAAAGTTTTCTTAGATTGTTTTAAAGGCGGCTGAAAAGATAATGTATTCCACTCAAGCTGAAGACGTAAATAACCCTCGAAACTGCTTTTTGGTATTTCTGACCAATTTGTGAAAATTTCTTTAGTTCCAAATAACTCGTAGCTGCAACACGTGTCAATTTTCACCTGAAATATTTAGAATGTTTAAACTAGGTGCAAATTATATTTCCAGATAAATTTAAATTTAAATTACAAAATTAATAGTTTCTTTAGAATTTTTAAAAAAAAATTGTTACATATCGTCAATTCCCGAAAGTTTATAGATTTATTTTTTTATTTTTCATTTGTTTAAACAATTTATTATTTTTAATTTATAGCTTTTATCCAAAAAAACCTAGCGAGTTGTAGTTTTTTCTGACTTAATTATTTTTAATATTTAAAATGAAGAACAGAATTATGTAAAATTAACCAAAAACACCATTTGCAATTGTTTAAACAAATTATTGTTAATAATTATTAATTTTTCACAAATGCTTCTAGAAAAACACAACTTTTTCTTAATTTTACAAAGCAATTTAAGCAATTTATTATTCTTAATTTATAACTTTTATTTCAAAACATCTATCGAGTTGTAGTTTTTTTACCTTGTTATTTTCTTATATTAAAAATAATAAGATATTTAGCAAAACTCAAAGCAACCACCACTTAAAATTGTAAAAACTAATTATTGTTAATAATTAATTATTCTTGACAAATTAACCTTGAAAGAAACTACAACCCATTATAATTTGCAAATTAATGGGCTCTGGTTAGAAAAAGAAAAATTATTGACTATAATTATTGACTAATAAACCAAGAAAGACACAAATTTTTTCTAATTTTACAAATTAGTGAGATCTGGTTAGAAAAATTACAATTATTGACTATTAATTATAATTTTTAAATTATTTTTATTATATTATTTTATTTGTAAAATCAGGAAAAAGTTGTGTCCTTCTAGGTGCATTTGTAAAAATTAATAATTATTAACAATAATTTGTTTAAACAATTGCAAATAGTTGTTGTGGTTAATTTTACTTATTCCTGTCATTCATTTTCAATATACAAATTTTTTAAAAAGTTTTAAAGAAACTATTAATTTTGTAATTTAAAAAAAAATCATTTTTTTTTGCATTTATGGGGGTGTTTTTAATATTAATAAATTAATAAATAAATTATGGAATATTGTTGTTTAAGGACTTTTTAAGATGTGATTCGCTGTATTGATGTTTTAAGTGGTTTTTCACATCTTGTATATTTTTGGCGAGATTTGCAAACTTACTTAATTTTTAATCAAAATTTACAGATTTTCTTTATTTTTCTAAACTTATTGTTGGACTTGTTTTAAGTATAATAAAGTATTATAAGTATATAAAGTATTATAAAAATATTTTTGGTGCAATTTGCTTAAACTTTTTTATTTTTAAAGGATTTTTAAATTTTTTTTGTGGCCTTTTTATTTATCTTTATATATATATATTTTTATTTTATTTTTATTAATTCTAATTGTTTAGTATATTCAAACCAAATTTTATTATTTTTTGTACTTTTTATTTTTGTTTACAGTTTGCTAGATTAAAGAAAAAAACATTTCTCCATTTTCTTCCTGTTTAGTTAATTTTCTTAATATTTCACTATTTGTTTAGTCCTTCCTTGCGTTTCATTTAATTTTTTAATTTTTGTCATCATTTTTCCTTCATTTAAATTATTTTGTTTTTATCTTGTAATTACGATTTTTTGTAAATATTTGTTCGATACGTGTCTCATTTTTTAAATTTCCCAATTTTCTACTTTTTTGCAGACTTTTATTCTTTTATTTTATGTTTTTTAAATTGAAGCTTCTACTAAATATTTTTATTTTAACATAGTTATTCTATTTCATAGAATTTATTTTCTTTCATTTGTGAAATAATTCTCTAATTTTCCTAATTTTAAAATTTTGTTCTCTTTAGTTATATAAGGTATTTTAACGTTTTTTTTTTAATTATCTTCTTATTTATTTTTTTAATTAAAAAAAAATGTCCGTAAATAGTTTAATTCTTCGAAAAGAGTTTCTAATTTTGTATATATTTTTATGTTACTGTTTCATTCCTGTGTTGTTTTTTACATTTTTTCTTCATTTCTTTAATAATATCCATGACATTTTTTATTTAAAAGAATTTTCTCATTTTTTTAATAGGCTGTTTTCTTATCTTTTTACGTTCTTGTTTCTGTTTATATAATTTATTACTTTTTCGTTACTTTTACCTAATTTTCGTAATTTTACGATCATATGAATTTGAAGATATTTTCTTTGGAAATTTTCTCATTTATTCGACATAATTTATTTGATTTTGATTAAATGTTTTATTACCTTTTCATTATTTCTTATTAAATCTTCTCAGTTTGAAAAATAAACTACTAACAAATCATCATTAATCTGATTGTATTTAAAAAAAATCAATTTTTGATTTAAATAAAAAAAATCCGATTTTTATGAGCCCTGTTACAAAGCTTTCTCTATGAGAAAGCGAAATAAAGCAGACGGTTTCATTTTCTCTGTATTTGAAAATCTATAACTAAACTTTTCTCTAAAAAACAAAAAAAAAATAGTAAGAAAAATACAAACTTCGTGAGCTTTCACAGGCGACATTGTAAGATGTTCCGTTAAAATTCCAGTGCAATCAACAATTTCAGAAATTGTTTTCGGTTCCTGGACGCAAACTAAAATCGTTCTGTGTAATTTATTATCGATGTCAGTTCCTAACAAAATTGTTTTCTGTTTATCTGTTTGATCGCAGACCGCAATTAGCGACACATTCCAATCTTCTTCTGCATTTTCCAAACATAAATTCAATGCCGATCTGTAAAAAAACGAAATTAATTATTGTTTACCTTAAACGACAATATTTATGTTAAATTTGTTATATTATTATAAAAATAGCATTTCGACCAAACTTCTGAAGTTGTTTTAGCTAAATTTTTTATTTTTCAGCCGTAAATTGTAATAAAAGGAGCAAGTGACAAAAAAATGACGTTTTTAATGCATGTTTTACACGCTTTTAATTTTTAAAAAACCATTTAATTCCTGTTCTAATAGAAAATACGTTTAATCAGTAATCAAATATTTATTTTCATTTATATAATTTTGTGTAAAATAAAAAAAAATATTAAAAAAATTAACTTAAAGTTGATAAGAAAATCTGTCAATTTTTGTCACATTTAAAAGTCTATTTTTTAGAAATCTACTTAACAAATATTAACAAAAATTACCATAATTATTTATTTGTGTTTTTTAATAATGTTTTCACTAGAAAGAAGATTATTTTTTTATTGGATATTTTCATTTTGAAAATTCAAATTTAACCACAAAACACACATTTCTTAACTTACACAACTTTTTTCTGGATGAAAATTTTTTTTAAAAAAATTAACACTTTCCACATATCTAAGTTTTTATAAAACCTACAACATATTAAATTTTCGCGAACGTAAGTTGTCCAGTTTTTCAATTATTTAAGTTTAAAATTTAATGATAAAAAGGTTTTTTTGTATTCTAAAATATACTCTGAAGATTGACAATCGATTATTGATTTTAAATTCAAAATTAATAATTATATTTTGTCATTTTATAATGATTAATATTTATCAAAACAAATTCTAAATTTGTAAATTTATATTTTTATAGTTTTCTAAATTCTAATTAGTCTCTAATTTTATTACTTACTCATAGAGAAAGTATTTAATTTTTATAACTAATTATTTTCTATTTTAACTTTCACTTTATTACAATAATTAATTTTTAAAAATCATTGAAAAGCGGATATATTTTTTTTTTCTTAATTGTATTTTAGTTTCTACTAATTAATCAAATAAACCTCAACAACTAATGATAAGAAACATTTTCAATTTGAAAATGATAATTTGTTAAAATAATTAGGGAAAAAATTGTACTTATTTTTATTTTTAATTCTATATTTTTCTCTGTTAATTAATAATCTAATAAACCTTAACAATTATTAATCAAAATAATTATGAATTTAAATAAAATCATAAATAAAATACAAACTTTTAAATATGTACAATTGAAATAATTTTAATTTCATTATTAATAAATCAGTAATTTTTTCTATAATTGTCAACAGTTTTCAAATTACAATTATTCTGCTTCAATATTGTAATTGTTCTGAAATTTTTTAAATTATTTTGTTCAGTTGCCGATTATTCTCGTCAGTTTTAGAATTTTTTTCAATATTGTCAATTATTTTCCTCATTTCTCAATTATTTTCTTTAATTTTTAATTATTTTATTCAATATTCAATAATTGTCGCCTCTTTTCAATTATCAATTATTTTCTTAAAATTCCAATACATTTCTAAAATTTCCAGTTGATTTCTACAATTTTAATTGTTCTTCTCAATTTTTAATTATTTCCTTTTTTTAATTATCTTCATCGATTATCAATTAATTCCACAATATTTAATAATTCTCGAATGTTTCCAATTATTTTTTTCACTCATAAAAATTGTTTTAAAATTTCAATTCAATTGTTCAATAAGTTTATTTGATATTAAATTCAATTGTTCAAGTATTTCCTTCAATTCCCAATTTTTTTTTAAATTTAGTAATTCCACTTTTCAGTTTTCAACTTTTTATTCTACAAATAATTCTCGGGTTTTATCAATAACTTTTTCAATTTTTCATTACCTATATTCTTCTAATTTCAAATACTATTTTCTCCAATTCCTCATTATTCTCTTCACATTTAAATTCCATTTTTAAATTTTCAATTATTTCCTTTAAAGATAAAAAATTCTCGATTTATATCAATTATTTTTCTCTGTATCAATAAATTTCTTTAATTTTAGATCTCGTATTTTCTTTATAGAACAGGAATTAAATGGTTTTTTAAAAATTAAAAGCGTGTAAAACATGCATTAAAAACGACATTTTTTCTTGTCACTTGCTCCTTTAATTACAATTTACGACTGAAAAATAAAAAATTTAGCTAAAAAAAACTTTAGAAGTTGAATTTAGATACTTCAATAATACATGTAATATAGGTTTTAATATTTTTTTAAAATATGTCAGCAACCACCTTTGGTCCAAAGTCAGTGGTTTAACCCAAAAAGGATATTAAATTTAAGAATTACCGTGCTTCGATTACATTGATTGGAAGATGATAATCTTCTTCTTTTAACCAGTATCTTTTTGAAGAAATTACGGTTTCGTTGAAACTATCTTTTCCAAATGAATATTCTAATGGTGACCCAGTGACATCTGGATCTAAACATTAAAAATTGTTTTAAAATCATAATTAATAGTATTATTTATTAAAAATTACTGAGTAATAAATTCCTGGATAATTTAATATTATACAATTAATAATATGATAATTAATTAAATTATGTAATAAAATACTTGACGAATTCTAAAAGTGTGTCCGGCTTATTCGAAAAAAAAAACAACTTTGCAATAATTTATGTATTAAAACAATTTTTTTTCAAATTCCATTTAAAAAATATATTTTTAAATTTGATAATAAAAAAAACATACAAACTAAAACAAATAATTACCAATAATAAAGACATACATATTATAAAACGTATAATTGTGGAATTAATTTTTATTTTCTCTTCATTATGTATATATAAATATTAAGAAATAAACAATGTAAGGAATACGATTATTTTGATAAAATCAAATAATACTAACCTGTTTTTTCATTTTCTTCAACCGAGATTTTTTTCGGCCTAGTAAATTCTGCCACTTTCTAAAAAAACAACAATGTCAAAATTGTCAAAATGTAGAAGAAATAAATGTAAACAACAATATAGTCGACTCACAGTTTTGTGAAAAACAAGAAAAGGACGATGTTCTAATTCCGGAAGAATATTTTTTACATAAGAAGGACATGTGGAGTTTACAGAAAAATTTGGATTTTTCAAAATATCTTTGATTTTCTTAGAATACTGCATTTTTACTAATAATTAAAATAATATTTGACAATATAAACACACAGTCGACTAACTGACAGTTACAAAAATTTAAATCCCACAAGGGATGCGTTCAATTGGTTCTATTATTTCGAAAAACGCATCCGCTTGTGCGTGCATAACCTCAAAAAAAGACAAAATATTCGCAAAATAAAGAAATAAACAATATTCATTTTATTCTTAATTGATTTTATTTTATTTAACTATAATACATAATATAAATAAATAATTATGAAAAATTCCAGCATTTAAAAACTTTAAAAAGTAGTTAGAAAATTAGAAACCTACCTTGTCGACATATGGCAAACATTTCTAGCCGCGAATTCTGAATTACTTATAGCAAATTTATAAATCAATTTAAATTAATTTAAGTACTTTTAATTAATTCTACAGTTGATGTTTATCATGTTTATTACAAATATTGTATTTTTACTTTTAATCTATTAATTAAAGTATTGAAAATAATTGAAGCTCAAGTCGTTTCAAATTTGAATCGCATAAAACTTGAGGTTTTTTTTTTAAATAACCTTTTAAAAACAAATTTTTTACCTATATGTTTATTGGCAGATTGTTTTTCGTTTATTAAGGTTGTTCAAACCATTGACATAACCTCAAACTAAAAATTGGAGTTTCACATATATAAAATAGAAATATTTTTAAAATCGATTTTACCCAATTTTGAAAGATTCAGTTGGACATTTTTTAAAAAAAAATAGGTTAATACAAAATTTGTTATGAAATAATAATAAGTATTTAACATTGTGTGTTATTTCTTTAATATTTTGTCAACAAATGTAATTTTCATACAATTTTGATAAATAAAAGATCTTTGAAATATTCCCTACAATTTTATTTGTTGGATTTTGATAAGATTTTTTCTGCTTAAAAAATATATAATAGATCATTTTTATTTGTTTAATAATTTTTTAACAAAATATCATTAACAAAATCCAACAAACAGATTTGTAGAGAATGTTTTAATGATAAAAATGAGCTATTGTTTGTCAAAATTAAATGAAAATTACAATTGTTTACAAACTTTAAAGAAAAAACCATGAAGACTAGAATAAGGAGGTGAAATGAGTGGAGTGGGGGTGTCCACAGAAGCAGGCCAAACAGTAGGCGCCTCTTTTCGGTTCGGGCTTTGCTCAGTAACGAATTTGAGTTTTCTGCGCACGAAGAGGGAGAAGGGAGAAGCAGCTGTTGATCAGCTCGCTTTTCCCTTCTCTTGTTTCTCCCTCTTACGTGCGCAGAAAACTAAAATTCGTTACTGAGCAAAGCCCGAACCAAAAAAAGGCGCCTACTGGCTAGCCTGTTTGCCGCGCCACCGTTCCCTGTGGTAAAACTATCTAATTTCACCTCCTTATTCTAGTCTTCATGGAAAAAACACAAAATGAGCAATTGGACACATACTCGAGAAGAGGTTATGTTTGAAGTGATTATTTTGCTTTTTAAAATAGAAAAACTAACTTTTAACGTTATTTTATTTAGTCAAAATGTGGTAAATTTAATGTAAAATAATTGAATCGTAAGGACTCAAAAATGGAATAAAATTAAAGACTTTTAAGATTCAGAAACATTTTAGAAAAACGAAAGAAACTATAAATTAGTTTCTGAATCTAAAAAATCTTTCATATTTATTCATTTATGGGTTTTAATGGCTTTTAATTAAGTTTTCCATCTTTCGTCTAAAAAAACTACAGTAAAAGTAAATTTTCCTATATTTTAAAAAGCAAAATAAGGACTTTAAACATAACCCATCTCGAGTATGTGTCCAATTAATTTTTTAAAATACAGGGTTAATTATTATGATTATTGTTGAAAAATGTGAATATATATTTTCAAAAATAATCAACCGTTTTTTTCTTTAAACATGAGTCTAAAATTCTAAGGGAGGGTTAAATTAAAAAATTAATTTTTCAAAATTCGCAAGATTCTGTAAAAGGTAACATGGTAACTTGAAAGAAACTTCTCAAAGAAAATCGATCAAAAGAAAGCATGATTAATTTATTTCTTCAAAACTTCTACAAAGCATAATTTGTATTAATAATCAAAAAATAGAAATACACATTTCCTTTAAACTAGATAATCAAAATTGCAACACTACACTTCAAATGGATGCTGATTAAGATAAACTTATGTCTTTTTCACAAAAGATGCTGATTTTCAATTCTTAAAACTTGAGTGTCTTATATATACAAAATTGGAAAAAGAATAACTGAGAATGAATGTAAGTTTCATCGTTTCAATATCTTCCAGAACGGCGACGTTCTCTGGACCTTGACTTTCCTCGAGAGCGAGATCTGCGTCTTCTGTCGCTGCGACCTCGTGATTTAGATCGGGATCGTGATCTTTTACCGCCACCCTTCTTCCTGCTGTAAATATAACGTCGAAGTTCCCGAGAAATTGGCTTAATGTGCATGAAATTGCAAAATCCCGATCTTGTGCACTCTCTGAAAATAAAAAATCAATTCTGTTTAAAAAAAATATTTAAAAATCAGGTATTACAAAAAAGAGAATGTAAAAATTGATATATTATGATGAGAATTGAATAACTGGGTCAAACCATTATATTTCACTCAAGTCGGTAGCGCGTTATTTTTTGAAAATTTTTATTTTCAAATTTATTAAAAAGTAATGATTTAAGAACTTATTTCTAAAACTAGGAGCATTACGCGCATTGATGTTGATTATTTAAAACTATAAACTTTTACAGATTCAAAAAATGAAAATTACGAAATTGAAGGATCTGAAAAATGACGAAAATAATTGACAGTTGAAAACGAAATTCGAAAAATAACGACATAATTACACGATTGAAAAGAATAGTGTAAAAAATTAAACAATAAATATTCAATTTAAACAAAATAGTTGAAAAATTACAGGAATAACTGTTGGAAATAATAAATGTAAATTAAATCGAAAACAAATAAGTGAAATTGAAGAAAATTAGAAAAAAATTAAGAACAAAATTTAAAATTTGAAAAAATAATTGATAATTGAAAAAAAAAATTACAAAATGACGAAAATAATTGACATTTGAAAACAAAATTCAAAAAATTGATTGATTAACACACAACCAAAAAAATAATTTAAAAATTCAATGAATAATAATTATAAAATTTTCAGATAATTGAAAATTCAAAAATTGATGGAAATAATTAAAAATTGCGGAAAATAATTAATAGTTAAAAAATGTCGAAAATAATTGTCAATTGAAAAATGACTAAATTAATAGACAACAGAAAAAAAGAATTGAAAAAATTAGACAAGAAATATTAAATTTAAAGAAAATAATTGCAAAATAAAAAATAAAAAAAAATTATAGTAATAATTGTTGTAAATAATTGCCAATTTAACAACTGGATTAAAAATCGAAAAAAAGAATTAAATTTGAAAAAATAATTGAAAATTGAAGAAAGCAATTAAACATTGAAAAATGGAATTTAAATTTGAAAAATATACTTAAAAAATGATAAAAAAAGTCAATATGAAGAAAATAACTGAGAAAAATTCATTTCGAAAAAAGGTGAGAATAATCGGTATTTGAACAAAAAAATTTTAAAATTAACGAATATATTCATAAAATTAAAGGAGAATAATAAATTGCCAATTGAAAACTAAAGAAAATTACGGAAAAAATTGTAGAAAATAAATGAAAATTAAATAAATCAATTGGAAATAAAAGAATTGTATTAAAAGAAAATAGTTGATATTTGAGAAAATGCGAGAAAATGATTATTAAAGAATTAATTGAAAATTAAAGAAAATATTTGATAATTGAGAAAAATCGTGAATTATTTCATTTTGAATAAAATAATTGACAATTGAAAACAAAATTCAAAAAATGACTAGATTAATAAACAGATGGAAAAAATTATAGGAATAATTGTTGGAAATAATTGCACAATTAACAACTGGATTGAAAATCGAAAAGAATAATTGAAAATGGAAGAAAGGAATGAAAAATTGAAGAATGCAATTAAAAATTGAAAAATGGAATTGAAATTTAAAGAATACACTTAAAAATTGAAAAAAAGAAAACTGAACAATGGAAATAAAAAATAAAATTAAATAGAATTAAAAATTAAAGAAACTTCATGAAAATCGAAAAAAATAATAGAAAAAAGGCGAGTAATTTTTAATATTAAAGAAAATAATTGAAAATTGAAATGTGAAACTTAAATATGAAGAAAATAACTTAGAATTAAAGAGAATAGTTCTAGAATTGAACAAATGATTTGAAATTTTCAAAAACAACTTTTGAGTGAAAAAAGTAATTAAAAAAATACAAGAATATTAAATATTGAGCAATTAAATGAAAATCGATAAAAATAATTGAAAATTAAAGAAAATGTTTGAGAATTGACGAAAATAGTTAAAACTTGAAGAAATAAATTGGAAATTAAAGAAATTAATGGAAATTTTAAGAAAATAATTCATTATTAAAAGAAAAATTACAATATGACGAAAATAATTAATTATTTAAAAAAATAATTAACAATTAAAAAAAAATTGAAAAATGGTGGGAATAATCGACATTTGAAAAAAATGTTTTTAAAATTAATAAATATTCATAAAATTGAAAGAGAATAATAAATTTTCAAGTGAAAGCTCATAAAAATTATGGAAAAAATTGTAGAAAATAAATGAAAATTAAAGAAATCAATTAGAAATTGATGAATTGTATAGAAAGAAATTAATTGATAATTGAGAAAATGCGATAATTAATGAAAAGTAAGGAATAAATTGAAAATTAAAGAAAATATTTGAGAATTTAAAAAAATGCGATAATTAATGAAAAAGTAAGGAATGAACTGAAAATTAAAGAAAATATTTGAGAATTTAAGAAAATAATTAATTGAAAAAATAAATTGAAATTAAAGAATTAAATGGAAATTTCAAGAAAATAATTAATAATTAAAAGAAAACATACAATATGACGAAAATAATTAACTATTAAAAAAAATAATTAACAATTGAAAAAAAATTCGTTGTATTTTGAGAATAATCGGCATTCAAAAAAAAAAAATTTTAATTGATGAATAACCATAAAGTTAAAGGAGAATAATAAATTTTTAATTGTAAACTGATGAAAATAAGGGAAAAAAATGTAGAAAAAAAATAAAATTAAAGAAATCAATTGGAAATCGAAGAATTGTATTGAAATTTCAAGAAAATATTAGATAATTGAGAAAATCCGAGAATTATTGAATTTTTAATAAAATAATTGACAAACGAAGAATTCAATTGAAAATTGAAGCAAATAATTAAAATTCAAAGAAATAAATTGAAGATTAAAGAATTTAATTGTAGATTACAGATTTAAATTGAAATTTTAAAAAAATAGTTGATAATTCAAAGAAAAATTATAAAATGACTAAAATAATTAAATATTGAAGATAATAATTGACAATTGAAAGAAAAATTCGAAAAGTGTCGAGATTAATCGACAACAGAATAAAATAATTTTAAAAAATTAAAGAATAATTATAAAATTTTAAGAGAATAATTGTAAAATTCATCTACATATTAGAATAGTTGTGTATTAAAAACTGTTGAAAATCATAGGGAAAGTTGAAGATTTATTTATAATGAAATTAAACTTATTTCAACTGATACTTATAAGTTTAATTTTTAATCAATTTAAATGCATTTTTTAAAAAGTATCTGATTTGAAACAAAAATTATCTATGTTATACCAAATACTATTTTTTTTTGTTTTACGAAATTTTGTTTAAAATTTTTATTTACCCCATTTCATATTGACGGCAACAGGCTTCCCTAAAATCAGTAACTGGGGACAGTTCCGCATAAACTGGTCGTCCACCGAACCAACGATTGTTCAAATCATTAACTGCTTTTTCAGCGTCCTCTTCTCTTCGGAATTTTATGTAAACATTTCCAACGAGATGATCACCCAAATTGTCACAAACATTCATTTCCTCAATCTCGCCGTACTTTTCTTCACATTCAAGGAACACGTCCTCGAAAAAATTGTCATAATGCTCCTGCATTTCTTCGTCGGAAACATTGGACACCACTGTGAAAATAATTTCATTAATAAAGTTGTAAAATGGGACGCATGATTAAGTTTTAAAATTTATTATCTAGAAATTCCATTTTATAGAATTTCATAAGGTAGAATTTTTATAGCCGAAATTTCAAATTTTCGAACTTGTTTTCAATCGAATTTAAATGAATTCGATTTTTTACCTAACAGAATGTTTAGGTCACCAATTCATATTTAACAGAATTTTTATTTAAAAGAATTCCAATTTAAACGAATTTTAATTAAAAAAAATTTTCATTTTACAGAATTTTAAATTAATCGAATTTTTAATTTTTTTTTAATGGGGATAAATCCCCATTGGTCAAATTCAAAATTCGCGCCAAAATATTTCTGTCGGATGCTTTGTCGGCCATTTGCAATTTCGTACAAATGAACATTCTGCTATTTAAGTTTTCTATCAAATGTCAATTCGTTCTATTAAAATTTCGCACAAATGAAGATTCGGCCAAATGAATATTCTGGCATTTAAAAATTCGATTAATTTAAAATTCTGTAGAATGATAATTTTTTAAATTAAAATTCGTTTAAATTGGAATTTTTTTTAAATAAAAATTCTGTTAAATATGAATTTGGTGACCTAAATATTCTGTTAGGTAAAAATTCGAATTCATTTAAATTCAATTGAAAACAAGTTCGAAAATTTGAAATTTCGGCTACAAAAAAATTCTACCTTATGAAATTCTATAAAATGGAATTTCTAGATAATAAATTTAGAACTTAATCATGCGTCCCTGTAAAATAACCCAACAGATTAAAAAAAGACAATTCTGGTTTAATACGAATAAAAGTAACTTCTTCTGAGTTATTAATTAAAAAACATTAAGAAAAAAACAGAATTTCTGCACACAAAAAAAGGGACGTATGATTAAGTTCTAAAATTAATTATTTAAAATATTTATTTCATAGAATTCCATTAGGAAGATTCTTCTTTTAATCGAAATTTCACATTTTGAATGTTTTCAATCGAACATAAATTAATCCGAATTTTGACCGTATAGAATTATAAGGTCGCCGAATTTATATTTAACAAAATTTTCATTTTACAGAAATACTTTTAACCAACTTTTCTTTTAAAAGAATTCCAATTTAAACGAATTTTAATTTAGAAGAATTTTTATTTTACAGAATTATAGGTTTATCAAATTTTTAAATACATAACTCATTTGATAGAATCTTCATTTGTCCGAAATTGCAAATGGCCGAAAAAGTATACGACAGTAATATTTTGGCGCGAATTTTGAAATTGACTAATTGCAATTTTTTTACATATTTTCTGATTGGTAAATTTCAAAATTCGCGCCAAAATATTTCTGTCTGATACTTTTTCGGACATTTGCAATTTCGGACAAATGAAGATTCTGTCAAATGAATATTCTGGTATTTAAAAATTCGATTAACCTAAAATTCTGTAAAATAACAATTCTTCTAAATTAAAATTCGTTTAATTTAGAGTAATGTAAAATTCTTTTAAATGAAAAGTTGGTTTAAAAAAAGATTTTTTTAAAATGAAAATTCTGTTAAATATGAATTTAGTGACCTAAAAATTATGTTCAATCAAAATTCGGATTAATTTATGTTCGTTTGAAAACATATTCGAAAATGTGAAATTTTGACTAAAAGAAGTTTCTTTCTAATAAAATTCTATGAAATAAATATTCTAAATAATTAATTTTAGAATTTAATCATACCTCCCCCCAAAAAAAATATCTGTACTACATTTTGGAAATAAAAAGTACTTACAATGCGATCCATCTGCACTCTTGGCTGAATTTTGTGGATTCACGTACAAATTTTGCAGCAAACAGGTCTGAAAAAGATTTTAAAAATTAATCACCAGTAAAGAAACAAATTACTGATGCAATTTATTTACAAGAAAAATGAATTGTAGAAAATTTCTTCACATTCTAAAAGTAAATACGGAAATCATTCGTTTCCCGGTTGCAAAAGTTTGTTATTTTTTAAAACTGAATTACGGAGTGTAAAAAATTGTTTAGACTTTTTGTGAAAAAATTATTTCTAAAGAACTTAATACATATCATTTTTAAATTGTCGGATTTTGCAGATTGTAAATATTAATGGAAAAACGTTAAAAATGTATACTGAAAGAAAAATTCAAAAAAATAAAAATAAAAACATGCAGGAAAATAGCGAATAAATGCTTTGAAATAATACGAATTACTTTTTCAATTTAATTAAAATTTTCATTTATTTAACATTTAATAAAATATAAAAATAAAAGAAATCAAAATATGCAGAAACGAAACGTAACTATTTTACTAAGGAGAAAAAAATATATGATAAATTAGAAAAATAAAGCTTTTTGGAAAATTGAGAAAATAAATGAAAAAATTGAACAGTTTTGAGAAAAGGAAACTAAAAACTAGAAAAGTTGTGATAAAATAAGAAAAATTATTATTAAAAAAAATAATATAATACAAAAAAAAAAAATTTCTTTTTAATAATTCGAAAACATTAGAAAATTAATTGCAAAAATGCAGGAAAAATAGGAAATAAACGTCTGCATTGAATTAAGAGATAGAAATTAAACAGCTTCAAAAAAGGAAAAAAATTGTATGAAATAAGAAAAACTAAGAATATGAAGTAAAAAACAATAAAGAAAATTATTTGAGAAAGGGGGAAAATCTAATAAGTTATGAAAAAATAAAACAAATTGCAAAATTATTTAAAAATGTTAAAATCGGACAAAATCTATTGAAAACAAGGAGTATAAAAAACAATAGAAGAAAATGTTAAAAGATAAAAAAAATTATTTTGCCTCCCCTCCCAAACTTCTCAATGAAAAATGAGAAAAAATAAGGAATAAAAAAAAGAAGAAGGAACAAGAAAGTTTTTAAGGAAATAAAACAATTTAGGTACTGATATTTTGCAAAAATAAGATAATCTAAAAATTTTATATAAATAAATTTGAGAAAAATAATACAGGTAAATGCGAAAATAGAAATTAAATTAAGTTACAAAAAAGATGATCGAATCTTAAGGTGGTTCTCTCCATTTACATAACCTCAAATTAGAAAGTGTTTTTCACCTCAAATAAAAATATTATTGAAATCAATTTCACCAAATTTTGGAAGACCCAGTTGTACATTTTTCAGAAAAAAACTAGGTTGAGCTGAAATTTGTTGTTAACTAATAATTATTTAACATTTTATGTTTTTTCTTTAAATCTAGTTAAAATCTGTGATTTTCATCAAATTTGAACAATTAAAAGCTCATTTTTCTCGTTAAAACATTCTCTACAATTTTATTTGTTGAGTTTTGTTAAAGAATATATTGTTTAAAATTTATTTGACAAATAAAATTTGTTTTATACTTATTGTTTAAATTATTATTTTTCAAACTTAGAAGAAAATTACAGATTTTAACTGGATTAAAGAAAAAAACATAAAATGTAAAATAATTATTATTTGACAACAAATTTTAGCTTAACCTAATTTTTTCTGATACATGTACAACTGGATCTTTCAAAATTTGGTGAAATTTGTTTCAATAATATTTTTATTTAAGGTGAAAAACCACTTTCTAATTTGAGGTTATGTAAATGGAGAGAACCTCCTTAAAAAAACCAGAAAATTGGAGAACAAAGTTTACTCTTCCCTGGTAATAAAAATAAGAAAAATTATTAAAACTATGTCCATCCATGACAAAAAAGCAGAAAATTATTATTATTATTATAGAATACAAGATGGATATTTTTCGGATTTATTTGCGCATTCCTGAAATTTTTTAAAAATTCATGAATCTTAACAAATTTACGGTTTTTTTTCACAATGTACTAAATTCGAAAGAATTCTCGGATTTTATTGAAAAGAATAAAAATCCTTTTGTAATAATAATAATAAGGTCCACAAAAAAAGGTTAAACACTATAATAAATAGCTTTCATTTTAAAATAAAATTCAAAGCACATAATTAAACAACTTTAACAAAGAACTTAAATGATTTAAATTGAAAAAATCAAACATTTTTAATAATGTAATATTTACATTTTTGTAGGATCAATTATAGATCTGTTAATATATTAAATAAATAAAAATAATGTTCGAAGAAATTAATACTTATGGGACGTATATTTAACAGAATTTTCATATTACAGAATTCCTTTTAACCACCTTTCCATTTGGATGAATTGCTATTTTACAGAATTTTAGGTTAATCGAATTTTTAAATACTAGAATATTCATTTGACAGAATCTTCATTTGTCCGAAATTGCAAATGGCTAAAAAACTATTCGACAGAAATATTTTGGCGCGAATTTTGAAATTTACCAATCAGAAAATATGTAGAAAATTGCAATTAGTCAATTTAAACATTCGCTCCAAAATATTTCTGTCGTATTCTTTTTCAGCCATTTGCAATTTCGGACAAATAAAAATTCTTTCAAATGAATATTCTGGTATTTAAAAATTCGATTAACCCAAAATTCTGAATAATAACAATTCTTCTAAATTAAAATTCGTTTAATTTAGATTAATTTAAAATTCTTTTAAATGAAAAGTTGGTTTAAAAAAGGATTTCTGTAAAATGAAAATTCTGTTAAATATGAATTCAGTGACCTAAAAATTCTGTTAGGTCAAAATTCGAATTTATGTTCGATTGAAAATATATTCGAAAATGTGAAATTTCGACTAAAAAAAGATTCTTCCTAATGAAATTCTATGAAATAAATATTCTAAAATTAATTTTTGAACTTAATCATACGTCTCTTATTTATTATTATTTGAGTACATAGTTTCAAGGCTATAAATAAAAGCTCTGGAAATTCAATATTACACATAAAAAATGTACAAGAAATCGATAATTTTTGTCTTAGGTTATGTTTGAGTTGAAATTAAAACTAGTTTTTATCAAGCATTTAAATTAATCTTCTCGTGTTTTAAAATAGCAAAAATTCTAAAATTGAATTATAAGTATTGAGGACAAAAAAAATTGTTTATTACCTGACTGAAAGTTGGTTTGTTGTGAATTCGAGAACATCGATCGCCATGACGGCACGCTCCAATCTTGAAGTAAAAGGAGCAATTTACCCTGAAAAAGTGCACGAAATTGATATTTAGAAACTTTGGAACTATTCTAATTATTATTTGACCCAATTTAAAATTACTCACTTATCTTTTTCGGTACCGAAAATCGATGCCAAATATTCAGCCATCCTTTCTGTTGACAAAAAAAACCCCTCCTGTTTGGAGGAAGCAGGAAGAAGCAGAATATAACAAGAGAATTTATGAAATTTAAGTAACTTTCAGCCAGTGAGAAACTTTTCACAGACGGTTTTTCTTCTCTTCCCGCGAAAATTTAAATGATACTTTTCTAGTTACTAAAGAATTTGCAGTTTTGAAAAAAATTGAAAGATAATAAAGCGAGATTTTTGTTATTTAAAGATTTATTGCACGTGTATTTAAATATTTTATATCCAAAGATGTGTGATAAAATTAGAAATACAACTTCTATATTATCTTCACATAAGTTCAGGGGTGAGTCTAAGCTGTTGAAACCCCGGAGTTAATAAAGAAATTAATTATAAAGATATTGTACAGAAACCTAAAATTATTCCTGGGTTGATAAAATTTCCGTTTAACCAATTTTTTTCTTATCTATTTTTAAATACCAAGAAACAGTTTCAATTCTCCTCCAATTTACTCCCTCATTTTTTCTAAAACGATTTTTAAAATTTCAAATCAATATCTACTTTCAGGCTTAAGTACGTGTAAAAAAATATAAAAAATTATGACATTTAATAAAAAGTCACTTTTGGTTCAGGGGCGGATCTACCTTGAAGCACATGAACCACGTGCTTCAGGCCCGAACCCAAAAGGGCCCGGTGTCAGAATTTAATGTATCGTGAAAAAAATGATTCGTGAATTTTGAAAACGATTCGCAAATTTTTAAAATACCTCTGGAAAGGTAGATAAATCCTAAAAACTTCAATTTCAATCTTGTATTCTTTAATAATAATATGAAAAATTGAATTAAAAATGATCAGAATGTAATCTAAAAAAATTTTGATAAGTTTCAATTAATCAAAGTTGAAATTATTACATTTATATAGTAAAATATTAATTAACAGCAACATTAATGTGAAACTTTACCATGCTGTTCGTCATTTAAAACTATAAATTTTTGGAAATGCAAATAATGAAAATTACGAGAATAATTACAAAATGGAAAAGAATATATATGCATATATGAGAAATGAGGAAAATAATTGACAATTAAAAACAAAATTCGAAAAATGGCTAGATAAGTACACAATAATTGTTAAAAATAATCTAAAAAATTAAACAATATACATTCAATTTAAACTAAAAAATTGAAAAATTAAGAAAATTATAGGAATAATTACTGAAACCAATTGCAGATTGAACAACTGGAAAAAAAAAAAAATTTTAATTGAAAAAAATAATTGAAAACTTTAGAAAATAATAAAAATTTGGAGAAAATAATAAAAACTTGAAGAAATAAATTCATAATTTAATAATTAAACTAAAATTTTAAAAAATTGATAATAATGGAGAAAAATTACAAAACGTGAAAATAATTCACAATTGAAAACAAAATTCGAAAAAAAAAATAATTGAAAAACAATTGAAAATTTAAAAAATTGTAGGAAATAATTTCAAATTGCAAAAAATAGTTAATAATTAAAAGAAATAATTGAAAAATGAGAATAATTAAAAAATTGAAGAAAATAGCTACAAAATGTCTATAGATTAATAGACTACTGAAAAAAAATTGATTAAAATAATGCAAAAACTTTAAATTAAAAGAAAATAATTAAAAATTTAAAAATGAAGAAAATTATAGGAATAATTGTAGGAAATAATTGCGCATTGAACGAATGGACTGAAAATCGACAAAAATAATTAAAATTGAATAAAATAATTTAATCAAATTTAAATTCAAATTTAAAGAATATAATTAAAAATTGAAAAAAGTATTTGAAAGAGCCGAAAGTTATTGAATATAGAAGAAAACAATTAAAAACTGAAAAATGGAATTGAAATTTGAAGAAAAAATTGAGAATTGAAGAAAATAAAAATTTAAAATTAACGAATCTTACTGATAATGGAGAAAAATAATTGTCGAAAGGCGAGGATTTTAAAATATTGAAAAAAAATCAAAAAATGACTAGAATAATGTACAACTGAAAAAAATAATTAAAAACGTTGAAAAAATTCTAAAATTTTAAGAGAATAAATAAAAATTTTAAATATTGTAAGAAATAATAAATAAACAGCACAGAAAGCAGGCACAATGTGCCTACATCTCTATAATATCTTTGCTACAATCAAGGGTTTCGTGGATTTTTCTTTATCTCTATTTTTCTCTCATACACTCCCAGAAAAACTTTTTTATCGATAGTCGATAATCTCTGTCTCTGTCTTTCACTATTTCCCTCTCTCTCACACACACAGAACCGTAAATTGACAGCTATTGGCTATGAACGACGAAAGGACAGACGGACGGACGATAAAAGTTTCAATATACGGTAACTTACGTTACTCACGAACATACGTAACTCGCGGTAACCTATATAACTCATGGTAACTTTTACGGTAACTTACGTGACTCGCGGTAATTCTTACGGTAGCTTAAGTAACTAACGGTAACTTACGTAACTCGCGGTAATTCTTACGGTAAATTACGTAACTCACGGTAACTTACGTAACTTTCGGTAACTAACGGTAACTTACGCAACTCGCGGTAATTCTTACGGTAACTTACGGTAACTTACGTAACTTTCGGTAACTAACGGTAACTTACGCAACTCGCGGTCTTTCTTACGGTAACTTACTTTACTCACAGTAACTTACGTAACTCTCGGTAACTTTTAAGGTAACTTACGTAACTCTCAGTAACCTACGTAACTCTCGGTAACTTACGTATCTGTCTCTGTCACTCACTACCTCCCTCTCTCTCGCTCACAACCTAAAATTGACAGCTATTTGCTGTCAATTGAACAACTGGATTGAAAAAAAATTGAATTGAACAAAATAATTGAAATTGAGGAAAAAATTAAAAATTAAAGAATGGAAATGAAATTTTTAAAACATAATTAAGAACTGAAGATAATAATTAAACAATCGTACTTAAAATTAAAAAAGCATATTGATAATCGAAAAAGTAGTTGAAAATTGAAAAATGTGATTGAAATTTGAAGAAAATAATCAAAAATTGAAAATTGTCGAGAATAATCTACTACAACAGAACAAAATAATTAAAAAAATTGAAGAATAATTATAAAATTTAAGGAGAATAATTGTAAATAGAAAAACGGTTGAAAATTATAGAAAAAATTGTAGACTTATTTACACACTAATTTATATCACTTTCTTGAAATATGTAATTATTATTCTTTCTTGCAATTTTTTCTTTTTCAAACAATTTTTTTGGTAGGTTATGTTTTATATTGCTTTTCTGTATTTTTAGAAAATCACTTAGGTAACTTTCATTTTTTAAAAAAAATTTCTTTTTTTATGCTTTTAATAATACTTTTTTATTTTTTAGATTTTTTTTAATTGTATTCTTTTTACAAAAATTACTTTATAGTTAATTTTATTCAGTTTTATTTTAACAATATTTAGAAAATTTTATTTACTTTTCCAGTGATTAATTTTGTTTATTATTATAATTTGAAAGTTGTAAATTATAATTTTTTTCAATTTTATGATTTTTAAAATATTCATTTGATTTTTTGTCATTTGTCATAACTTATCAATTTTTATAATTCTTAAAGACTTTTCTTCTTTTATTTAATTTTTCGTAAATTTGATTTATAATAAATACATAATAAATTATAATAAATAATAAATCATAATAATAAATAAATAAATAAATTATATAAAAATTTTCTTATTTGATCAGAATTTCTCTGTTTCTTAAAAATATTGGTTTTTTTCTTAAAATTGTTAAATTGTTTTTACTTAATTTTCCATTTAAAAAAAATTATTGCTTTTTGCTTGATTTTCAAAACAAGTTTTTAAAGTATTTTTTTTATCTTTAGTAAGATTTTTCCATTTTTTACTGATTATCTTATTTATTTTCTTAATTTAAAAAAACATGTTCGCAAATATTTTAACTTTTTGAAAACAGGCGCGGATCCAGCGGGGAGATCGCCCCTCCCAAAAGCCTAAGATTCGTATGAGAGAGAAAGAGATAGCAGTATATTGTTATCTCTTTTCAACTCATATATCGCTCCCTCCAAAACCCTCGCCTGGATCCGCCATTGTTTGAAAATAATTTTTACCTTTCTTTTGTAATTTCAATTTTTTGTTTTAATAACTTTTGCTGTTATTTATTGCGTAGTATTTTGAGTTTAAAAAAGCAATTTAATCAATCTTCCTTAAACTGTTTAATATTTCATAGCGCATTATTATCATATTTCTTAATATTTTCTTTCTTCATTGATTTTTTAAACTTTTTTATTTGTGAAGAATTTATTTATTTTTTGCAGGTTTTTCAATTAGTACATTTTTTACATCTTTTTGCTTTAATTTTCCCATTTCAATGTAAATTTTCCTTTTAACTTTCTTAGTTGTTCATTCATAATACTGGTTTTAAAAAATTTTGTTATTTTTGTAATTTATGTAAAATTTCATTTTTTAAATTTTGTTAAGATTCTTTGAACATTTTCTTCAGTGTTTAAATGATTATTCGCTACCCTGGCAACAGTATCGGATTGAATTCCAATCAGTTTGAATAAGTTTTAATCAGAATTCTTCCGGGTCATTCCGAAATTTGTTTCCGAGCCAATCAGTTTTTATCCGAATCTAAAAATGGATGTAACTTGACGAAAAATTATTTCCGAATCATTCCGAAATAATCCGTTTTAATCCGAAGCTAAATTTTAATCCGTTTGAATCCCGTTATTTCATTCCGAATCAATCCGTTCCAATTTTATTCGGGTTTATTTGAATATGAAACGGATTGATTCTGATTGATTCGGAATGAAATAACGTGATTCAAACGGATTAAAATTTAGCTTCGGAATGATTCGGAAAGAAGTTTTCGTCAAGTTACATCCATTTTTAGATTCGGAGAAAAACTGATTGGCTCGGAAACAAATTTCGGAATGACTCGGAAGAATACTGATTGAAATTCAATCCAATACTTTTGTCAGGGTAGACACTCTGGTAAGATAAAAAATCAAAAACTTGTTTTTTTAGGGGGGTCCTGAAATTTTGTTGTGCTTCAGGCCCTTGACAGACTTGTTCGGCCCTGTTTCGGATCACGGTCTCAAAAATAAATAACATTGTTTATTTTCACCCAGGGCCCCAGATCGACTGGGGCCTGCACTGAAACTTGGTTAAGTTGCGGCTTTTATTCGGAAATTTTCCAAAATGACAACTTTGGGGAAAATTGCATTGCATTGGAGTGGTTTTTTGCTAATGCTAATACGCTGATGGTTATTTTGCGTTTGCGCTGGTTTGCGCCACTGGTCGTGAAAACGTCTTGATATAAATGTCAATACTACGAGGACCGTGATGTCGTAAAAAAGGGAAAGTAAGGCTAGTGCGAGTAGTTTGGTAGATTATGAAAAAGTCGAGTAAGCATCGTACGGGTGTGGGTAATATTTCAACAGTGTGCTTTTCGGACGTCAAGAGGGATAAAGGGGACCCTCGCGAAAGTCTCGGGAATTTTTACATGAAGGAGCAAGACATCCCCGAGTACTTGGAGGGCTGTGGGCTCACCACTTGTTCTGCCGGCGAAATGCCCGAAGCAGTCGAGGTTCACCAAAACTCCAAGGAGCAACATCACAAAGAAAAGAAACTCTCGTCAGCTTCCCTGTCAACCTCCGATACCAAGAAGACCGTCACCGTCAAACATCCCGAGTCCAATAAACCTAAACCAACTGCCAAAAAAAGCAAACCCATCCAGGTATTGTTGCACAATTTTTCTTAATTTTTTTTTCAATTTTTGTGTTCTCAACTTTTCCGATTTTTGTTTGTCGGGCGTTATTGTTTCTTGACTGTCCCAACCTCAAAATTTGTGGAAACTACAGCAGGATATTTTGAAAAAATTCAGTTTTTTTTTTTTAAAAAGTAGATTTTGAATAATAACAATAATATGATTGATTACTTTGTTTATCTTATTATTAATTGCATTTTATTATAAAAGTAAAATAATTAATATAATCTGTAATAAAGATAATAAAAATTTGGCACGTAGATATTTTTTGTTTGGAATCGGATACTTTTTAAAAAATACATAAAAAATTGAAATACATATCTGAAAAATGATGAAAATAATTGACAGTTGAAAAAAAAATCGAAAAATGACTATATAATTACAGAATTGAAAGGAATAGTTTAAAAATTATAGGAATAACTGTTGTAAATAATTTCAAATTGAACAACTGGATTGGAAATCAAAAAAAAATAATAAAAAGTTGAGAAAATAAATTGAAAATTTAAAAATTAAATTAAAACTTGAAAAAATAATTGATAACTGGAACAAAAATTAGAAAATGACAAAAATATTCGACAATTGAAATTGAAATTGAAATTTAAAAAAATGTCTAGATGAAAACACAAACAAACAAAATAATTTAAAACATCAAAGAATAATTATAAAATTTTGAGATAATAATTGAACATTGAAAAAATTGTAGAAAATAATTGAAAATTGCGGGAAATAATTAATAATTGAAAGAAATAGTTGAAAAGTGACGAAAATAATTTAAAAATTGATAAAAATATGTATAAAATAACGAAAATAACTGCAAATTGAAAAATTAAGAAAATTGAAGGAAGAATTGTTGATTGCACATTTAATAACTGGAATAAAAATCGAAAAAAATAATTGAAGTTGAAAAAAATTATTAAAAATTGAAGAATTGAATTTAAATTTATGGAATATACTTAAAAATTGAAGAATGGAATTAAAAATTTAAGAAAATAATTGAACTATTAAATTTAAAATGAATGAAACTTAATGATAAAATAATAATAGAAAAAAAGCAATAATTATTATTTTCATCGTATTTATAAATATTTACTTTAATCTTTCAATTACTCTCGTAAATTTTCAACTATCTCCTTCAATTATTAATTATTTTCCTCAATTTTCAAATATTATCTTAAAATTTTATAATTATTCTTTGATTTTGTGAATTTTTTTGTTTAGTTGTGTATTAATCTAGCCATTTTATTCAATTGTTAATTTTTTTGTAATTGTTAATTATTTTCGACAATATTTAATTATTTTCGTCATATTGTAATTTCTCTTTTAATTATCAATTATTTTCTTAAAATCTCCATTCAATTCTTTAGTTTCCTATTTCTTTCTTTAATTTTTAATTATTTTCTTTAATTCTCAAATATTTTCTTTAATTTTCAATTATTTTTATCGATTTTCAATTAATTAATTATAATATATTAATTATTTTCTTCAATTCTCAAATATTTTCTTTAATTTTCAATTATTTTTATCGATTTTCAATTGATTCTTCAATATTCAATAATTCTCGTATTTTTTCAATAATTTTTTTCACTCATAAATATTATTTTAAAAATTTCAATTCAATTATTCAATTCTAGAACTATTCTTTTCAATTATCTGTTATATTTTTCAAATTTAAATCCCACTTTTCAATGTTCAATTATTTTCTTTCATATTACAAAATTATCGCCTTTTTTCTATTATTTTTTAAGTTTATTTAATATTAAATACAATTGTTCTATTATTTTCTTTAATTTTAAATTCCAATCTACAGTTTTCAATTGTTTTTTCAATTTTAATGAATTTTTTCGGTTTTTAATCTTATTTGATAAATGTGCAATTATTTCCAACAATTATTCCTATAATTTTTTTAATTTTTCAATTTGCAATTATTTTCTTTGAATTAAATGTTTCTTGTTTAATTTTTCCAATTACTTTTTTCAGTTGTCTATTAATCTAGTCATTTTTAGAATTTTGTTTTCAATTGACAATTAGTTTAGTCATTTTTCACATATTTTCTTTAATTTTTCAATTATTTCTCGTCATTTTTCAAGAATAATTCTAATTATAATTGATAAAGAATTACAATTATTAATTATTTTCCGCAAATTTCAATTATAATCTTAAAATTTTATAATTACTCTTTCATTTTTTAAATTATTTTGTTCAGTCGTGCATTAATCTAGCCGTTTTTTGAATTCTGTTTTTAATTTCCAATTATTTTCGTCATTTTGTAATTTTTTTTCAATTATCAATTATTTTTTCAAATTTTTATTTAATTCTTAAATTTTCAGTTTATATCCTCAATTTTTTATTATTTTCTTCAATTTCAATTATTTTTTATTCAGGACCAAATTATTAAACTTGTTTAATTTCTAATTATATTATAGACAAAGGAGAGAAAATAAGATTAATTAAAATATAGTTTACTCTGAAATAATGAATTAAAATTTCGATAGATTAAAATATTATATAGAAAATTAAAATTTAATTAATTCTATCAAAATTACTGGTATAAATGTTCAGATCTTTAGAAGTTCCAGATTATTATTTATTAATAGAAGTCTTAATTAATTGAAGTTTGAACTAAATTAAAATTTTAGTAGACTCGAAATTCCAATTGTATTAATATTGATTTAATTAGATAAACTTTCTTGATGTTTACATTAAAAAACTTTTCTTAATTTCACTGAAATTTAGATCGACAGAAACTAGAATCAATTGAAATTTGAATTATCTTTATTTTTATGGATACAAATAATTATTTTCTTCATATTTCTCTTAGTTTTGCTGTTTTAGAATTATTTTATTCAATTTTTTTATTGTCATGAATTTTTAAATTCCTTATACCAGTTTTCGATTATTTTCTTAAAATGTAAATTATTTTCTTCATTCTTTTATTTATTGTCACACATTTATTACTTTTCTACACTTTGTTAAATTATTTTCTACAAATTTCAACTATTTTCTTCAGACTACAATCAATTTCTTCAACTTTCAAATAATTTCCTAAAACTTCTATAATATTTTTTTCAATGATTGTCTATATAATTTTAATTTTTACACCAGCTTTCAATTATTTATGTCATTATTCAAGTAGTTTCTTAACATTTCAATTGTTTTGTCAATTTTTTACACCAGTTATCAATTATTTTTGTCATTATTAAATTTTTTTTGACTTTTTGGAATTAAATTAATTTTTTTTTAAATGTCATTTTTTTCAATCTTTTTTATTATCATGAATTTATTAACTTTTACACCAGATTTCAATTATTTATATCTTTATTCAATTTGTTTCTTCACATTTTAATTACATCCTTATTTTTTCAATTATTGTATACAATTTTTCAATTAATGTATTAAATTTGTTATTTTTTACTTCATTTTTGAATTATATTCCTCATTTTTCATTAATTTTCTCCCAATATTTCAGTTATTTTTGACATTTTTAATTATTTTTTTCTTGAAACTTGTATTATTTTTTTCAATTTTTCAACTATTGTCTAAAAAGTTTAATTTTTACACCAGCTTTCAATTATTAATATCATTATTCAATTAGTTTATTAACATTTTAATTATGTCGTCAATATCTCAATTATTGTACTCAAAATTTCAACTTTTTACACCAGTCTTACATTTTTTTTTTCAAATTTTTACTATTTTTGTCAATCTTTAATTATTTTCTTGTAACTTCAATTATTTTTGAAACTTTTCAGTTATTTACTTCAAATTTCAATTATTTCGTTTTAATTTTTCAATTATTGCTTTCATTTTTTGATTTTTAATCAATTTTTTAATTATAGTTTTCTTTTTTTATGTCACTGCCAATTATAATTATAATTGTGATTACTATCTTAGTTATACTTATATTTATAATTTAAGTTTTTTTTTGGTCAACATTTAGATTTATCTTTTTGTATTATTTGTTATTTTTTTTCTTTTCTCCTTTTATGTAATAAAGGGATCTTTCCCGTTTATGTTTCAAATAAATAAATAGTTCTATAATTTTACAATTTTTTTTTCATATTTGAATTCTTTTTTCATTTTTCAATTATTTTCTTCAAATTTCAACTATTTTTGTCATTTTCGAATTATTTTGATCAAATTTGAATGGCTTTCCCTGCTGACGGGCCCCAAATTAATATCAATAATATCAAACTTATTATTGCCCACTCACTTTTTCAAATTAAAATGTCATTTTTTTACTATTTTCAATCTGCAATTCCGCTGCTAGCCCTGTATGCATTTAAATTTGAATTAATTGAAATTTAAAAGTTTGAATAAATTGGAATATGAGTTAATTGACGTTTGGAATTTATTTAAATTATAAAGACTTAAAGATACAAAAATTTAATACTATTTTTTTGTTATCTTCATGCTAAAAATTTGTAGATCGTAGGTATTTTGATTATCTGTATTAGGACAATTTTGTAAATTTTATAAAGAATGAAATATTAAAATTGAAATTTTCCAGATTTATCCACAAATTTTTGGTTTTTTTAAAAAATGTTTTGCGATTTTTTACATGCAGTTTTTTTATGTAAACCATGATTTTAATGCAGTGTAATTAACAGGGTGTCTACTAACCGGGAAAACCGGGAAATAACTGGGAATTTAAATTGACCGGGAAAAACCGGGAATTAACCAGGAATTTTCCGTCAAACCGGGAATTTTTTTTCTAGGATAATAAATTCTTTTCAATTTTCAATTATTTTCTTCCGTTTGGAATTATTTTCATTAATTTAAAATTATTTCTTTATTTCTCAATTATTTTCTTCGATTTTCTACTATTTTTTTCAATTGCCAATTATTTTCTTCAATTTTCAATTATTTTCATCAATTTCTAATTAATTTATTTAATTCTGAAATATTTTCTACGATTTTCAATTATTTTAATCAATTTTTAATTATTTTCTTCAACTATAAATTATTTTTTTTGAATTGACAATTATTTGATTCAATTTTCAATTATTTTCTTCAATTTTTAATTATTTTTTATTCAGATCTCTACAATTTCCTTTAATTTTTAATTATTTAATTTAATATTAAATAATTCACGACTTTTTTCAACTATTTACTTATTTCACATCTCAATAACTCCTCCATTTTTCAATTATTTTCTTCTATAATCAATAATTCTCGGCTTTTTTCAATATTTTTTTCAATTATCAATTAAGTTTTGAAACTTGAATTCAATTCATCAATTATTATTCAACAATTTTCATAAAATCACATTTTCTTCAATTTCAAATTATTTTCTACAATTTTTAATTAATTTCTTCAAATTATAATTACATTCTTCATTTTTTATTGTTTTTTTTTTCAAAAATTCTATAATTCCTGGGTTGTTTAATTTCTTTTTTTTTTCAATTATCACTTATTTTCTTCTACTTTCAATCCCATTGTTCAATTCTTGAATTTTTTTCTTTAATTCTCAATTATAATTTTCGACATTCAATTCTATTCTTTAATTTTCAATCTTTTTTTTAATATTCAATAACTCTATGCGTTTTACAATGATTTTTATAAATTCTCAATTATTTTCTTCAAATTCTAATTTTTTTCTTAAATTTTAATTATTTTCTTCAATTTTCAATTATTTTTTCATATTTCTTTCAGTTTCTCAATTTCTTTTAATTTTCAATTTCTTCTCAATTTTCTTCAATATTTAACAATTCTCAGCTTTTTTAAATTATGTTTTTCTTTCAATTTTTATTTAAAATGAAAATTTTAAAATTATTTTCATCAATTGGCAATTATTTCCGTCGATTTTCAAATTTTTCTGCTGTTTCCAAATATTGTATTTAATTTTTAAGTGCTTTCTTCAATTTTTAATTATTTTCTTCAATTTTCAATTATTTTCTTTAATTTTTAATTATTTTGTTCAATTTTGAATTGTTTGTTTCAAAATTCAGTAATCTCGACTTTTATCAATTATTTTTGTTCAATTATCAGTTATTTATTTCATGCTTCAAAACCTCCTTCAGTTTTCAATAACTTTCTTCTATTTTCAATTTAATTGTTCAGTTATTTTTTTCAATTCTCAATTAATTTCTTTAAATAACAATTTTATTTTTCAATTTTTAATGTTTTCTTCAATATTAAATAATTCCTGTCATTTTCCATTTTTTTTTAATTATAAATTATTTTCTTCTTTTTTCAATCCAATTGTTGAGTAATTTTCTTTAATTCTCAATTATTGTATTCCAATTCCAATTTCAATTTTATTTCTCAATTTTCAATTTTTATTTTTTTTAATATTCAGTTATTCTGTGTTTTTCTGATTTCAATTTGATTATTTAATTTTCAATTTATTTCTTCAATTTTGAATTATTAACTTAAATTTTAAATTATTTCTTTGGATTTTCTATCTAGTTGACCAATTTTCAATTATATTTTTTGAATTTAATAACCATTGTTCAATTTTTTCAATTATTGTTCAATTATAGATTAATATTTCCTTTTTTTTTTAATTTTGTTTCTAATGATCAAATATCTTTGTCATTGTTCAATTATTTCTTTCCATTATGAATTATTTCTTTTCATTATTAATTGTTTCTTTTAATTCTTAATTATTATTTTTTGTAAAGTTTAATATTATTTCTTTAATTCTCAATTATTTTCTTTGAATTTGAATTATTTTCTTCAACTATCAACTGTTATATTCAATTTTTGTAGCCATTTGTAGGTCTATTTATACTTAAAATAAATTTTAAGTTAGAAGAGAAAAAACCTGGGAAAAATAAGAACAAAAACCGGGAAATGACCGGGAATTTTGTGGGACGAAATTAGTAGACACCCTGAATTAAATAATTAAGTATCTCGAAAAAATAAATAATTGTCAAAATACTAATTAAATTATTTTTCAGGCTGATTTGGACGTGTCAAAAGAATTTGTGAGGTGTCGAGATGACTGCGTAACACGGCTGGATTTAAGTAAATCGAGTATCTCGCAGCTTCCGAACACTGTTCGTGATTTGACGCACTTGGTGGAGTTTTATCTTTATGGAAACAAGCTGGTGACTCTGCCTTCTGAAATAGGATGTCTCAGCAATCTCAAGATCCTTGCACTGAACGAGAACTCGCTCACGAGTCTTCCCGACAGTTTAGAGAACTTGAAATCCCTCAAGGTCCTCGATCTCAGGCACAATAAATTAAGCGAAATTCCCGATGTTGTTTATAAATTGACATCACTCACGACACTTTTTCTTCGATTTAATCGAGTTAGATATGTCAGCGACAGCATAAGAAATTTGACGAATCTGACAATGCTCAGTTTGAGGGAAAATAAAATCAGAGAGCTTCCAGCTGGGATCGGTAAACTTGTCAATTTGATTACCTTCGACGTCTCGCACAATCATCTTGAGCATCTACCTGAAGAGATTGGCAATTGCGTTCAGTTGTCCACCCTCGATCTACAGCATAATGAACTCCTTGATATTCCTGAAACGATCGGAAATCTCACTTCTGTCACGAGAATCGGATTAAGGTATTTCTTGTCTTTTTTCTTCTTCTTGTTAATTTCATCGGTGGAATTTATTATTGTAATTATTTTTCTTATAACTTGGGGGTCAGGACTGATAAAAATCATGATTTTTGAAAAATATAATCAGTATATAAAATCTCCAAATGTTCATTTGTAAGTAGTTTATTAAAGAAATGAAGAAAAAATTGAAAAAAAAAAACAAGACAAGAATGAAACAGTGACATAATTATATATAAAAAAGTAGAAACTCTTTTCAAAAAATTAAACTATTTAGGAACATTTTTTTTATTAAAATAATAAAAATATATTACTAAAGAGAACATTTTAAAATTAGAAAAATTAGAGGATTATTTGACAAATGGATTAAAAAAAAGAATGAATAAAATTTTGGAAAATATTAAAAAAAAATTAAAAGAAAAGAAATTCTAGTACAAAATTAAATTTACATAATATAATATAAAAGAATGAAAGCTTTCAATAAGGTAGAAAATTGAGAAATTAAAAAAATGTAGATAGAAGCATCTAATAAATGTTTTCAAAATATTTTTTATAAGATAAAAACTAAACAATTGAAAAGAAAAAAAAAATGTTTCTAAAAAATGGAAAAATTAAAAAATTATTTAAAACGCAAGGAAGGACTAAAAAAGTATTGAAAAATCAAGAAAATTAAATAAATAGAAAGAAAATGGAGAAATGTTTTTTTTTCTTAATCTAACAAACTGTAAAAAAAATGTATATAAAGTACAAAAAATAACCAAATTTCATTAGAATCTACTAATAAATTAGAATTAATAAACATAAAAAAATAAATGTATAGGAGTATATCAAGATAAATAAAAAGTCCACATAAGAAATTTAAAAATCCTTTAAAATAAAAAAGTTTAAGCAAATTAAACTAAAAACATTTTTATAATATTACACTTAAAACAAGTCCAACAATAAATTTAGAAAAATAAAGAAAATTTTAAAATTTTATGAAGGAATAAGTAAGTTTGCAAAAAAAAATCTCTCAAAAAATAGACAAGATGATACAAATTAAATAAATTTACAAAAAAATGAGCTTATTTATTTTTATAAATATGAAAATAATTATGAAAAACAACGAAATAATTAATTTAGTGTATGTTATAATAACAAAATTGTTTAAAATAATATTAAATAAGTTGCATAAAAAGAAGAAAATTAAAGATTATCCTAAAATAAAAAGACAACTACAAAAAAATATCAAAAGTAAAAGGAGAAAAATCTTAAAATATTATGCGAAAATAAGTAATTATAGGATACAAATTAAACTTTTCGAAAAAGTGGAATTTCCTAGAAATACTGTAAGAGGTCTAGTCCATACCAAGTGATCACACCAATTTCAGTCATATTGAGTAATATTTACGAAATTGATATTTTGGGTTCCTTTAGGAGTAAAAAAAATAAATTTTAATTATTTTTAAAAAATTCAAAATATTTTCGAAAATATTCAAATTCAAAATTTTGAGTACTATTTTTTTGTTTTATCATAACTTCTGTAATTTTGAAGCAATTGAGATCATTTTTTTTTTAAATTACTCGTATTTAAATACTCTTTCAAGAACAATTATAATAATTAAGAAATTGTTTATAATTAAATTTTTATTAAAAAAATTAAATTATTTATTTAAACAAAATCTAAAGTATATCATCGATCTTTTTCAAAAAATTCATAAACATAGCCTATAATGTGCTTAAAAATTTAAGCCAAAGAAAAAGATGGTATGTATTATAGTTTTTGAGAAAAAAATTATTAAGTTATGCTAGCGCGGCGCAGACCGGTGTCACCGCTACTCAACGCGTAGTTCCGTAGTAACCGAAATGTATGTATATTATTACATAATATAAATACAGTTAATCGTCATGTTTATTTTTTTATTTTACAAATTGTGCTGTGCACAGAATTTGAAAAAATGTTTGTTTCAATTTTATTCTCAAGGAGTACGAAGGAATGAAATTTTTGTGTACCTTTAATGGTCATAGCTTGATTAAATCTTTCACTTAACAATTGTTTTTCAGCTTCATATTCTGCGTAATTACAAAATTCTACATTAATTTTCTCTAAACTGGATTTTGCCCACTTTTATAAGTCAAGAGGAGTAACAATTTGATTGTTTAATGGTCGTTGTAAACTTGCTTCTTTCAACTATTTTCAAACTATTTTTATCATTCTTTAAGGGGAGAGATAGGTGAAATTTTAACTCAACAAAATTTTTGATGCTCAGAGGTGTCATTTTTTTTCTTACATCAATTAAGATGTAGAATTATGGTATTACATAAAAATTAAAAAACAATATTTTTTTGGTCATTTTCGAAATTTTATTTTTCAAAATCCATACGATGGATTGTAGAAAATCATTTAAAAATCCCACAAAAAAATTGTCGATGGAAAAAATGAAAATTGTGAAAGAGGTTTAATTTTTAAAATTTAAGTTTTTCTTAGAATAAATTTCTCAAACTCCGCAAATTATTTGTTTCTCTATTTTTGACATTACCCCATAATTTTAGGTCTAAAATTGCATAAGAAAAAAAATTAACACCCCTGAACATCGCGAATTTTGATAATTTTACCAGTCCATTATTTTTCTTTCTTCAGTTTTAAATTATTTTAATTATTCACTTATTTTCACTTATTTTTACCAGTTTTTAATTATATTAATTATTTTTCAATTGATTTAACAAATTTTCAATTATTATTCTTAAATTTTAATAATTTTCCCAATTTTTAGTTATTTTTATTATTTTTCTATAAATTACCAATTTTTTAATTACTTTTTTTTACTTTAATTATTTTCTCCGATTTTTTTAATTCTAAAGTTTGATGTCCATGTACTATGAAAAGATCAGTGTGACTTTCTGAAGCTTATAATTTAAATATAATACACTAACTATATTTACATTATGTAAAAATATACATACATTTCGGTTACTACGGAACTACGCGTTGAGTAGCGGTGACACCGGTCCGCGCCGCGCTAGCATAACTTAATAATTTTTTTCTCAAAAACTATAATACATACCATCTTTTTCTTTGGCTTAAATTTTTAAGCACATTATAGGCTATGTTTATGAATTTTTCGAAAAAGAACGATGATATACTTTAGATTTTGTTTAAATAAATAATTTAATTTTTTTAATAAAAATTTAATTATAAACAATTTCTTAATTATTATAATTTTTCTTGAAAGAGTATTTAAATACGAGTAATTTAAAAAAAAATGATCTCAATTGCTTCAAAATTACAGAAGTTATGATAACACAAAAAAAATAGTACATAAAATTTCGAATTTGAATATTTTCGAAAATATTTTGAATTTTTTAAAAATAATTAAAATTTATTTTTTTTACTCCTAAAGGAACCCAAAATATCAATTTCGTAAATATTACTCAATATGACTGAAATTGGTGTGATCACTTGGTATGGACTCGACCAAGAATTAAAAAAACGGATTATTGTGAATATGGAAAATAATTAATATTTTGATATTCTATCTTATTTTGTTCGGTTGTGCATTGATCTAACGAAAATAGTTAACAATTATTGTTAACTATTTTCGTCAATATTTAATTATTTTCTTGTAATCTTATTTTATTCTTTAATTTTCAATTTATTTCATCAATTTTTAATTATTTTTTTTAATTCTCAAATATTTTGTTTAATTTTCAATTATTTTTATCGATTTTCAATTAACTCCTCAATATTCAATAATTCTCTGATTTTTTCAATTATTTTATTCACTCATAAAAATTGTTTTAATATTTCAATTTAATTATTCAATTCTAGAACTATTCTCTTCAATTCTTATTGAATCTTTATCTTTATTTTCTTCAAATTTAAATTCCACGTTTTAATTTTCATTTATTTTCTTCAATTTCCAATTATTTTTTTCAAATTTAATTTTTTTTTCGATTGTCAATACATTTGTTAAATGTGCAATTATTTCCAAAAATTATTCCTATAATTTTCTTAATTTTTAAATTTGCAATTATTTTCTTTAAATTTAATATTTCTTGTTTAAATTTTTTCAATTATTTTTTTAAATTGCCTATTAATCTAGTCATTCTTCGAATTTTGTTTTCAATTGACAATTATTTTTTCATTTTTCAGAAATATTCTTCAATTTCGTAATTTTCATTATTTGAATTTGGAAAAATTTGTATTGAATATAATATTAAAGAAGGCAATACATATCATCAATTGTATCACTAAAAAGAAACTAAGAATCGATTTTTTGTTTCCTAAAATTTTTTTATTTTATATCGTTCCTACGTTATTTCCAACAAAAAATGAAAAAAAGCATAAGACTTTTGACAAAAATAAGGTGGAAAAAATTTAAAAATAGTAAAGAAAAGAAACTACTAACTATACATTAAACAGAAAAAAAATTATGTTATAAACTGTTTTATTTGTTATTTTTAATTGAATGTACCTTGTTCGAAAGAGATTATTTTTTAATATTCACAAGGGAAGGGCGTGAGGCTCAAAGAACCAATTTATATGGGAATTTTTTTAAAAATAGTTTATCAAGTGTATAAATAACTTTGAGCCTACGAAGTCAACTCTAATTCTCAATACTTTTTTTATTAAATTAATATAATATAAATTTTCAGATTTCAAAAATTCAAATCTCGGAAAATATTGAGTCGGTTTTCTAGGTTAAACAAAAACTATCTTTTTTTAATTCTTATTTTGAGAAACCATTGCGATCTACCGTTCTTAATAAGTAAATAATTTTAAAAATGGAAAAATAAAGAAAAAGCAGAAATATAATTAAGAAACAAGTCATGAGAAAATAAAGAAGAAATTAAATAGATAAAATAACTTAAAAAGTGATAAAAAATGAGTAAGACAAATTAACAAGAGTTAGAAAAGTATTTGAAACAGACAGATTAAACTAAAGAACAAGATATAATAAGTAATAGAAAAAAAGATAAGAACATTTATTTTATGATAAAATTAGTGATTTTCGTTAAAAAAAAAAAGGAATTTCAATTAAAGAAAAACGGTAATAAAACAGTAAGAAATAATTAAAATTAATAAACAAATAGATAATTAAGTTGAGTAAATTATTGGAAAACGAAAAAAAAAAATGAAATAAAATTGAATCCGAATTATTGTGGAACAAAAAAAAATTCATTTTCTTGATTATCGAAAAACATTTATTCTTTGTTAATTATTGTTTTATGCATTATGAAACAATTTTCTAAAAATAAAGATAATTTTATTAGAAGTAATTTTATTATTAGTCACTCTGGTTTTTCAATAATGCGGCCTTTAAAATCTGAAGCGATCGATTTTTTGACCTTTAATGCTTTCTAAACTCTTTAACATTTGAAAAATCATATTTTGATAACAGTTTAAAACACAATTTAACTTTAAACTGAATTACTTTGAAAAATCAATTTCTGCCTGGAGATATTAATTGAAAATGACAATAAAATTTTAAGTCGACTTTTCTTTTTACATTTAATTAGTTTTCTATTTTCTCAGCTTTTTAAATTTGTTTTAAAGTCTTTTTTAACAAAAATGGAAAATGCAAATTTCCTTAAATCCTTAGATTTTTTAATGGTATTAAAATTTTTGTTTATCGCTTTTCTCAAGTTTTGTTATTAACTGTATTAGTAATATTCTGTTTTGGTGTTTTCCCAAAATTTAAGATGATTTTGAAACATTTTTCTTTTTAAATAATTTTATTAATTTCTTCCTGATTTTTTAAAGATTTTCTCCATTTTTCAATGTATTGCTTTATTTTTATTTTATTTCTTTAAATATTAATTGGTTTCAATTTATTAATTATCCAATTTCCAATCTATTCCGAATTTCAATCCATCCAAATTTCCGGTTTTTTTTTTTTTTGAGAATTTTTTTAGTTTATTCATATTCCAATAACATCGTCAATTTTTTAATTACAATCTACAAATATTTAATTTCTACACCTATTTTCAATTATTTTTTTTCATTTTTATAGTACTTTTGTCATTTTTAAAGTATTTTTGCAACTTTTAATTTAATTTTTTCAAATATGCTCTTCAATCTTTAATTGATTATTGTCAGGAATAATAATTAAATTGTCTACACAAGTTTCAATTTACTTTTGCTACTTTTCAATTATTTTCTTCAAATTTCAATTACTTTTGTAATTATACAAGTATTTTTGTCATTTTCCAATTACTTTCTTCATATATATATTTATTATTTTTGACATTTTAGAATTATTTTCTACAAATTTCAATTACTTTATTTAATTCTTTTTATTAGCATGAATTTTTAAATTTCTTACACAAGTTTTCAATTATTTTCTTCATTCTTTTTATTTTGTTCTGAATTTATTCATTTTTTACACCTTTTTCAGTTATTTTCTTCAAACTTCAATTACACTCTGACAATTTAGAATTTTTACACCAGCTTTCAATTGTTTATGTCATTATTAAATTAAATTCTTAACATTTTAATTGTTTCGTCAATTTTTCAAGTATTATTTTCAAATCTTTAACTTTTTTCACCAGTTATAAATTATTTTGGTCATTATTAAAAATTTTTTAACTTTTTGGAATTATCTTTTTTAAATGTCATTTTTTTCAATTTTTTTATTATTGTCATGAATTTATTAAATTTTACACCAGATTTCAATTATTTATCTCTTTATTCAATTAGTTTCTTTACATTTCAATTATATCGTTAATTTTTCAATTATTTTATATAATTTTTTAAATTAATTTATTTAGATTTATTTAAAACTTGAACGAGAAAGATCCATTTATTACATAAATTAAAATTAATATATTAAAGTTTGTTTACTCCATTTTTGAATTATATTTCACTCACACTTTATTTCACTCTATTATTTTTTTCAATTTTCCAACTATTGTCTAAATAGTTTTTAACCCAGCTTTCAATTATTTATATCATTATTCAATTAATTTTTTCATATTTTAATTATTTCATCATTATCTCAATTATTGTACTTAAAATTTCAATTATTTTTGTCACTCTTCAATTATTTTTAACCTTTTCAATATTTTTTTCTGATTTCAATTATTTTGTTTCAATTTTTGTCTTCATATTTAGGTTTTTAATCAATTTTTCAATTAGTTTTATCGTTTTACAATTTTTTTTTTCAAAATTGAATTATTTTTGTAATTTTTCAATTATTTTCCTCAAATTTCAATTACTTTTGTCATTATTCAAGTATTTTTGTCATTTTCCAATTATTTTCTTCATATTATTTTTAACACCAGCTTTCAATTGTTTATGTCATTATTTAATTAATTTCTTAAAATTTTAATTGTTTCGTCAAATTTTCAAGTAGTGTATTATCTTCAAATCTTTAACTTTTTTCACCAGTTATAAATTATTTTGGTCATTATTAAAAAAATTTTGACTTTTTGGAATTATCTTTTTTAAATGTCATTTTTTTCAATCTTTTTATTATTGTCAGGAATTTATTAACTTTTACACCAGATTTCAATTATTTATCTCTTTATTCAATTATTTTATATCATTTTTTTAAATTAATTTATTTAGATATATTTAAAACTTGAACGGGAAAGATCCATTTATTACATAAATTAAAATTAATATATTAAAGTTTGTTTACTCCATTTTTGAATTATATTTCTTATTTTTCACTCAGTTTTTCAAATTTCTGTTATTTTTGTCATTTTTTAACTGCTTTCTAAATCTATACTTTTTTTTTGCCATTTTTAAATTATTTTCTTCAAGTTTCAATTATTTTCTTGAAGCTTTTATTATTTTTTTTCAATTTTCCAACTATTGTCTAAATAGTTTTTAACCCAGCTTTCAATTATTTATGTCATTATTCAATTAATTTTCTTATCATTCTTCAATTAGTTTTTAATCTTTTCAATAATTTTTTCAGATTTCAATTATTTCGTTTCATATTTTTGTCTTCATATTTTGATTTTTAATTAATTTTTTAATTAGTTTTGTCGTTTTACAATTTTTTTTCAAATTTGAATTATTTTTGTCATTTTTTAATTATTTTTTTATACTTCAATTTTTTATTGTTGTCATTTTAGAATTATTAATTATTAAATATTATTCTAATGGGGAGCCTTTTTTAAATTTGGACTACAAAATGTTCGGTCCTGCAAATCAATTATGAAATATGATCTATTTATCTTTATTTATAAACTTTTTAAAGTACCCTCAAAGTCCTCTATTTCCCCTAAACTATTATCAGGGATCACAGTTTCTCCCCTTTTTCACCTATTCCCCTTATTTTCCCCTTTTTTTAGAAAAATCACCTAAAACACCTAAAATCAACATTTTTCTCTTCTTTGACCTTCTTTTTTTCAAAAAGTTTCTATTTTCCACTTTCGGAAATGCAAAAATTTATCCTTTTTTAAGGTGTCTGTACAATTATGAGAAATTAGTTATTGAATTTAAATGTTGAAAAATAATTTTTAACTTAAAATGGTTTTTTATTATTATTTATTGAATTTATTTAGATTTTAAACAGGAAACATGAAAAAAACATAATAAAAATAAATATATTTTATAAAATTATATAATTTTCTTATTACCATGTATTCTTAATTAAGTATAGCAAATTAATTTATTGGATAAAAAATTTTTTATTAAATATTTTTTACTTGTTTTAAACAAATACTACTAGTTTTGCATCATAAAATAAAACCATGTATTCTTGCTGAAATACATCAAATTTATTTTATTGGATGAAAAAAAAATTGTTTATGAAATATATTTACTTATTTTAAACAAAAATTAATTGTTTTGAATTAGAAAATATAAAAACACAATAAAAGAGATTAATAAAAATAATTTGAATTGATTTTGTCATATTTTGCTGAAAGATTTTTAATTTAATTTCTTTAACATTATATTAGAACATTTTACATCACAGATTTTTACGTTTCCTGTTTAAAATGTAATTATTAAATAAATAATTAAAAAAACCATTTAAAGTTAAAAATTATTTTTAAAAATATTTAATTGCAATAACCATCTTCTCGTCATTGAACAGACAACCTAGTAAAAGATAAATTTTTGTATTTCCGAAAGTGCTCTTTCTTTTGAAATTTTCATAAACAAATTGAAGAAAAAAGACTAAATTAATTAATAAAACTGTTTTGAAAAAAAAGAAACAATAAAATTTTGTAAAAGAAAACTTGAATTATTAATATAACCCTATTTTCTTAATTTTCAAAATCCCCTTTTTATTAAAGTAAATCCCCTTTTTTGAAAATCGAAATCCCCTTTTTTACCTAAAATTGAACGAAGTAACCACTGTGATCCCTGTATTATTGATTGTCACTGTGAAGCCTGTATTATAAATAAAATTAATATGCATTTTTTTCTAAAATTTCCAGGTACAATCGCCTCTCGAGTATTCCGAAATCTTTGGCGAACTGCAAATCAATGGACGAGTTTAGTGTCGAAGGGAATCAAGTCTCTCAACTTCCTGACGGTTTACTCTCGAGCCTCTCGGATTTGAAAACCATCACACTCTCCAGAAATGCCTTTACATCTTATCCTTCCGGCGGACCTTCTCAATTTACAAATGTCTATTCCATCAATCTCGAGCACAACCAAATTGACAAAATTCCCTATGGGATTTTCTCCCGAGCGAAAAATCTCACCAAACTTAATATGAAGGAGAATCAGCTGACGGCACTTCCCCTCGACATTGGTACCTGGACTAATATGGTTGAGCTCAATCTCGGGACAAATCAGCTGACGAAAATTCCCGACGACATTCAACATTTGCAGAATCTCGAAATTCTCATCTTGTCGAATAATTTACTTAAGCGCATTCCGGCCAGTATCGCCAATTTGAACAAATTGCGAGTTCTCGACCTCGAGGAAAATAAAATTGAAACCCTACCCAATGAAATTGGATTTCTGCGAGAACTGCAGAAGCTGATTTTGCAATCGAATCAAGTGACCTCTCTGCCCAGAGCGATCGGACATCTCACCAATTTAACGCATCTCAGTGTAGGTGAGAATAATTTAAATTATTTGCCGGAGGAGATCGGCACCTTGGAGAATCTCGAGTCTCTCTATGTCAATGACAATGCAAATTTGCATAATTTACCATTTGAACTGGCGCTTTGCACAAATCTCAGTATTATGTCAATTGAAAATTGTCCCCTATCACAAATCCCGGCGGATATCGTCGCCAATGGACCCTCGCTTGTTATTCAATTTCTCAAGATGCAAGGACCTTACCGATCCATGTAACAGGATCAAATCACGTAAGTAATTTCACAATTCAATAATATCTCTACTTTCTTTTTTATTTATATCTACTAGGGTGGTCCTTAATTTGGCAAAGTTTTCAAATCTTACGTCTCTACCTGGAAAATTGATCAAGGTACGAAAAAAAGAATTTCCTAGACATTTGAGCCAAATCAAGCAATGTTAACATGTGCCTTTAGACAACTGAATTTTTCCATGTATTTTTACATAGAGGTGATTCCACTGACTTTCGCTGTCTACTAACCGAGAAAACCGGGAATTTAAATTGACCGGGAAATTTTAATTCTCAATTAAAATTTTCGAAATTCAACTCCATTCTTTAATTTTCAATTTTTTTTTAATATTCAATAACTCTAGGCTTTTTACAATGATTTTTATAAATTCTCAATTATTTTCTTCAAATTCTAATTTTTTTCTTAAATTTCAATTATTTTCTTCAATTTCCAATTATTTTTTCATATTTCTTTCAGTTTCTCAATTTCTTCTCAATTTTCTTCAATATTTAACAATTCTCAGCTTTTTTAAATTATGTTTTTCTTTCAATTTTTATTTAAATTGAGAATTTTTAAATTATTTTCATCAATTCGCAATTATTTCCGTAGATTTCTAAATTTTTCTGCTGTTTCCAAATATTGTCTTCAATTTTTAAGTACTTCTTCAATTTTCAATTGTTTTCTTCAATTTTCAATTATTTTCTTCAATTTTCAATTATTTTCTTTAATTTTTAATTATTTTGTTCAATTTTCAATTGTTTGTTTCAATATTCAGTAATCTCGACTTTTTTCAATTATTTTTTTTTTCAATTATCAGTTATTTATTTCATGTTTTAAAACCTCCTTCAATTTTCAATAATTTTCAATAATTTTCAATTGAATTGTTCAATTGTTCAATTATTTTTTTTAATTCTCAATTAATTTCTTTAAATAACAATTCTATTCTTCAATTTTTAATGTTTTCTTCAATATTAAATAATTCCTGTCATTTTCCATTTTTTTTTTAATTATAAATTATTTTCTTCTTTTTTCAATCCAATTGTTCAGTAATTTTCTTTAATTCTCAATTATTGTATTCGAATTTCAATTTTATTTCTCAATTTTCAATTGTTTTTTTTTTTTTTAAATATTCAATAATTCTGTGTTTTTCTGATTTCAATTTGCTTATTTAATTTTCAATTTATTTCTTCAATTTTGAATTATTAACTTAAATTTTAAATTATTTTTTTGGATTTTCTATCTAGTTGGCCAATTTTCAATTATATTCTTTGAATTTAATAACCATTGTTCAATTTTTTCAATTATTGTTCAATTGTAGATTAATATTTACTTTTTTTTTTAATTTTGTTTCTAATTGTCAATTATCTTTGTCTTTGTTCAATTATTTATTTCCATTATTAATTATTTCTTTTCATTATTAATTGTTTCTTTTAATTCTTAATTATTATTTTTTGTAAAGTTTAATATTTAATTCTTCAATTCTCAATTATTTTCTTAGAATTTCAATTATTTTCTTCAATTATCAACTGTTATATTCAATTTTTGTAGCCATTTGTAGGTCTATTTATACTTAAAATAAATTTTAAGTTAACAAGAGAAAAAACCGGGAAAAATAGGAACAAAAACCGGGAAATGACCGGGAATTTTGTGGGACGAAATTAGTAGACACCCTGTTTCGTCTGAGATTTTGTTTAACCCGCAACTGCTAGACTGGGTCTTACAGACCCGGTAGACCTTTTCCGCTCTCTCCTACAGCGATCTGTAGATTACAGGGTGTCCGATACAGGAATTTTTCGACAATGTCGAGAAAAAATAATATACTAGAAAAATAAAACGCGCGCAAGCGCGTTATTAGTTTTTCATAAATTTTAAAAATTATAAAATACAATAATAAATATAAGAAATCGGTAAATACTATTTTTCTAATAAGAAGAAATAAATATTTTAAATATACCTAATATTTAAAAAGCAATTAATATAAATAAAATAAATATTTATTTAGGACAAAATTTGTAATATTTTAGAATTAAAAAGAATTGCAAAAAATAATTGAAATTAAACAAAATAATTGCAAATTTTGCAAATTAATTGAAAAAAAATGAAATCAGTTAAAAATTGGGGAAAGTAATTTAAACAATTATAAAAATGTTTTAAACATAAAGAAAATAATTAAAATTTGAGAAAAATACTTGAGAATCTTAAAAGTAAATTAAAATAAAATTGAATAATGGAAAATTAGAGAAAATAATTGAAAATTGAAAAAAACATGGTTAAAAATTGAGATAAATAAATTAAACTTTGAGAAGATAATTAAACAAATTACATAAAATATTTTAAATATAGGAAAGTTAAACAAAATGTGAAAAAAATACTTAAAACTTTCAGAAGATCACTGAAATAAAAGAAAATAATTAAAAATTAGAGAAAATAAATGAAAAAAGATACAAATAATTTAAAATTGAACAGAACAAGTTTTAATTAAAGAGAAATAAGTAAAAACTTTTTGGCAATTATGAAAAAGAACGATAATAATTGAAAATTGAAGAAAATAATATAAATAATGAAATAATTGAAAAGTCAGATAAAAGACAAATACAAAAAAAAAATATTAAAAGTAAAAGGAGAAAGTGAAATCTCTTAGAAATCTTGTAATGAATCAAAAAAAGGATTATTGTGAATATGGAAAATAATTAATATTGTTTAATTATTATGCATTAATTAATATGCATTTAAATTTTTTTATTAATTGAAATTTAAAAGTTTAAATAAATTGGAATATGAGTTAGTTGACGTATGGGATTTATTTAAATTTTAATAATCTTAAGAACTTTTATGCATAGGTATATATTAAATAAATATTTCTATTCAATTATTATAATGATAGATAAAAATTATATTTATTTTATAATAACTAACCTGCTGATTAATGTTAATTATGAAAATGAATTTAAATAATATCGATTTAAAATCGATTATTGCCAAATCAACCAACATCAGAGATTTATAAATTTTTTAAAATTTAACCTCTTTTGCAATAAATTTCAAACTTAAATATTTCAGAAATCAAGCAAAATACCCTCGTGAAATTTAAATATAGTGTATATTTTATACAAATTTAAATATGTGTAAAGCTTGAATCTTTTAAAAGCTTTTAGAAAAAAGATACTTTGTGTTGAAATATGATATTTTTTATGATTTTACAATTTTGAAATTGAATTTTATAATAATTAAAATAATTTTTTTAAGTCATTCTTCAAAGATAAGGAAAGTTAATGAATTGATTTTCAATCTACGTAAGTATTCAAGTTTTCTATTAAATATTTTTATAAAAAATATGCTGTTAAATATGACAAAAATTGACAGTTTTTATATCAATTTTAAATCGACTTTTCTTATTATAATTAAGCTTTATACACAAAATAAATGATCAAAAACAAATCTTTAGATTATACATATGACCATTCCTTTTTAATAAAATTTTATTTAAGCCTATATTTATTAATCATAAGAAGTTTGAACTAATGACTAAAAACGCTATTTTAACCTTACTCTGTCATCTTTAATTACAATTTTTGAATAAATAAAAAAATATTTAACAAATTTATTATAAAATCGTAAAACTGTTCAAAAAACAAAATTCTGATTCTTATTTATCACAGAAATTGTATGAACTATTTTATGCAACACCTCAAAAAATCCCCAAAATTGCAAAAAAGTTGTTATCTGGAGTGCAAGTAAAAAATAAAAAAAATTTTAATGAATAATTATGCGATAAAGTTATATTCTTTGAACATTTTTTAAAGAGAAAAATCGATCGCCCACTGAAAAATATTATTTTTTATCGATTTTGTAGCAAATTTACGAAGAAGCGAGTTTTTTCTGTGTAAAAATACATGAGAACATTAGGTTGTCTAGAGGCATGTGTTAATATTGCTTTATTTGGCTAAAAACTAAAAGAAATTTTTTTTTTTTTTGTACCTTTGTCAATTTTTCGAGTGGAGACCGAAGATTTGAAAACATTGCCCAATCCTAATATCTGCTGTCTTTTATCCATTAAGATGCTATTTTATGGAAAAAATCAAGTTTTCAACAAGTGGTTTTAAATAAAATGAGAATATAATTTTCATGGTTCAAACCGTTATATTTCAACAAAGTTGGACGCGACATTTTTTTGAAATTTTTATTTTGAAAGCTAGGTGGCAGAATTTGCATCTGTCTGACCAAAGAAGTGTAGAATTCCTAAAACAGCCTTCTGATTGGCTGGTAATTTTCCCGGAAACATTGACAGCCAATCAGAAAGCTGTTTTAGGAATTCTACATTTCTTTGGTCGGACAGATACAAATTCTGACAATTGGAGATTCGGGAAGTTAAAAGTTCGGACAAATGAAGATTCGGAAAGTTCAATATTCTGACAATTGGAGATTCGGAAAGATTAATATTCTGCCAAACATAAAATGTTAAATAATTATTATTTCACAACAAATTTTGCATTAACCTAATTTTTTTAGAAATGTACAGCTCGATCTTTCAAAATTGAGTGAAATCAATTTTAATAATACTTTTATTTTATGCGTGAAAAACCTGAAAAGTATGTGTATAAATTTGCATTCTAATGGATTAAAGAGACAGAAAAACATTTTAATTATTATATTGAATAAAAATTAATTCTTTTCCCAACTTAAAGGTCTTCCAAATTCTGGATTTCAAGTTCTGGAAGTCTTCATATTCAATTCTTTGGATTTAAAATTGTTGTCTTCTCTAAAGTAAAATTTTGGCCTTTTTTAATTTAAAATCTCCTTCTTTTGAGTTTATCATTTCTTATCTTTTCATTTTCTAAACAAAATTTAAGATATTATAAACTACAAAGAAATATATATGAATGGAAATTTAATAGAAAATTTTGGGCCAGTGTTGTGACGTTTTTAATCTTTTATTGAAGATTGTAAATTTTTATTGTACCTGCAGAATTTTGTCACTGAAACAAGTTCGATTTATGATTTTTTCCCTTTTTTTTTTTTTTGTTATCCAGAGAAGAAATCTTAATGCTGAAAAAGCAAAATTTTATATTATTGGAAAATAGTACTCCGCTAAAAAGTATTCGATAATTTGTTGAAAATGTTAATTATTGGCCTTAATTATTTTAAGAAATGTATTGCTCTGTACATTGTAATTTGTAATCTGTAAATCGTGGTTTGTAATCTTCACAAAATATTATTATTAGCAATTAATTAATTATAAAATATTATAATTCTATTTGAAAGACGCGCTAAAAAAATGTTGCGACTCATAAATGCATACATTTTATGCAATTTTGTAACTATTAAAAGAAAAAAAAATGTTTAAACAATTTTTTAATGAAGTATTGTCATCGACTATCAATATTTTAAATTCAAAAATATTATTCTAATACTTATTATATGAAGCTTTAAAAGCTTGAAAATCTTTCAAATTATAGGATTTGAATTAAAAGACTTTAGAAGCGAAATAATGAAAAAATTAATTTTACCGGTGAACTAAAAATCAATTCTACTGATGAATTGCAAATGAATTATAAAGATGAACTGAAAGTGATCTATAAACATTAAATAGAAAATTAATTATAATGATAATTTGCAAATTAATAACAGAAACGAATTGAAAATTGATAATTCAAGTGAAACATGTTATATCGATCCAATTAGGAGAAAGTAACATAAAAATATTTATAAAAATGAATTTAAAATTGACTACTGTTTTTTATAAAAGTTAATAAATGTAAATTGAGTTTTAAATTAACTCGATGTTGTTCGTTTACAAAATATTTGTTGTCAATACTTTTGCAATTGTTGCGGAGTACTTTGTATATTTGATTAAAAATTTTTTATTTATCTACTCTCAGCGCATATATGGAGTAAGTGCCAATGTACATGAATTGTAATGTCGATTTCATCTTAAACTATAGTTAGATAGAAATCTCTTATCGATTAATTTTTTTTTATTTTAATTACAAGTTTTCTTTTAAGATCACGTATACAATTTATTTTATGAGCTCAAAAATATCCAATTTTCAATAGCTGCCTTTTTAAAGCTGTGCCATTTTTCATCGCTTTTTTTGTCTCAGTTGAATAATAATAATATTTTAAAAAAAGAATTTTAATAAATAAATCGATTCGAAAATCATCGACTTTTAGGTTTTTGTATTTGAAAAAATCAATTCTATTTTTTATATCATGTTTAGTATTTATTGATGAAGGAATTTAAGGAGGTTGAATGTCTTTTTATTCACTTAAACTTAAAAGTGGTTAAAAAAAATTGTAAGTGAAGCAAACATTGAAATTCACTTTTTAGTTTGAGGTTATGTTAAAGTGTCCAACCTCCTTTAGTAAAATTTCCGAAAATTGTCTTTCTTTCATTTCAACGGATTCTCTAGAAAAAAATCCTTTTATGTAAAAAAAAAAATTGTTTGGGATTTTTTTCTGAGTGGAATATTGGAAACATGCAATTGAAAATGTTTTATATTTACGTCTCAAATAGAAAAAAAAAGAAGAAGAAATTGGAGTTTCTTGTTGGATTAGAATCTTAAAAACTAATCGTGCGATTAATATTATTGTTTAATTAAAATGAAACTAATGTTCATTTGAACATAACGAAAATATGTTTTCATTGCAGTATAAAATAAGTATTTGTGATAAATATTCGTGAAAAATGCTGTAAATAAAAGTCGATTTCAACGAATTTAGCCGACAAGATTCGCCAGTTTTTTTTTTAATTTTATCAATCTTTGTAAATGTTGTTCGAATATTCTGTGTTTTATTAAGTCCTGGCTTAATTGTATTAGTAATCGCCACGTTAAGTGTTTCCTATTTAAAAAACAACTGTTTATATATATTTATATATATATTAGGGTGATTCAAAAATAAAAATTTTTGAAATTTTGTACTCTAAAAAAATGTTTTTAAATAGAGAATATTACTTTTTGTTTTAAAATCGATCATTTAAATATCGCTAAAAGTTTATGGAATTTATTATTTGTTTACTTGAAAATAACATTTTTTATGTTAGATTTTTAAAAAAAAATTTATGAATGTTTACATTTTTATGTATTTTTTATTTGTTCAAAAAATGTATTGTTTTAAAAAAACTTTTTGTAAGATTAAGGTAGAGCATAAAATTTCAAACTTTTGTACTTTTACTATACCCTAACATATATATATCCTATATATTTAGGAGATGTATGACTATTCTGTATATTTTATTTAAAATAATATTAATGTGACATTTCTAGTTTAGAAGTAGAAATTTGTTATAATTTTTATTTATTATCCCCAAAAACACACCGGATCCCCTTTGTTTAAAAGAAAAACCTCCCCCCAAAAATAAAAAAAATTAGCAAAATGCACCTAATTTGGTGAACAATTATTTATTACTTTAATTAGCGTGCATTGTCCCTCTGAAACTTTGAAAAAAGTTTTATTCTTAAAAACAGATCAGATCTCCTTTGTTTAATGGGGAAACGAACCCCCAAAAATAACAAAAATTTTCAAAATGCACCTAATTTTGATAAATAATTTTTTTATTCCATCAAGTGGCTTGGGTTGTGCCACCAAAGCATTAAAAATAGTTTCATCCCCAAAAATGCATCTGGATCCCCGTTGTTTAAGACAAAAAACGACCCTCCGAAAATAAAAAAATTATTAAAATGCACCTAATTCAGTGAACAATTTTTCTATTCAGTAAAAATGCGTGCATTGTGCCCCCGAAACTTAAAAAAAAAAATTCTGTCCCAAAACACATCCAGAACCCACTGTTTAAAAGAAAAACCTCCCCCGAAAAATAAAAAAAATTATTAAAATGCACCTAATTTAGTAAACAATTTTTCTACTCGGGAAAAGGCTTGCATTGTGCCCCTGAAAATTTAAAAATAAATTCCTGTTCCAAAAAACATCCAGAACCCACTGTTTAAAAGAAAAATCTCCCCCCAAATATAAAAAAAATTATCTCAATGCACCTAATCACTGAACAATTTCTTTATTGGTTTAGGTAGCGTGCATTATGTCTCCGATACTTTAAAAAAAGTTTAATCCCCAAAACATGTCTGAAACCTTTAGTTTAATAAGAAAAAGTACCCCCCAAAAATAACATAAATTATCAAAATGCACCTTATTTAGTAAAAAATTTTCTACTCTGTAAAAAAGCGTGCATTTTGACCCCAAAACTTTAAAAAAAAATTTCTGCCTCAGAAAACGTTCAGAACCCATTGTTTAAAAGAAAAACCTCCCCCCAAAAATAAAAAAAATTATCAAAATGCACCTAATTCACTGAAAAATTTCTTTATTGGTTCAAGTGGCGTGCATTATGCTTTCCATACTTTAAAAAAGTTTAATCCCCAAAAATTGTCCGGAACACTTTGTTTAAAAGGAAAAATGACTCCCCAAAAATTAAAAAAAAACTATCAAAATGCACTTAATTTAGTGAACAATTTTTTTATTCCATTAAGTGGCTTGAGTTGCGCAACCAAATCATTAAAAATAATTTTATCCCCAAAAATACATCCAGAACGAACTGTTGAAAAGAAAAACCTCCCCCCGAAAATAAAAAAAATTATTAAAATGCACCTAATTTAGTGAACAATTTTTCTATTCGGTAAAAAAGCGTGCATTGTGCCCCTGAAAATTTAAAAAAATGTTTGTCCCAAAACACGTCCAGAACCCATTGTTTAAAAGAAAAATGTCCCCCCAAAAATAAAAAAAATTATCAAAATGCACCTAATACTGTGAACAAACTTTATTTTAAAGTTTTGGGGCACAATGCACGCTTTTTTACGGAATAGAATAATTATTGTTCACTGAATTAGGTGCAATTTAATAAATTTCTTTATTTTAGGAGGGTCGTTTTCCCCTTTAAACAAAGGGGATCCTATGTATTTTTGGGGATTAAACTTTTTTTAAAAGTTTCAGGGACGCAATGCAAGCCACTTTAAGAAATAAAAAAATTGTTCAGTAAACTTTATTGGATAGAATAAAAAATTCTAGTTAACGATAATAATGCTAAATAGAGGTTATGTTAAATTATAATTGTAGCGAATAAAAATTATTTAAGTATTCTACTTGGAAACTTGAATTTAAGTCATTTATATAAACTTAAAATATGGAGAATAGTCATGCGTCTCATATTTACAAGATATATGTAAAAATATTTATAGTTTTGTAATACTATCGTTATACGAGATAGATGTAATGAAAAGGATAGCCAATCCGTTACTTCAATGAATGTGATCGAAATTTTATATATTATACGTTAAGGGTAATGCTAAAGTTTAAAAGTTGAAGCAAACGACAATTGCAGTCAGTTGGTACGAAGCAGAAAAAAAAATTAGTCATAAAACATTACTCTGAATAAATAGAAAAGATTAATGGCCAGAAAAAGATACTTTTCTTGTATAAGTAAATGCAAATTAATTTTCTCTTTTTCGACGACTGTCGAATGTGATTTTTAAAAATATAGAGCCTTGCCTTCCACGTTGAGAAATTTACTCGAAATTCACCTAAATGGGAAAACTTTACTTTAAACCAAATTTAACAGAATTAACAAAAGAAAATTGTTTCGAGTATGAAATTTCGATTTCCCATCGTACGAATTATAATTGGCTGCAAGAACTTTTGTAAAATTCTCGATTCTTTTACGAAGGGAAGAATGTTTTCATTGGTTTTATATAAATATGAATGTTTTTAAAAGACAAGAAAAAGTTGTTCGAAAAGTTTTAATGAAAATACATTTCGAGAATAATAACTTGTTTAGCTTGTAAGAAAAAGAGTTTTGCGCGAACGTACAGAATATTCTTTTATATATATATAATATAAATATCAATCCAAGTATTTTACTTAGTGGATTTGAGATACTTACAATAAGGTTCGAGATTAGCTAGCAGTTGTAAAAAAAAAAGAAAAAAATTTCTTTCGCTCCTCGAGTACAATCGAAAATTTGAATAGTAAAAGTGTAAGAGATTGAAAATCTCGTATTAAAAAGTATTTTTCAATACCTAGAAGAATCTATTTTTAAAATTTCTGTTTTAAAACTATTTAATTAAACAGAATTTCTTATTTATTTTAGAAATTTATCATATTTCACGTGTTTCTCAAAACATAAATCAGTTTCTTATCTGGAAGTTTATTTAAAATTTTGTTGATTAATTCCTCGATAATACACAAAGTGGATGTTTCAGTTTCATTTCTAAACTAGAATCTTTCGTATCATACCTCAGGGCAAAAAAAAACCTTTAACCAGCCACAAAAGTTCTTGTAGATTAGAATTAGATAGAAATTTGAAAAGAAATAAAGTACTATACAATAAGGTTTAAAAATGAAGAGAAAAATTACTTTTTGCCAATTTGGTTTTCTTTATCATCACGTGACTTTAAAAAAAATCATTGCTTTTCGCATGGCAGTCGACAGGACAAAAATGATTGATATAGATTAAAAAATAATAGTAATATTATTAAATCGTTAAAGCAAACTGTTAAACAGTTTTAAAATGCCATAGACGTCCTTTAACCGGCACGTTCTAAGAGTGAACTTTATGTGGATATTAATTAAAATAAAAGTGATGAATAGTCGACTATTCTCGCATCGTGGTCTTGTTGAATAGCCTCACAGGGCGCAATATTACGTGTACAATTTAAAAAATAATATGTAATATTAATGTATTTCAATGTATATTATACTTAATATAGATAAACGTATAAATATTTCTAAATATACAAATGTACTGTAAAACTGTTTCACTTCTTTTTATTTATAATTCACCTAATTTGCTCAATCATCTTTTGCACTGCTTCAAGAATTTCTCGGCAATCGCACTTTGCTTCTTGGGAGTAAAACCAGGGAAAATTGAATTTTGTTCTGGTATCTAAAATCAGAAAAAATAAATTTTTTATTTGTGTTAGTATTATTTAATTGATATTAATAATCGGAAAATCAATTCATTCTGTCCACGCCTGAAGTTGTGGATTTGTTTTAAATCAGCTGCTTTTTAAAAAATGTATTTTTATATTAGGGGAGAGTGGCCATCAATGTACCGGTTTTTTTTCAAGGTCATAGTACTTATTCAATTTCACCAATTTCAAGCACTTCTTTGCATCAATATAAAACTACAACACTTCTCTAGGTAATGCACACATATTATACACGATTTATTTTGATTAAATAATAAAATTTAGGATCTTTCTAAACTAACAAGCTATTTTCATTTTCAACAACCTGGGTACACAATGAACCACCTCTATAAAAACACTAAAAATGTTCAACAATAATAATATTGCAATTTTCACTTTGTAAAAAAACTTATTTTCTATCAAATACTATAAAAAAATATTACTTAACACTTTTTAATTGATAATGTATAACATAAATATACCTCAACTTTAAGTTAACTAGCTAAAATGGCATTTTAGTTTTGCTATGTTGAGAAAAGTACTGATAACAATCGCTGTAACATGCTGTACGCATGCCTAGTTTTAAATCAGGCATATCACTCTAGAAATCGAAAATACACTAAAATTCCAGGTGGTTCATTGTTCCCCGGTACATTGAATCAACATGACATTTGCAACAAAAATGGTTTTTCATAACTTAATCCAATATTTCAAAATATTTATCTCATTAGAATATTGTAGTTAAGGCCCAAAACAAAATAAATCGTAAGTACATTTATTTTTAAATTGCCTTATTTCAATTAAAAAACGTGTTTGTATTTTAGGTAAATTTTTTCTTCAGTGCATCAAAAACAGTTTTCTTCAGTTTTCTCTGTAAAGAATAAATCCACACGTCTCAAATTTATGGACGTAGTGTGATTACGCAAACTTCATTTATATTTAAAATTAGGAGAATTTTTATTTAATTGTTTCTGAGAAAATTGGAATGGTTCATTGAAAAAACTGGTACATTGATGGCCACTCTCCCCTATACGATTTTCGATTTTATTTATTTAATTATTAATCCTCTGTAATCTAAAATTTAAATTAATCAACAAATTTATATTTTATTTTTAATAATAATGTATTAAAATAAAATGTGTCTTATATAAAAATTAAAACAAAAAAAATTTATTTAAATTTAAATGATAACAAACTCATTTTCTATTTTTGCTCCTCTAACGAATTATTTAATATCTTTAAATTTATTAAGAATTTTAATCTTTTTAATATTTATTCCTAAAAATTTTGGAATATTAACATTACAGTATTTAAAAATTTGACAATCCTTAAATTTATTTATTTTTAATGAAATAAAAATTCCTTTAATTTTTAATAATTCTTTAAATATTTCAATTTTCAATCTACTTTCAGACTTTTAATAAATTAATGAAAAAATAAGTATAATATTTTAACGTTTTAATTATTTTTTAAAGATACAACTTAATAAAGAATGGAATATCATGAAATTATATAATTGAAATAAGCGAAAACCGTTTTCAAATATTTGTTAAGTAAATGCCTTTTTTATAATTTGTTCCTCTTAATAATTTTCTTTTCCTTCATTCTTTGTTTAAAATAAAACATTCTTGTTCTATTTAAAAAAAATACGTACCAAATTAAATTTTTTAAAATAAATGTTGTACTTTTTATTTCCAAAGTTTAAATTGATTCATATTTAGATTTTTGAAAATTAAGATCTTAAAAAGTTTCAAACAGTTATTTATTGATGGAAGTCTGCATCAATAAAATAATTTTGAATCGGTAAATTCAAGAATTAAATGATTAAAGTTTGAATTAAATTTAAGTGCAAATCTATTCGAAATTCACAAATTTTTATGCATTAAAACTAATAGATTTTAAAATTTCAATTGATTTCAAATTACATTAATTTCAATTTTTAGATGAAAGAATTTAAATTCGTATTAATAAAATCAAGTTTAAAAATTTAATTTCGTAAATATGAAAGATTAGAATAATTTGTTTTTCCACAGTTAAAAATTAAAATTAAAATAAGTTATAAACCCTAAAATATTGCAATTTATTATTATATTGCAATTTTGATTAATTGAAATTTAAAATAATTTAAATCTATAGAAGTTGGGAACTTTTTAATTTAAAATTTAACCAGGGTTACTATTTAAAATTCCATGACTTTTCCAGGTTTTCTAGGTCAAAATTTCATAAGCAATCTAAGTTGGTTTTAAACATTAATTAATATTTCCAGGTTTTCTAGATTTTATTGCAACCTTGTCAACAGGCAGAAAATTCCTTAAAACCGATTAGTCTTCAGATCGAAACTTGTCTTTTTTAAAGCATAAAATTATAAATTAAATTAAGTATAAAATTCCTATAAAGTTTATAAGATTCAAAAAGTTTTTGAAGAATTGAAAATTAAAATCTAGTATTCAAAATACGTAAATTTTTATTTTACGAAATTTACCATTTTCAGAGTTTTTTCAATCGAGTTTTCGATACTGGAAATGTTGGAATTTGGAGTCCATGAATTTAATAATTTTGATTTCTGTTGTAGAAAATTGTCTTTTGATTTTTCTGGTATTTTAACCACTTTATCCTCTTTTTCTGCGGAAATTTTTTCAACCACTGGAGTAACAGGTTTTCTTTTCAAAATTAGGTAATTGTCTATGGTGTTTAAACAAGTTATTGATGGACTGTAAACTTCGTCTGAAATTTCATTCGTAATTTTACATTTTTTAATGGATTTTTTATCATTTGATGCATTTCTTTTAATTTTCACTTTTGAAATCTGATTTATGTCTGAGTTTTTGGAAAATTGTTTTTGTTTTTGAATAAGATTCTTCATTTCGATCTCCAGGGATTCCAACTCTTGTTGGGAAGTTTCTAGAATTTTAGTCAATCTGAAAAAAAATATAAAAAATAAAAACAATTTTTAAAATTTATATTTTTTTATAAAAAGTTATTTAACCTTTGAATCTCATTATCTTCAGCAGAAATAACTTTTACTTCTTTTGAAATACTTTTTATTTCTTCTTCCAAATTTGTTTTATTTTCCCAAGTCTCAAGTTCAAGTTTTAGGGTAGTAACTTGACTGGATAATGTTCTAATTTCTTCATTTTCTTTAACTCCTGCGCAAATTATGTCGAATTTACAGAGATCTTGTATATTTTATTTTCATATTTAAATTTAAGTTGTCACATTTAAATTACTATATTAAATTTAATAAAAAATTCATAATATTCGGTTATTTCATTTATAATAATTCACAAACATTTCGTTTCTTCTTTAATAAATTACAAATAATTATGTCTATGAATTTTTAATCAAGTATAATATACCTTTTATAATTTTTTCAGCAGTTTCTTGATAAAATTCACAATTGCAAGAAGTGGGGATTTTCTTTCTCGGGTAATTAACAAAAAAGTGACCAAAATCATGTTTCTTTGAAAATTTCCAGACAGAGTCACAAAATTTATTTTGCAGTTTATATATTTTCTCATCTATTTCGGCCTTCAAAATTTATTAAACAAGTTTTACTGACAAATTTTTAAAAAAAACATAAAAAACAACTAAAGTTCTATTGTTTACCAAGCATTGTTTCTCTTCTTTTAAAATTTCTTCCTTCTCTTTAATTGCTTTTTTATTAAACTCTAAAATATCTTTTCTCACTTGAAGTTCTACAAACTTTACTGCAAATTCTTTTGTACGTTCTTCACATAATTTAATTTTTATGTCTCGTACAATTCGGGTCTCAGATTGTTTTGCTATTAGATAATATTTAAAAAATTATAAATTATTGTAATATTTATTATTTTCTAGTGTAAAAAGAAAAGAAAACAAATAAGAGTAGTATAGTATAGTAAGGAACTTATAATATAGGGAATAAAAAATGCCAGATTTTTTAATACTTTGAATCATGTTTACAGCGTTCTATATCACGGATAACTTTTCACTAATGTTTTATTTTGCCGTTTTATCAAAAAATTGTTTGAATTTTCACTCTATATGACGTCATATTAAAATACTCTACATTACGTAAAGTAGTTTACGTTCCGAACCCTGGAAGTAGTATGTATTGGGCAGAGATGGGAAATTGACGTGTCATTTTGGTTTTAGAGGTAGAATAGGTAAAATACGTAATATACGTAGAAAACTGTAGAAAACCTAGTTGTAAAGGTAAAATCTCATGTGAGCAGAAAGCGTAAAACACAAAGCAGAAAATATGAGAGTAAAAGAGTCAGTGATATATGCCTGTCTCTCTCATTCTCAGGGATGTAGAGGTATAATACCTAATGTATTATACACATGGTTTTCTGCAAGTATAATACTACGTATTATACCTCAACAGTTTTCTGCATACTTTGTGTATTACATTTTGATTTTTGACATGTGAGATTTTTTAATTTTGTAATAAACAAATATTAATTAATGATGAATCTTACTGAATCGTTTCAAAAAGGAACAATTTACTGATTGAAAAATAAAATTAATGAGTTTCAATAGCTTTAAAGTCAAAATAAGTTTTGAAGGGGTAACATAACCAATAAATTGTATGGACTTCATATTTTGCGCAGGTCACATTTAAATAGATGTGCACACATTTTTTACTTAATAATATGAGTAAAATACGTAATGTGCATGCAATAAATAAGAATAATAGCATTTCCTTTGAATATTTATAGATTAAATTATGTTTAGATTATGGCTATGTATAATACTAAGTTTTCTACAGTTTTCTACGTATAATACATTTTCTGCGTATTATACGCATAAAACCGCGAGGAAAGTACTTTTACCCATCCCTGCTCATTCTCATATTTCTGCTTTCGGTTTTACGCTTTCTGCTCACATGAGATTTTACCCTAAAATACGTTGCAAAGATGGCGTCTGAGAAAAATAAATAACAACACATAAAATCATAAACTTTATGAATGTTTATTACCATTTAATACTGCAGGAGTTTATATTTAACATTACAAAATAAGAGTATGAGCCAGCATAATACTTACGGAAAGGTAAACATGAAGCTGGAAATGAGATGCAGAAGAACACGTTTGCTCAATTATATGATTATTATAAACTGATAATATTAATATAGCAGCAAATTTTTGAATTAAATTTATAATTATTATTTAATTAATGTATATTACGAATTATATAACAAACTTTGTAGATAATATTTTTTTAAATAGAGAAAGTAAGGGAGGTAAAATAAGGTAGAGAAATGTCACGTAAATTACCAAGTAATATACGTGTAGAGTAAGAATGGCGTCCCATGACTCTGTTCTGCGTTGCGTTGTAATGAGAAAGTATAGGACACACATATACTTTGTCCTTTTCTATCTCATTACAACGCAAAGTAAAACGGTGTTATGGGAGGCGGCCTAATTTACCTTACCCACTATCTACATGGAAGCTGATTCTGCGTCAAGCGTCAAAACGCGCAATAAAGCCAATGAGAGAGAAAAGGACGGCAACAATAACAAACATTGTCTGTCCTTGTCTCTCTCACAATTCTATGTTTATACGTTCCGCGTATTTACGCATAACCGTAGAATCGGCTTCCATGTAGATAGGGGGTTACGATCATATGGATTAGGGCGCAATTATCAGGCCTCTAGCGTACTCTCTATGGACCAGAGAATGAGACAGAAAAGAACAGAAACTGTTTCTGTCCTTTATTATCTCATGGCCTGTTCCCGTAACCGTATTCGATCTCGGTAAAAAGAGGTTAAATAAAAAACATAGAATGGCATTAAGAAATTAAACATTTCAATGCCTCTAAATACTAAACAATTCCGGTTTTGTCTTAAAATCCAGCTGATGCGATCAACAGTAAAGGTACGCTCCCTTGCCCCGTCTGCCCCAAAAAATGCGCTCATTTTTAAATTAATCAAGCAGAATTAAACTGATTTTTTTTAATGCGTCTTACGCTTTAAAATTAATGCCATTTAATGCGATTCTCCATAATTCGACAGTTCAATGCTAAATAATGCCATTGATCTATCAAAATGTGAAATAAGTTAATGGTGAAATCACATGGACCGTCAAACGTCGAGTTGTAATGAGAAAGAGAAAGATGTAAATATATCTTTGTCTCCTTCTTTCTCATTACTACGCAACGTTGACGCATTCAGTGATTTCACCCTAAAGTCCATTTACACTTTCGGAGAAACAATTTGTTTTTACATTGGAGTAAAAAGGACAGATACACAGTCTGCCTTCCTTAGAATAAAAAAATAAAAATTCGAACGTTCCAAATTTCAACTACCCCCCCTCCCCCTTGTTACAAGTGGTTACATTTTTCGACCCACCCCCCTCTACCCAACAGTGGAACGTTCTTTATGGATGACCCCTATATAAATGAATTTAAAATAAATTTTGATTTATATTATAATTTTCGTTAAAACAATCGCAAAAATAAACAAGTTGTGCCAGACGAGTTTTTTGTAGAATTGTGATAATTAAAATAAACGAATTTAATTTAAGATACTTGTAGTTTTTATTCATACAGTGATGAGAAATTAATAATAGAACATAAACAATTTAGTTGTTAACAGCATTTTTTTGTTGGTGGGGGGTAAATTACGTATTTTACCAATGTAAAAAACTCCCGTAATTTACGTAAAAAACTCGAAGTTACGCATAGCTTCCTAACTCTGGTTCCAAACTCTGATCCTACGTACCCCCCAACGACAAAAAATATTTATTTTACGTTACGTAAAAAACTTCCAGTGACGCGTCACAACCCAACCCTGTCGAAGAGTATGTAATTTTAAAAGTGAGGTTACATCCATGGTTACATCGACAAAATCATCACAAACCTCACAAACAAACAATAACTTTGACGTTTATCCAACAATTGGTTTTACAATTTGACGTTGATTCCTAGATATTTTAAGCAATATTGTGCAAGAAACACACAATAAAATTCTTAAATTTCACCAATATTTACAAATATGAGTTTCAACGGGATAAAATATATGAAAAAACCGTAAGTATTCATTCTTTCATTGAATTCTCTTTTTGATAATATTATTATTTCTTTTTCAATATTTGTTTAATACTTGTAATATCTGTAATTATATCAAAATTAATTTTTTTGTTGACCTTTTTGACATGTTTAATTTCTCCAACAATTGATAACCAGCTTAATTATCAATTTTCTTTATTGAGTAAAACTGATTAATTTCATTGATAAATAGTGAAGTGAGTGAACAATTTAGGCATTTCTATATCTATTTTAGAAATCCCTATCCTCAAGGAATGAGGTGCCAAAAATGTTTGGAAATGGGTCATTGGACTTATGAATGCAAAGGGAAACGAAAATACGTTCACAGAGCATCGCGAACTGTTCAGCTCAAAAAATTACTACAAAAGAAAGAAGAGCAACCTCCGTAAGTTCGCACTTTAAAAATATTAAGTTTGAAGTTTAATATAAATTTCAATAAATGTGTTTCGTCGTTTGATAATTTCAGGGATCACAGCTCTACTATCATCTTTTTTCCTATTTTGCTAATTTTTTACTGTCTTTTCAAATTAATTAATTAGCTAAATTTTACATGATTAAATCCATTTTGGTTAAAATAATTCTTATATTCAAAGGATTCAAACTTTAATCTACTATCTTCAATTTTCTAGCTCTTTAAATTTTAATCAATTCGAATTTTATCTTATTCAGATTTCAATCGATCCACTTCAATTTACTAAATTTTTAATAAATGGGTTTCAGGGATCACATTGTTTTTTTGGTCAAATTTCAGGTAAAAAACGGTATTTGTAAAATCAAGAAGAAAAACATTACATGTTTTTTAACGTATCCATAAACTATTTACAAACAGAATCATCAGTACAAACAATTTTTTTCACACATGACAAATTTTTTCAACCGGAATTAATAAAAAGAATCAAAATTAACAGCAAAAATTCTAGGAAAATGTGAATTACTAAAAATGTTCTTTTCTTGTTTTCCTTAAAAGTTAATTAAATGTTTTGAAAAATATTTACTCGAAAGAAATGGAAGATGCAGCATTGCAAAATTTGTTTAAATGACATTAGAATATTTTTATATCATCTAAGTATAACAGATATAAAAGTAATTTCTAAAATTCAAATAAATGAAATTTAGAAAACTTATCTGGAAGTTATTAACAAGTTTTATTTTTGATTTTGTAGAATTTAAATTTTAAAATAAACCTGAGAACATAAAATGTTGTTTATTATTTCAAAAATGATTTGAATTTTTGAAAAGCTTTGAAAAATTCGGTTTTTTGAATATATATAGAGATGTATCTAAATAAAGTGTTGGCAAAACCATTTCTTTCAAGTCTGGATTTTCTTCGAATTACAATAACTTTTTCAAAATTTGCTACAAAATTTTATCTTTTTTTCTCCATGTTTTACTGGAATTTAAGTAGAAATTTGTTTGAAAATTTTGTAAAAATTTCTTATTAGTTTTTTCATAGAATAGTTTTACGCGGGTTAATAAAAAAAGAAATAACAATTATCTACATTTTGTACGTTTAAAGGAGTAAATTATTTACTAAAAAATAAGTGGATTGTTATGTAAAAGTTATAAAAAATGAAGTTAAAAATTAATTAATAACTTTATCTTTTACTATGATTGTGAAAAGAAATGAAAAGGGGAGAAAATATACGATTTTAGGTAATTTTTTCTAAATAAAGGTGAAAAAAGGGGAGGTTGTGATCCCTGGGATTTCAATTTAAAGTTTGTTTAGTGAAATCAATTTTAATTATAGTTTCATTTGGTGTTAAATTTTTTATTTACTTACAGAGAAACAGTCACAGAGGTTGTAAAAAAGCCCGTTAAGAAGAAAAGAAAAAATTCAGCCAGTTCAAGCGGCTCCTCTAATTCAAGTAGCTCAAGTAGTGATAGCTCATCAGATTCAGATTCAAGTGACAGTGATTCTAGCAATTCCAGCGACAGTTCAAGCTCTTCGAGCAGTAGCAATAGCAGCAGCAGCAGCAGTAGTAGCAGTGGTTCAAGTCATAGTTCAAAAAAAGTTTCACGAAAACGAAAAAAACGATAACGTTTCAAACAATCATAAACTAGATATGCAATTCACTGATAAAAAAATATTCATTAATGTCAAATAGTTAGCAATTAAATTATGTGCCCAATTGTAAATTAAGTTTTCGTAATTATTTTTTGTACAAAAAAAAAAAAAAAAAACGTCACACTTTTTTTTCAAATGAATGTTGAATTTTATTAACTTCTTTATTTAAAAAATTGTATAAAGATAAAAATATAATTTTTTACAATTGTAAGACAGTTAATTATTGCAAGATTATTATCATTTAATTAGTTAATGTTTGAAGTATATCAAAGAGTATAACAATTTTTTTACACCTAAATTCGTCACATTCTTATACACAGCTGGACAGTTTGACATATAAAAAATAAATACAATGGGTAAAAAATGAGGTCAACTTAAGGCTTTTTATGCGTCTTCAATGTCGTGAAGAATTTGCACAATTACTTTTCGTTTTGGATCGTAAGTATAGTGATTCATTTTGAAGATATCGCTTTCGTAGAATGATGAGAGATTGTGGATATTGATCTGCCTTGCCTGAAATAGAGGAAATTTAGTGTTAAAAAAGAAAATAAAAACGAAACAATTTTACTGAAATGATATGGATTTCTGACAAAAAATTTTTTAATCTAAGAAAAAATGAGACTACTCAGAAAATTGGAAAAAAATAACAAAAATCCTTTCTTCTAAGAAAAAAATGGTGAAAAAAAAAGAAATAAAATACTAAACAAGAATGACAAAAAGTGAAAAATATATTTAAACAAAATTGAAGACTACAATTTTTTTTTATAAAATTGTAAGATTTAAAAGGAAAAATATTTTGTTTTACTGGATAAAAAAATAATAATGAACAGATATTTTATTAATGTAGACGAATTTTTTATAAAACCTAAAAAAATATGAAAAAAAAATAAAAAAAGGTAGAAAAAATATTGAAAACAATATGAATGAATGAAATAATATAAGCGGGGAAAATATACTATAAATGAAAAAAAAAAATTAAAAACGCATTTAAAATCATGAAAAAATATAAAAAGATTTATAAAAATATTATTTAAACATCGTGAGAATAAATAAGAAAATCTACGAAATTAATGTGAAGTTATAAATAAAATATTAAATTTATTTTCAATTGGAATAATTTATTGTTAATTTAAGAGTAATTATTAGAATTGTTTCAAAAACAAAAAACGTGACGGTAATTTTTATGATTGTAAACCCTGTCAAAAGTATCGGATTGAATTTCATTCTGTTTGAATAAGTTTTAATCCGTATTTTTCCGAGGCAATCCGAAATTTGTTTCCGAGCCAATCAGTTTTTATCCGAATCTAAAAATGGATATAACATGATGAAAAATTCTTTCCGAATCATTCCGAATTAATCCGTTTCATTCCGAAGCTAAATTTTAATCCGTATAAATCTTGTTATTTCATTCCGAATCAATCAGTTTCAATTCTAATCGGGTTTATTCGTGTTTGAAACAGATTGGTTTGGATTGAAATAAAAGGATTCAAACAGATTAAAATTTAGCTTCGGATTGAAACAGATTAGTTCGGAATGATTCGGAATAACGTTTCGTCAAGATACATCCATTTTTGGATTCGGATAAAAACTGATTGGCTCGGAAACAAATTTCGGAATGCCTCGGAAAAATACTGATTGAAGTTCAATCCGATACTATCGTCAGGGAATCCCGGTCGTTTTTTTTATTTCACGGTCACATTTATTTAAATTAATTTTTTTTTTTAAAAAGAAAAGAAATTTGGACGAAAAAAAAAGTTCTAAAACTCATTAGTTTGTTATTATTTTCATTTTTTAGAATTTTATGAATTTTTTTCCAGACGAATTATCATTCTTCAAATATGTTTTTAGTTTTAATTTAGCAGAATTGTGTTTGAACAGAATTTTAAGTAAAAAAAATTATTAGATATATCAGAATATCAATTTTAACAACTCTTTATTTACACGAAGTAATATTTAATAGAATTCTTAAAACCTCGAATTTTTATTTCTTCAAAATTGCAAACGGTCAAACAAACATCCGACATCCGGCTATTTGTGATTTCAGACAAATTAAAAAAAAAAAACATTTAAAAATTCGATTTACTTAATTTCTAGATAATGAGAATTTTGTTGAATAAAACTTCGGTTAAATTTGAATTTTTTTAAACAAAAAGTAGGATATAAAGAAATTGAGTTGACTTCTTATTTCGAAATGAATAAAAAAACATGTTTAAGGATGTGCTCTCCATTGACATAACCTCAAACTAAAAAATCACTGCTCAGATCTTTAAATTTAATTAACAACTGCAATTTTCACCCAAATCTGACAAATAATAGCTCATTTTTCTCGTTTAAACATTCTCTACAATTTTATTTGTTTAATAACTTCTAAACAAAATATTATTTAAAACAAAACCCAACAAATTAAAATTGCAGGGAATGTTTAAACGAGAAAAATATGAGATATTATTTGTCAGAATTGGATGAAAATGGCAGTTGTTCATTAAATTTAAAGAAAAAACATAGAATATTAAATAATTATTATTTGACAACAAATTTTAGCTCGACCTAATTTTTTCGAAAAAGGTAGAAAAATTCTCAAAAAGTATGGGAATTAGGATCTAGTGAAATAATTGATTGAAAATTAGATAAATTTAAGTTCGGATTAAAAAAAAAATTGAATAAATTTGTAAAAAAAAAAAAACAAGCTAATGTAACTGAAATTATTAAAATCTAATATTTTTGACTTTCTTTTTACCCAAAATTTTTATATCGTATTCTGAATCATTTTCAATTCATTTTTTCAAGTTACTAATTTTTCTATACATTTATATACGAATTTCTGGATTTTCTTGAAAATTTGCGAATCACTTTAAAAATTTTCTGATCTCTTTATAAATTCCCAGTTTTTATCTGGATGTTCTAAATTTCTAGCAATTTCTTAAATCACTAGATACCCTAAATTTAAACAGATTTTTTTGAAAAATATGGGACTTTTAGTGATAATATTGGACATCTGTGAAGCCTGTTATTTAAGCTTTGCACTAAGTCTACATTTCTCCAGCAGTTTTTATTAAATTCCCTGACATTTTCCTGACACGTGACAACCCAATTAAAAAAAAGTAGTTAATATAAGAATAATTAATAACAAAAAATAGATTTACCCGATCCAGAAGTTCTTTTTCTGAAACTTCAACTGTAGTAACTCTAGTTCCATGCATTGCTCTTTGGAAAGCAAGATGATCATGAGCGATTCCTTTTAGAATGTGGTAGAGAAGATCACTATGATCCTCATTATAATTAAGATCAGCTTTGAAAGTCTGAAATTAAACAAAAAGAATGGTAAAAAAGAATAGATCAGTTTCTTCGATTCTGTTGAATTTTGACGTTTTTAAATATCTTTAAACATGATAGAATACTCACTTGCATCATACTCTTCATAACAGAATACTTTTGCGTTTCAACGAAGCTCTGGAGAGTCATTTTTATGGCCATATTAACATCATCTTCTCGAACATAATCTCGCAATTGAATTTTTGCATTCGCTTCTGACATTCTTATAATTCCTTCAATGTGTCTTACAGTAATTGGAAGACTTCCTGTCGCCTAAAATCCACCAGAAACATGTCAATTTTAATTTCACTGAGTTGAACTCTATTTCATAAAAAAGTTAGATCGTTTTGTAAAATAATTAAGTAAGTTTACAAAAATACATCATCACTATTTAAAAAAGTAAATCAATACTAGTTCTAAAAATTTAGTGAACATTATTATTAAAAAAAAAAAAAAAAAAACTTAAAAGTCGATTATCTCAAAAAAATCGTACCAAACTTTCTTGACGAAGCTGATTATATTTCTTGGCAATTTTGTCTTCATCGATATTTGTAAATTTCGGGTGGACATTTTGTTTTGCGTAGACAATATATTTTTTCAGTAGATCTTGCGGAATTGGCAAATCTGAATTGGGAGTTTCTAAATCGAGAATTTCTGATCTGTCGTCAAAACTGGGATGATGCTTGATGTGGGAATTGACTACGAATTTCGCCAATCTTTCATCATCGTTCGAATCTTTCTCGTCTTTTACAATACACAGAATATCGAAACGGGAGAGAATTGGATCTGACAAATTCACCTGAAAATAGAAAAGAAAATTAGTGACAAATAAAGAATGAGAAAAATATAAAATAAAATAAACATTTGCTGATTAAAAAAAAGTTTAAAATGTTATGTATTATCTTTACGTTTTCTGAGAAAGTCATGCTAGCATCGTATCTTCCACCAATAGGATTGGCAGCAGCAATTACTGAACACCGAGCCTGAAGTGACGTGACGATTCCAGCTTTTGAAATAGAAATCGTTTGTTGTTCCATGGCTTCATGAATCGAAGTTCTGTCTTGATCGTTCATCTGGAATAAAATGAGATTTAGTTACAAATTGCAAATTACAAATAGCAAGATTAAGAGTACCTAATTTTTTTCAAATAGATGAAAAAGGGAATTATTAAAAAAAAAAAATAAATAAATAAGTAAGGACAGAAAAGTGACAATGAAAAATGGAGAAAATCTTTAATCAAAATCAAAGAAATGATGAAAAAAGAAAACAACTATAAACCTTGTAAATGCAAAAATAAAAAATCGGGTAATTAATATATTCGAATAGCTTCAGAAAAATAAAAAATTTCTTTAAAAATAAAAAAGTTTAGGAAATTATTTAAAAAATGAGGAAAATAAATATACAGAAAAATAAATATATGTAAATAAATAAAAATAAATAATATCAGGGTAGACACTTTTTTTATGAAATTAAATTCCTGGTTTTTTCCGGTTACAAATTTGCGAACAATTAAAACAGTATTTTTCATTTTGCAAAATTTGCCTTTATATTTAAAATATAACTTTATACTTAAATTTAAAATTTACCTCGAAATTTACACATTCTTATAATAATCTGATTAATTATAATTAAAGCTTAAAAAGTTTTATTATCACAAAATATTAAAATCTAAAATATTTGACAATAATTTATTTTAAACATTTAAAAAGAATTACGTATTATAATTCCCACTAGCAACATAAAGAAACAAACTTTGCATTGTTGTTGGTCATTTAAAACTATGAATTTTTGCAAATTCAAGTTATGAAAATTACGAAATTGAAGAATATATCTGAAAAATGACGAAAATAATTGACAGTTGAAAACAAAATTCGACAAATGGCTACATAATTACGCAATTGAAAAGAATAGTTTAAATAATTAAAAAATAAATATTAAATTTAAACAAAAAAATTGAAAAATTATAGGAGCAACTGGATTGAAAATAATTGCAAATTGAACAACTGGATTGAAAATAAAAAAAAAAAATAATTGAAATTGAAGAAAAAAAATTGAGGAAAAAAATTGGAAATTTAAGAATTAGATTAAAATTTGAAAAAAATAAAAATTTAATAATAGAAAAAAAATTATAAAATGGCGAAAATAATTGACAATCGAAAACAAAATTCAAAAAATGGCTAGATTTAAAGAAAATAATTGCAAAATGAAAAATTAAGAAAATTATAGAAATAATTGTTGGAAATAATTGCACATTTAACAACTGGATTAACAATCGAAATAAATAATTAAAATCGAAAAAAATAATAGAAATTGGCGATAATTTTGTAATATTAAAGAAAATAATTGAAAATTGAAAAGCGGAATTTAAATTTGAAGCAAATGACTGAGAATTGAAGAGATTAGTTCTAGAATTGGATAATTGAATTGAAATTTTAAAACAATTTTTATGAGTGAAAGAAATAATTCAAAAATCATAGAAATATTGAATAATGAGAAATTAATTGAAAATCGAGAGAAATAATTAAATATTAAAGAAAATATTTGAGAATTAAAGAAATAAATTGGAAATTACAGAATTAAATGGAAATATCAAGAAAATAGTTGATAATTAAAAGAAAAATTACAATATGACGAAAATAATTACCTTAAAAAAAAAAAAATATTGATAATTGAGAAAATGCGATAATTATTGAATATTGAATAAAATAATTGATAAACGAATAATGCAATTGGAAATTTAAGAAAATAATTAAAAATTAAAGAAAAAACTCTATTTTTAAGAAAATAGTTGATAATTGAAAGAAAAATTACAAAATGACTAAAATAATTAAATAAAATAATTGAGAAATTAGGAAAATAATTTACAATCGAAAGAAAAATTAGAGAATTGGCGAGAATAATCGACAACAGAAGAAAATAATTTTAAAAAATTAAAGAATATTTATAGAATTTAAAGAAAATAATTGTAAATAGAAAACTGTTAAAAATTATAGAAAAAATTATAGATTTATTTATTAATGAAATTGAAATTATTTGAACTGAAATTTATAAATTTTAATTTTAATAAATCTAAATGCATTTTTTAAAAAGTATCTGATTCAAACCAAAAAATATTTATTTCGGATAGAAAATCAATATTCAGTTCCGACCATGCCCAGTCTGTACGATTTGAAACGTATCTGAAGTTCCGGACGTCCGCACGGACGAAATTAAAAAAAATATTGTTTAAAATTATTTTTCGGGGGGTGCTTTCATCCCCTAGAAATACAAAATTAATAATATTTTCTACCTAAAACATAACTTTGAAGTATTTTAAAAGAAATTGCGTCGGCAAAAGTTGAAAAATATATATTTTTTTCAATTTCGTCCGTGCGGACGTCCGGAACTTCAGATACATCGATTTGAAATGAATTTGGTTTTTTACGAGAAAAAAGAAGAAAAAAAAAGGGACAATTAACAATTTAGTATAGAGATTCCAGATTAAAAAAATGATCCTCTAAAAATAAAAAATATAATCGCCCAGTTAATTAAAAAACTAATTTCTTACTTTGTCGAACTCGTCAATAAGGCATATTCCCGTATCGGCTAAAACTAAAGCTCCAGCTTCCAAAGTCCATTCTGAAGTCTGTGGCGATCTTCTCACATAAGCAGTGAGACCAACAGCAGAAGCTCCTTGGCCGGTGGTGAAAATTGCTCTCGGCGCTATTTTTTCCGTGTATTTTAAAAACTGAGATTTTGCCGTTCCTGGATCTCCGCAAATCAAAACATTAATGTCTCCTCTTACTTTGTGTTTTTTTCCTAAAAGCAAAAACATCAAAATATACTAAAGTCAGAATGTGCGAAAAATTAAAAAAACACAAACATAATTGAAATTTTCCATACCTGGATTTTTTGACACACCCCCGAAAATTGCCATAGCCAGGGCTCGTTTAATGTATTTATGTCCGTAAATTGAAGGGGCCATGCTTGCAAAAATTCGCTCAGAAATTCTCGGATCTTTGCTCAATTCTCTAATACTGTTTATGTCTTCTTCTGTTAAAGAAGCAACTATATCCTTAGAATCTTTTACGTGAAGATGATTTGCAAGAAGTACGGTTGAAAATATTGGAAATCCCTGCAAAAGAACAAAGTTTTTATTAAAAATCCAACAATTTCTGTTATTGAGAATAATTATTTTATTTTCACTTTAAACAATAAGAAATATTGAATTGAAAACACGAATTTTCTTCATTTTTGCTAACTTAACTTATATCTTGGTTGAGGAAAGATATAAAAAAAACTTTCAAAATATTAAAATCACACCTGAATTTACTAACATTAAAATTTTCACATTGGTTTTGAATTTAGTTTTTGAAATAATAAAGTTTAAAAATTCTAATATATTTTCAGGTTAAAACGATCAAAGAAAACCATCTTCAATTTAGAAATAAGTATTGTTTTGACCTAAGTAAATATTAAAATATTGAAACTTTATTATTTCAAAAACTAAATTCAGGACTAACGTGAAAATTTTAATGTGAGTAGATTTAGGTGTGATTTAAATATTTTGAAAGTATCAAATTTATATATCCTATATTTCCTCAACAATATTTTCCAACTACATTGTCAATTTTTTAATTAGAGTCTACAAATATTTAATTTCTACCCATCTTTTCAAACACTTTTTTCATTTTTAAACTACTTTTGTTAAATGTAAAGTATTTTTATCAATTTTGAATTTAATTGTTCCAAATATCAATTATTTTTTCCAGTCTTTAAGTTATTGGCATAAATATTTAAATTTATTACACAAGTTATCATTTATTTTTGTCATTTTTCAATCATTTTCTTAAAATCTCTATTATGATCTTCAATCATTAAATTATTGTCAGAAATATTTAAATTTTCTACACAAGTTTCAATTTATTTTTGTTATTTTTCAACTGTTTTTAAATTTTCAATTACTTTTTGCCATTCTAGAAATATTTTCTAAAAATTCCAATTATTTTATTCAATTTTTTTTGTCATGAATTTTTAAATTTCCTACACCAACTTTCAATTACTTTCTTCAAATTTCAATCATTTTCTTCATTCCTTTATATTATTGTTGTGAATTTATTAATTTTTTACACCTTTTTCAATTATTTTCTAAAAATGTCAATTATTTTCTTCAAATTTCAATCATTTTCTTCATTCTTTTTTATTATATTGTTATGAATTTATTACACCTTTTTCAATTATTTTCTTCAAACTTTAATTCCTTTCTTCATATTTAAATTTTTTTTGTCATTTTTGAATTATTCTTTTCAAATTTCAATTAATTTCTTTAACTTTTAATTATTGTCTTTAAATCTCTAATATTTTTTTAAATTCTTCAATTATTGTCTATACATTTTTAATTTTTACACCATCTTTCAATTATTTATGTCATTTAATTAGTTTCTTCGCCTTTTAATTATTTCGTCAATATCTTAATTATACCCAAATTTTAATTTTTCACACCAGTCTCTAATTATTTTTTTTAAATTCATTCTTCAATTATTTTCTTGTAATTTTAATTATTTTTAAAACTTTTCAATTACTTTCTTCAAATTTCATATATTTCGATTCAATTTGTCAATTTCTGAATTTATTTTTTGGATTTTTATCAATTTTTCAATTCGTCTTGTCATTTTGTAACCTTTTTTTTCAAATTTGATTTCTTTTAGTCATTTCTCAATTATTTTACTCATATTTCATTTACTTTTGCCATTTTCGAATTATATTTTTCAAATTTGTAAAGTTTTCCTAAATCTTTATATTATTGTCATTAATTTCTAAATTTCTTATACTAATTTTCAATTATTTTTTTCAAATTTAAATCCTTTTCTTCATTCCTTTTATTATTTACTTGAATTTAATAATTTTTTTACATCGTCTTAAATTATTTTCTTCAAACTTTAATTACTTTCTATATATTTAAATTTTTGTTCTTGCCGTTTTGAATTATTCCTTTCAAATTTCAATTATTTTTTTTAAACTTCAATTAATTTCTTCAACTTTCAATTATTGTCCTTAAACTTCTAATATTTTTTTTTAATTCTTCAATTATTGTTAATTATAAATTCGTAATTTTTATACCAGTTTTCAATTATTGTTTATGTCATTATTAAATTAGTTTCTTCACATTTTAATTATTTCGTTACTATCTCAATTATTATACCCAAATTTTAATTTTTCACACCAGTCTCAAATTATTATTTTTAAATTTTAACTATTTTCGTCATTCTTCAATTATTTTCATGTAATTTCAATTATTTTTGCCATTTTAGAATTATTTTTTTCAAATTTGAATGGCTTTTCTAAATCTTTATATTATTGTAATGAATTAAAAATTTTTTTAAACACGTTCATTGGCGTAATTCTTACAAATAACGGCTAAAAATAGCAAATTTAGTTTATTTGATAGGCGAACTTTGAAATCATATTTTATCTATTATTTTATATCTTTAAATTCTTTCATTTCATTCTTTCATTCAAAAATAATAATTTTAATAATTCTAAAGAAATACAAACTATAATTTTCGCACTTTTCAGGATAATTTTATATTTTCTTATATATTTTCTACTAGCTAAAAAAGTGACTATTTCCGTACCACTTACACATTAAAACCGTATTTTAAGATTAATAAGACAATTTTGAAGTAAAATTTTCATTTCATACTCTAGAAACCATAAATAATTATTTCTGAAAGTATTAGATTTTGCAAAAATTGGTCCGTAACGACTTTGGTCGAAATAAAATGATAAGTACATACTTCACTTGTATTGAGAGATCCATCGTAATTATTTGTGTAAATTCCTGTAATGTCGACCTCGTCACCTGGTTTGCAACGATCACACAAATCTGACAAAAGAATACAATCTTTACTCCTTGGTATCCTTCCCGCAGGAATTCTTCCTGGAGATTCTTGAATCGTTATCTTCTGATAATTACGATACAGTGTTTGTTCCATATTAATCTAAAAAAAAAAATAATAAATATAAATAATCAAGAATTAATCTGAAATTATTTTATCGATTCAAAGAAAAAATTTGTTAATAAAAGGATGAAAATTTAATAAACAAGATTGGAAATTCCGTACCATGAAAGGTCCAGTGCTCTGACATTGAGGACAAGATCCAGGTTTGAATTCCGTGCTTTGTGATTGAACGAAAGGTCCCAAAATACAAGCACACTTATTACAATCAAATTTAACGACCGATAATTGTGGTAAAACTCCGGTTGTTGCTGTTACCACTCCAAGAGTTCTTACCAATTGATTAACATGCAATTTTCTGAAAAAATAAATTTTTATTAATCAAAAATTAATAATTAATAATAAATTGAAAAGATAATAAATACCATATTTGTATTCAGTAAAAAATACCGAGAATTTTAATTATTTTCTTTTACCTAAAAGTTCGCAATTCTTCAATCAGAGGCAGTTCAGAAATCCTAACATGAATTTCGCTCGTGACTCTTTCATAACTGGGGAAAATCGTTAATACTAATTCTTTTGCTACTTTGTCAAAAATTTCCAGCATTTTGAAAGGAGCCTCGGGTAAGAAGTAAGCCAAAATATGTTCCTTACTGGCAAGAATTGGAAATTCGACGACAATACTCGACTGTAAAGAAATAAAAATTATTAAAAGAGAAAAATAATACTTCACTACAAAGAACAAAGTAAAAATATTGTTAAGGTATAATTTTCCTTCAACATGTTACTGACAGAGATTCATTTAAAATTTTAGAACATTTTTAGAACAAAGAATCATTTTTGAAATAAAAAAACTCCCAGAAAATCTCGGACAAATGAAAACTCTGTAATTTTAATAAATGTGCTTTGTTTGAAATAATAAAAATTACCTGATTGCTTTCACACATTTGTCGAATTCTTTCTTTGTACATGTGTTGTCCTTTCGAATTTGTGTGAGTTCTGAGAAAGTTTTTAAAACGATTGGCTATTTCAGTGCTTGGTCCCAACATTGATACCCATTCTTTTACAGAGTAACCTTTGGTGTCTTCTAGATTTTCGATCGACTCTACCATCTAAAATTAAATTAAATAAATTAATTTTTTATGCAAACTCGAGATCTATTAACAATATCTATTTTTAGAAAATATTAATAATTACCTCCTCATCGTCAAGCTCTCCTGCTGCTGCTTTTTCAGCCATTCTTCTCTTATGCGATGGCATTGCTTCGTCATCACTTTCCTCTGAAATAAAAATTGTAACATCAAAATTTATAATAATTATATTATGAAAAATATTATCAGGAATAAAAATAATAATTAATATAAAATATAAAAGTGTAAAAAGATAAGTAAACAGTCCAAAAAAGAAATGGGTGAATTTTTGAAAGTTAAAAAAGTTATGGAAATTATTAAAATAATGGAAAAAACTGAAAATATTAAAATGTCTATCAATGAATATAAAAACCATTGAAAAGTAAGAATTATGTTTAAATGGCAAAGTCAAAAAAATTAATGAAATAAGGAAAAGAGTGAACATTTTACACAAGATGAAAAAGAATTGAAAAACGGAAAAAAATGTTTAAAAATTTAACAAATTAAGATAGAAATAATAAAATTACATTAAATATCAAATTTAGAAAACTATTGAAAATATTGAAATATAAATGCAAAAATAAGAAAAAGTAAAAAAATAATTTAAAGAAATTCTTTTAAAAAAGAGAAAATTTAAAAATGCATTATGAAATATTAGAATCAAAGTAAGAAAAACAAACAATTTATTTACGTTGAAATAAATTGACTGACTTTTGTCTGGAGAATACGTGTTTGTTTTTCTTACTTTGATGATAACTCCTGGACGTTAAACTACCTGTTTTGAAATATTAGAATGTTTAAAAAACAAGCCTTAAACAGTTTTTTCCTTTTAATTCATGCGACAATTCACGAAAAAAAAAAAAAAAACATAAAAATTAAAATAAATGAAAATTAAAAAAAAAAGTACAAAATGAAGCCAAAAAGTATATTAAAAACTAGAATATCACATAAATAAATTTAAAAAATTAGGAAAAATTCTTTTAACTAAAAGAGTACCTATATAAAAAAAATTCAATGAAAAAAACTTGAAAATTTTACTAAAAAGGAAAATTTTTAAAAATTAGGAAAATCAAGAAATTATTGATAGAATTATGTAAAAAAAAACTGTTTGTTAATATGAAAAATTAGAAGAAAAAATTTACCAGTTTTGAGAAAAGGAAACTAAGAAATGATAAAGTGATGATAAAAAAAGAAAATCTATTATTATTAAATTTACAGAAAATAATATAAAAAGAGAAAGTTTTTTATTAAAAAATAGAAAAAATGCAAAAATTAGTTGCAAAAATGCAGGAAAAATAGTGAATAAAAAAGTCTGGATTGAATTGAAAAATAAAATTTAGAGTTGAAAAAAGGTAAAGAAATTGTAAGGAGTAAGAAAAACTAAGAACATCAAGTAAAAATTAAAAAACAATGAAAAATTTGAAAAATAAGAAGAAAAGTTTAAACCTAATAAACTGAAAAAAATTGCAAAATTATAAAAACATTTTAAAATCGGTAAAAATCTATTTAAAAAACGGAAAGTAATAAAAATAAAACCAGAAAATTTAAAAAAAGATAATAAAAAAATCTATTCTGATCCCCCACTCCCTTTTCTCAAATAAAAATGAGAAAAATTAAGAAATAAAAAAGATAAAGAAAAAAAGACAATTTTTAAAGAAATAAAACCATTTTGAAGTACGTTTTTAAAAATTTCGAAAACAAAAAAGAACATAAACAAGAAAATCTAGAAAATTTTTCTAAATATTATAAAAACAAGTTGTGTAATAAGAACTTAAATTCCTTGGGTCAAATGAATAAAATTAAAGAAAATATTGTACTACAATGAGAAAACTGAAAAAAAAAAATGAAAAAATGCTGGAGAAAAATTTTAAATATTGAAAATTATTATCAAAAAAAGAAATCATAAGAAAAAAATCAACAGTTGAGAAAAAAAATTTCAGTTTTAATACTTTATTCTTTACAAAAATTTTGTTATTAATACAGATGCTCAAAATATCTAAGACCTATAAATTTTTGGTATGTAGATAGCAAAAAAAAAAGTATTAAATTTTTATATCTTTAAGTCATTATAATTGAAATAAATTCTTAACGTCAATTAACTCATAATATTATTCTAATTTATTCAAACCTTTAAATTTCAATGAATTCAAATTTATTTACATATTAATTAATGTATAAAAATTAATAATATTAATTATTTTCCATATTCACAATAATCCTTTTTTTAATTCCTACAAGATCTCTAAGAAATTTTACTATTCCGAAACTGTTCAATTTTTAACTTATAATTTCTTATTTTTAAAATTTTTTTAAAGTTTGGCTTCTTTTACTTTTGATACTTTTTTTTAGGATTTTCTTTAATTTTCTTCATTTTATACAAATTCTTTAATATTATTCTACACAATTTTGTTGTTATAACATTCACTAAACTTTCTATTTCGTTGATTTTCTTAATTATTTCCATATTTTAAAAATAAATTGTCGGACTTGTTTTAAGTGTAATATTATAAAAATATTTTTGTTTTATTTTCCTACACTTTTTTATTTGTAAAGGATTTTTAATTTTCTCTTGTTGACTTTTTACTTGAATCTTTATATACTTTTTTTAATTTTATTTTCATTATCTAATTCTAATTCTAATAATCTACTACAGTAGATTATTACCAATTTTTGTTATTTTTTTTGTCCCTTTTACATTTTTTTTACAGTTTGTTAGATTAAGAAAAAAGCATTATCTTCATTTTCTTTCTATTTATTTAATTTTCTTGTTGTTTCACAATTTTTTAGTCTTTTCTTGCATTTTATTTATTTACATTTTAATTAATTCTTTACTTTTTGGCATCGTTTTTGTTTTCGTTTTCTTCTTTCAAACTATAATTGTTTAATTTTTATCTTGTATAATTACGAATTTTTTAAAACATTTATTCGAAGCTTTTATCTACATGTTTTAAATTACTTAATTTTCTAATTTTTTGAATACTTTTTATTCTTTTTTAAATTTTTTTATATAAATTCAATTTTGTACTACTTAAATATTCTCATTTTAACGTTGTTCTTCTATATTTCAAAAAATTTTGTTTCTTTTAAATTTTTCAAAATTTTATTAATTCTTTTTTTTGCTTGTAAAATAATTTTCTAATTTTTCTAATTTAAATTTTCTTTCTCTTTAGTTATATATTTTAACATTTTTTTAATTATCTTCTTAATAATTTGTTTAACTTAAAAAAATGTCGGTAAATAGTTTAATTGTTTGAAAAGAGTTTCTACTTTTTTTACATACATTTTGATGTCAATGTTCCATTCTTGTGTTGTTTTTTTTTAATTTTTCTTTATTCCTTTAATAATGTCAATGACTTTCTTTATTTGAAAGAATTTTCTAATTTGTTTAATAAACTGTTTTTTCATCTTTTTACGTTTTTTTTTATAATTTATTATTTTTTCGTTGCTTTTACCAAATTTTTTTAATTTTGCGATCATATGAATTTAAAGATATTTTTTAGAAATCTTTTCATTTATTCGTATATATATATATATATATATGAAAAGAATAACTAACCATAAAAAAGATCTCGGTCATCTCTTACAATACCACTCGCTCTATCTCTTCTTCTCATTTCGTTTTCAGCAGCTGCTCGATCTCCCTGTGAAATTTCTGAGTAATCATCGTCGTCCATGAGATTCGGATCGTAACGATCAAGAGCTGACATTGGTCGGTAATCACTATTAAAAGAAAATAAATCAATTTTATTTATTTGTTATTTTCATCTTTTGGCATTTTGATTATTTAAAATTAGTATTAATGTGAATTTTAATAGATTAAAATTTGAATAGATTCAAGTAAAAAAAAAATTAGGGATTAATTAAAATTATAAATAAAAATAAAATTAAAATCAATCTATTTTTAGCTGTATTAAAGAATCGATCAAAATTTTCGACAGATTGAAGAAATTACATTGATTAAAATAAGAATTTGATAAATTGACGTTTGGATCGATTGAAATTCAAACTGCTTTACATTGTGAGATGGAAATTTTAATTAACTGAAATTAGATTCAATTAGAATAAATCAACATTTTGATAAGTTTACGGATTTTTGAAACTTAAAGTTGATTAAAATAATGATTCTAATTATAATAAATAACAACTTAAAGTAATTGATAATTTGATTGAATTAAATTTACAATCTGTCGAAATTTTGTTCAACAAAAATTATCATTGTTTAAACGTTTTTTACAATTCGCATTTCAAATCTTGTTAAAGGACATTTTACGAGGCTTTTTATTTTTCGAAGTAATAATGAGATGTAATTTTTGAAATCCTCTATTTATTTGGAGGCAACAAAAGATTATCATTATTAAAAAAACGACGTACGCTTCCATATTATCACCGAAGAGCTCCTCTCCCTCTTCATCTTCTTCATTTGGAATATCATTATCGTCTCCTAGTAAATCACTTTCGTCAGGAAACGGTTCGTCCATATCAGGTGCTGGGGATGTTAAAGCCTCCCGTAGACGATCAGAACGAACTGGTGAACTCTAGAATAAACAATTTTTAATGATTTTGATAATTACAAGAAATATTCTTTAGTTTCGTTACAATTATAATAATTAATTAATTAAATAAATAAATAAAATAAACATTTAATTTACATTTATACATTAAAAAAATGTACACTCGTATTTTCTTTCATCTCCTGTTAAATCGCTGATTTGCTGTTTAAGTATATTTCTCTAAACCGTGTCCCATATTTCTATGAAGTTTTAGTTTAAAGATAAATCGTTCTTTGTATTTAAAACTTTACACTAAAAACTTTTTCACTTAAAATTCGATTTTCTCTATAAAATCAATTTAACAAACTTACTAAAATATAACTGCGTATATAAATACATTTTATTCAAATTGAATTATAATTTTTCAAAGAAATTTTTTTTTCTATGATACAAAAGTTAAAGTGAGCACAAAAAATTTATAATTAACAGTTTACAAAAACTGAGGTGTTTTCTAAATATAATTTAAAGTTTGAAGAAAATCAGATTTCAGTAATATTTTGCTATCTGAGATAAATTCCTTTAAAAAATTGACTAAAAATCGAATTCTCTAAAAAAAAAAATTGTTATTATAAAGTAAAAAAAGTTTTAATAAAACTTTAAAAATAATACATAAAAAATTAATAAATTTTTAAAAATAAATTTAAATGCATATAAATAAATAAACTTACTATTGAAAGTTTATATAAAAAATTATTAATTATATAAAATAAAACTCGATTTTTAAACCAAATAAAGTAATACTTAACAATAATTAGTAAATATGTATCGAGAAAGTTGATGTTGATCTCATCAAATCGTAATATATTCTATTTTGAAAAATATTACTTTCCTAATTATAAAATTAATAACAATTGATTTAAAAATGTATAATTTAATTCAAACAATAATTTTTGAATTTACATAAAGAATTAATTTGAATGTTATCGAGAGAAGTGAAATTAAAAATTTAATTAAATAACTACAATCATACAAAAAACAAAAATAACGATAAAAAATAAATTCCATACAAATTTTGAAATTAAAATTAATCTTGTAAAGTTGGTTTGAATAAATTAAAAATAGGATAAGTTACTCTTATTTTAAAAATATCTGTAAAGTAATTAATAATAATTAGAAAGAAATGTCAAAAAAAACTTACCATGGTGAAAAAAGTTTCACGCTTAACAAAAAACTAAGTGAAAATGAAAAGTAAATTTATAAAAACTAAAAAGATGATTTCATTCGATTTTGCTAATTTATATGAGTAAGTAATTATGTGTTTGTTTTTATAAATTATAAGCAAAATCGCAGAGCGTTTTATTCGGTTAACAAAAACATACGTTCCACAAAACAATAGGAAAACGAGGAGTTTTGGCGGGAGTTTCTTGTTTAGAACCAGGGTTATGCATGCAAGTATTAGGGCGCAATTACATGTCTGCGTCGAACATTGCGTTTTTGCGTTGAATAGTAAGAGAGAGAAAGACAGAAATATAGTCACATCTTTCTCCCTCTCACCATTCAACGCAAAAACGCAACGTTCGACGCAGACATGTAATTGCGCCCTTAGGGTGCAGTCCTTTGATTGCGATTTAACGCACGTTTTGTAACTAGACTATGAGTGCAAAAGAGATGCAGATATATACTGTTGTTACTTTCGCACACATGAACTAGTTACAAAACGGACGTTAAAACGCAACGTTTTAACGTCATCATCTGACATCAAGTGACCGATGACCGTCATCAGACCTTCATAATCTGTAATCGTGGAAATCATCGTTTTTCGAAAAAAATGAAGTAAAAAAAGAAGTAAAAAATAATGCAAATAAAGGCTAATAAAATTATAAAAATTAATCTAAATTTGTTGTGCATAAATGATATTTTATAATTATGAATCAAAATAGCATTAAAAAAACATAATATTATATTGTTGGTGAAGCGCGTATAGGAAGCATTCCGACTTTCCCGACATACAAAGAAAGTCAGAAGTAGTAGATATGTTCAGTCGGGGACATTGATGCCTTAACATTTTCCACTAGATTTTTTCATGTGTTTCCATAAAAAATCTAGTGGAAAAATGTGAAGGCATCAATGGCCCCGACTGTACATATAATTGAGTAAACCGTAGTATCGAACCTTCCTCTTTCAATTTTACCCTTGAAGTTTTCCTTTATTTTCACAATCACCTCAAAGCATTTTTTGTTGGAGGGGGGTAAATTACGTTTTTTACAAATGTAAAAAACTCACCTTATTTACAAATGGGTCAAACCATGCGGGGTCATCCACAAAGCATGTGATGCTTTAGGGGGAGGGGGGGTGTCAGCAAAATATCACGCTACATGTTAAAAAAATTTTTAATGCATAGAAAAAACATCACGAGGGGGAGGGGGGGGTGTAAAATTTCCGAAAATATGCATCACATGCTTTATGGACGGCCCCTGCCTAAAATATCAAAGTTGTCCCCTAGGTCTTCGATTTTGATGAAACTTAGTAAAAGTGTATAGAAATACATGCAAAAGAAAAGTCTGAAAACGATTTTCAAAATTTTTGAAAATTTTTTGGAATTACATGTGTTTAAAAATTTTTTTGGAAATTTTCGAAACATTATAACTCTGACAATAATTATTCGATTTAATTAATTTTTCCAGGGATTATTTATTACTTGGTACCATTTGAAAAAAAATTATGCCCAAAATTTTTTTTTATTTAACATAAAAAAAAATTTAAATAAATTTTTCGTTGAAAAGCGTATTTTTTTTTTCTTTCTAATATTGATTTTTAAATTTTTTATGATTTCACGAGTATTTAAAAAAAAAAAATTGATGGAGGGTCTGAAACTTTCGGAGATATGGCATTTATTGTCTGTGCGGACCGCTGCGCTGAGTGCGGCTCAGCGCGTAGACCCAAGCGCGCTATACGTGCAAACTATTCAGAAGCACTTACAGCCCGTAAATTTCAATTGCATTAAAATCTTTTTTTTGTCAAATATTCAGTGATAAACTAAAATATAGTTCTTTATCTTGATTTTATAATTGTTAATTAATTAATTAATTAAACTTTTATAAATAAACAAATAGCCTGCAACACAGAGGTTTTTATAATATACTGGATGTTCTTTTTCAAGCGGACTCTTCCACCTCCCTATTTTTGGTTTGATATAACAAAATGGAATCTTATTGGAAAAATTAGCTTAGATAGTCTACTTTTCGATCCCGTTAGGCGTTTTATAAAATTCAAAATGGCGACTTAAAGATGGCGTCTAAAGCACGTAAAAAACTAGAAAAATGCGTTAATATGATCCAAAAGTGCTCTAAAGCTTCACATATTACTTTAAAAACAACTATAAAATGGATAACGTACGATCTGATAACAAATCTAAACCCGAAATATAAAGATTCAAAATGGCGGATCTAATATGGCGGACAATACTAAAAAATTAGGCTATCCTCGTCAAAATGGCTACTCGGGGGTTTTCGAGGCCGCTAATTACGAATTTGATGTCAGTTTTTAAACATCCAAAATGGCGGAGTCAATATGGCGGATCAAAAATTTAAAAAATTGATCTCAACTTAAGAAAATGTCTACTTTGATGTTTTTGGGGTCTCTGATTACGGACTGAATTTCTGTTTTTAAACATCCAAAATGGTGGACATTTTCAAGAGCTTACCTTACTTCTTTGATTTTTTTATTCGCCATTTTGGATCCGATATTTAAAATTTTTAATACTATCATCGGATATGTAATGAGTCTAGAAAGTGAGAACGTCCACCATTTTGGATGTTTAAAAAATGAAATTCAGTTCATAATCAGAGACCCCAAAAACATCCAAGTAGACATTTTCTAAAGTTGTGATCAATTTTTTAAATTTTTGATCCGCCATTTTGACTCCGCCATTTTGGATGTTTAAAAACAGACATCAAATTCGTAATTAGCGGCCTCGAAAACCCCCTAGTAGCCATTTTCACGAGGATAGCCAAATTTTTTAGTATTGTCCGCCATATTAGATCCGCCATTTTGAATTTTTATATTTCGGGTTTGGATTTGTTATCAGATCGTACGTTATCCATTTTATAGTTGTTTTTAAAGTAATATGTGAAGCTTTAGAGCACTTTTGGATCATATTAACGCATTTTTCTAGTTTTTCACGTGCTTTAGACGTCATCTTTAAGTCGCCATTTTGAATTTTATAAAACGCCTAACGGGATCGAAAAGTAGACTATCTGAGCTAATTTTTGCGATAAGATTACATTTTGTTATATCAAACCAAAAATAGGGAGGTGGAAGAGTCCGCTTGAAAAAGAACATCCCGTATATTATAAAATAAAAACCTCTGTGTTGCAGGCTATTTGTTTATTTATAAAAGTTTAATTAATTAATTAACAATTATAAAATCAAGATAAAGAACTGTATTTTAGTTTATTCGTGAAATCATAAGAAATTCAAAAATCGATATTAGAAAGAAAAAAAAATACGCTTTTCAACGAAAAATTTATTTAAATTTTTTTTTCATTTTTTTTATGTTAAATAAAAAAAAAATTTTGGGCATAATTTTTTTTCAAATGTTACCAAATAATAAATAATCCCTGAAAAAATTAATTAAATCAAATAATTATTGTCAGAGTTATGATGTTTCGAAAATTTCCAAAAAAATTTTTAAACATATGTAATACCAAAAATTTTCAAAAATTTTGAAAATCGTTTTCAGAATTTTCTTTTGCATGTATTTCTATACACTTTTACCAAGTTTCATCAAAATCGAAGACCTAGGGGACAACTTTGATATTTTAGTCATGGTTTGACCCAAATGTAAAAAACTTATGTAATTTACGTCAATAGCTCGAAGTTACGCTTAACTTCCCATCTCTGCGTATAAACTCGAGTTAAGCCCAAAGCACAACGAATACGGTTACGGGAGCAGGGCATGAGATAATAAAGGACAGAGACTGTTTTTGTCTTTTTCTATCTCAGGGCGCAATTACATGCCTGCGTCGAACGTTGCGTTTTTGCGTTTAATGGTGAGAGTGACAAATATGTGACTATATGTCTGTCTTTCTCTCTCTCAACATACACCTAGGTGCATAAATGCCTTACCCCGGACCTCTCTTTCTTTCTCACGTATTCTCATGGGCAGGGACAACCAGTTGGGGGTAAGGCATTAATGCACCTAGGTGTACAACGCAAGAACGCAGCGTTCGACGCAGACATGTAATTGCGCCCTCAATGAGGGCGCAATTATATGTCTGCGTCGAACGCTGCGTTTTTGCGTTGAATGCTGAGAGTGACAAAGATGTGACTATATTTCTCTCCTCCTCTCTCTCATTATTCAACGCAAAAACGCAGCGTTCGACGCAGACATGTAATTGCGCCCTGAGGGTTGTGCAGTGACGCGTCACTCGAGGTTTTCTACGTATAATACATGGTTTTCTACATTATGTAAAATACGTATTATACGTAGAATACCCCCCACTCCTTCTTAAATTCCAATTTCTCATGTATAATACACATGTATTATACGTATAAAACCTATGTAAAATACATCATGTATAATTAGCCTAACGCACAATGAATCGTAATCGCTAATCCTTAATCGTAAGAATGAGAGGAAGTAGGACAGACATATATCTCCGTCCTGCTTTCTCTCATTATTACGATTAAGGATTAGCGATTACGAGTCGTTGTGCTTTAGGCTATACATGCACAACCCTGGCCCTCATGCATGCTTTGGTCCCGTACGCGTATTCAATCTGCTTAGGGCTTTAGCGAGTTACTCGAGGTTTTCTACATACCCATCTTTGGATCTGACACCTGTCATCTCACAATTGCATCTCATCACCTGTCAAGTGTAAATCTTTCTCATAATAATCACGTGAAATGTTTCATTACAAAAACCTAAAATCAATAAAAGTGTATAACAGTGATTAAAGGAAAAAGTACGCACATTCAACAAATAAAAATGGGCGTGAGCAAAGTACGCAGTGCTTTATTCTTTCTAATAATTTGGAGGTTATGTTCAGTTTTCATCGTGCAAACTTCTCATGTTCCTGACGAATATTGGCAATCCCTAGAAGTGGCTCACAAATTCACTTTTGGATACGGTTATTTAACCTGGGAGTGGAATACAAAAATCCGAAATTACATTTATCCCTTTCTAATATCAATTCTATACCAATTTCTTCGCATTCTACACTTGGATCACGTCAATCTTTTGATAATTCTTCCAAGAGTTTGTCAAGCTCTTCTCTCTGCATTCGCAGATTACAGATTTTACATCTGGACGAAAAGTAAATGGAGTCTTTTTACCCTTTGTATTAATTGGTATTGGTATTATTGTGCCACTAGAACATTAATAAACACATTTGAAACTTCTATGACAATTATTGCCCTCTCAATATTCCCATGGAGAGAGCGAGAAAATAATTTCTCATTTTTATGGATTGTCGGATTTCTGTTTGTAATTAGACCAACTTCTGCAATTATTTGGCTTCCTTTGTGTATTTATCATTTTTGCACAAGATCCAAACAAACGTTTCATTTAATTAAAAATTATCTGTTCATTGGAACAATTTGCCTCGCAATTTCCACGACTATCGACTCTTTGTGCTACGGGCAATTTGTGATAACTCCTTGGGAATTTTTCAAAGTAAATGTCTTAAAAAGTATCTCCGAATCGTACGGAGTTGAGAATCCCTTTTGGTATTTTTTATCCGGGCTTCCGGTTATTTTGGGAATCGATTATCTCACGTTTCTACAATCGGTTTCACGAGTTTTTAAACACTCGAGACAATTTCATCGGGAGGGGATTTTAATCATAACGATTGCTTGGACAATTTTTGTCTACTCGTGTCTCGCTCACAAAGAATTCCGTTTTATTTTGCCTCTTCTTCCAATGTTTATTTATATTAATAACTCAAGCCACAGAAGCAGAGTATCAGAATTTCGTAGAAAATTATTTATTTCTATCTTTATTCTAAGTAATTTAATTCCTGGCTTTTATTTTTCCCTGATTCATCAAAGGGGAGCTTTGAGCAGTGTAAACATTTTGAGAAATAATTTATCAAACGATGATAGTGTTCTTTTTTTGACTCCGTGTCACTCTACGCCTCTTTATAGTCACTTGCACAAAAATGTCTCTCTGAGATTTTTAAAGTGCGAACCAAATTTGTCAAATGAGGCCGCTTATGTCGAAGAAGCTCAGAAATTCTTTGCCGAGCCGATGTTTTGGATTAATGAAAATTACGGCGAGATGGAATCGAAATTGCTTCCTACTTTTGTTATAATTTACGATAATTTCGCAGAGACTATCAAGTCTTTTTTAACGAATTATCAAGAAATTAACAGGAGTTTCGATTCTCATTTTCCGCAACCCAAATACGGAAACTACTTGATTATTTACAAGAAAAATCCCGGATGAGTTTAAATTTGTCTGTGACCTCAAAGAGTTGAAGAAATTAAAGTTCGTTGAGATTTATTTTGCAGGTATTTAGGATGGTGATTTTCCCTATTTTCATTCTCTGCACTTTTAAAACCTATATTTACTTTTTTGAGACGCTTGATGATTTTCTAAAACTTATTAAGCAGAATCTCGAAAAAATCGAAGAATTACATTTGACTTGAATTTTTGTTTTCTCGAATTAATATTTGTTAGAATAAATACGTTATGAAATTACATTTTAATAAAATTATTAATTGGGGAAATAATGCAAAAAAAAATTTTTAATTCACCTAAATTATAGGGAAATAAATTGTCAGAAGTAGGAATTTTAATTTAATAGACATTTTTACAAACTGAAATTTCATTTGCAATAACTTTTGTTGAATAGACTATTTCTCACATATAAATGATAATGAAATTAAATGAAAAATTGATTTTTTTTAAATATATAAAACCAGTATAGATATAAAATTTTTAATTGTTTATTTGTAAGTATTTTTTTTAAATTGAGAAAATTTAATAAGAAATAATAAAAAATAAAACATTTAATCAAAATCAAACAAATTATGTCGAACAAATGAGAAATTTCAAAAAAAAAATCTTCAAATTCATATGATAGCAAAATTATAAAAAAAAAACATACAAACGTAAAAAGATAAAAAACAGTCTATTAAAAAAATGAGAAAATTCTTTTAAATAAAAAAGTCATGGACATTATTAAAGAAATAAAGAAAAATTTAAAAAAAGAACCCAAAAATGAAATAGCTGCATAAAAATATATAAAACAAGCGGAGGATTATGTTCATTTCATAAAAATTTTGCCTTCCGTCAGCAAAAATGTTTCCTTCATCATGGAGGAAACAATAAACTAATTTTTTAAAAATTTGAAAGTATAGGGAATTATTCTTTAAAATTTTGATAAAATATAAACTTTATATGGGTCAATCAATTTGTTTTGAAGCAAAGAATATAATTTTTTTATATATTTAGTTAAATTTGCGGGTTAAATAATTTTTTTTCAAAAATTAATTTTTAAAAAAATTAAAATTCAATAACATATTTTTTAATGACTATTTTTAAAAACTCTTGTGTCTAATTCTAGATTTCAGTAATAAAAATAACCATAGATTAAAAAATGTATATATTTGAACGAATAGAAAGTTTTTTCCATGAGAAAGCAAAAGTAGAAACTCTTTTCAAAAATTAAATTATTTACGAACATTTTTTTTAATTAAAAAAAAAAAAAATAATTAGAAAATCCAAGGATTATGTTCACTTAATGAACATAATAATGCTTTCTCATGGTGGAAGCAAAAATAAAAATTATTAAGAATTGAAAATTTCAATTTTTTAAAAATTTAAAAACTGCGACTTATTCGAGGATTTATTCTTTAAAATGTTGACAAAATATAAATTTTATATAGGCCAATCGATTTGTTTTGAAGCAAGGAATATGGTTTTTTTTATATATTAGGTTGAATTTATAGGTTAAAAAACTTTTTTTTGAAAAAACAAATTTGTCAAAAAAATTAATAAATTTAATTATCCAAATTAATTTCACCAAATTTTGAAAGATCCAATTGTACATTTTTCAGAAAAATGAGGTTGAACTAAAATTTGTTGTCAAATACTAATTATTTAATATTTTATGTTTTTTCTTTAAATTTAATGAAAAAATGCAATTTTCATTCAATTCTGACAAATAATAATAGCTCATTTTTATTGTTGTAACATTCTCAACAACTTTATTTTTTCAAACTTTTAAATTTCAATTAAACCCAATTTCAATGCATATTAATTAATGCATAATAATAATTTAATAATATTAATTATTTTCCATATTCATAATAATTTTTTTTTAATTCTTACAAGATTTCTAAGAGATTTCACTTTTTCTAAATTGTTTATTTTTTCTCTTATACTTATTTTTACAAAATTTTAAGATTTTTTCTTCTTTTACTTTTAACATTTTTTTTCTATTTGTCTTTTTTTAGGATTTTCTTTAATTCTCTTCTTTTTAAGCCAATTATTTAATATTATTTCACACTATTTTGTTATTCACTTACATTCACTAAACTTTTAATTTCGTTGATTTTCTTAATTATTTCCATAGTTTAAAAAATAAATACGATTATTTTTTTGTAAGTTTATTCGATTTGTTTTCACATCTTGTTTTTTTTTTTGCAAACTTACTTATTCTTTCATAAAAATTTTTAAATTTTCTTTATTTTTCTAAATTTTTTGTTGGATTTATTTTAAGTGTGTTATAAAAATATTTTTGGTTTAATTTTCCTAAACTTTTTTATTTTTAAAGGATTTTTAAATTTCTTTTGTGGACTTTTTATTCATCTTTATATACATCTTCTTTATTTTATTTTTAATAATTGTAATTTTTGAGTGGATTCTAACTAAATTTTATTATTTTTTGTACTTTTTACATTTTTTTTATAGATTGTTAGATTAAGAAAAAAAATTCTTCTTGATTTTCTTCTTATTTATTTTAATTTTCTTGCTGTTTCGCAATTTTTTGAATAATTAATTCTTTAATTTTTGCTTTTTTTAGTTTTTATCTTTTAATTACGAATGTTTAAAAACAATTATTCGATACTTTTATCTACATTTTTTAAATTACTCTATTTTCTACTTTTTTGAAGACTTTTACTCTTTTATTTTATATTATATAAATTTAATCTTGTACTAAATATTCTCATTTTAACCTCGTTCTTCCATTACATAGAATTTTTTTCTTTTAAAACTTTTTTAAATTTTCCAGAATTTTATTCATTTATTTATTTTATTTATTAATTTGTAAAAAAATTCTCTAATTTTTCCAATTTAAAATTTTTGTTCTCTTTAGTAATATGTTTTGACGTCTTTTTAATTATCTTCTTATTTATTATTTTTTAATTTAAGGATGTTTGACCCTCGGACATAACCTCAATCGAAACATTAGTTTATATCATGAAAATAAAGTAAAACAAAAATTGACCATAATAAATTTTAAAAGTTCTACTTATACAATTTTCAAATAAAATTGTTTTGGATTAAAATATTTTGTCATTCACGCATTATTTAATGTTTTGTGTTTTTTCTTTAAATCTAATGAAAAATTTCAATTTCTCTCCAATTATGACAAATAATTTAAATAAATCTACTCATTGAATTTTGATTCAAAATGTTTAGTTCAAAAGTAATGAACAAACAATTATCTTTTGTGATTTCTATAAAAATTAATTTTTATTTTATTTTATTCTCATATTAAAAAATACTTTTCAGTTTGAGGTTATGTCTTAGGGTAAAACATCCTTAAAAAAATGTCCGCAAACAGTTTAATTTGTGAAAAAAGTTTCTGGTTTTTTATATATTTTTATGTCAGTGTTTCATTCTTCTGTTGTTCTTTTTTTAAAATTTTTCTTTATTTCTTTAATATTGTCCATGACTTTTTTATTTAAAAGTATTTACTCATTTTTTTAATAGGCGCTTTTTTATCTTTTTACGTTTTTATGTATTTTTTATAATTTATTATTTTTTCGTTGATTTTATCTAATTTTATAATTTTGCGATTTTTTTATGAATTTGAAGATATTTTTTTGAAGTTTTCTCATTTATTCGACATATTATTTGATTTTGATTAAATGTTTTATTCTTCATTATTTCTTATTAAATGTTCTCAGTTTCAAAAATAAACAATTTAGAAATTATCTGAAATTTCTATGTGATGTCTATCTAACAAAATTATTGCAAATGAAATTTCGGTTTGTAAAAATGTCTATGAAATTAAAATTCGTACTTTTGAAAATCTATTCCCCTACAATTTCGGTGAATTAAAAATTATTTTTGTGCATAATTTCCATAATTAATAATTTTATTAGAAGGTAATTTCAAATATATTTATTCTCAGAAATATTAATTCGAGAAAACGAAAATTCGGCTCAAATGTAATTCTATCTCATTGATTTTAATTTTTTCAAGATTCTATCTGTGTTATAAGTTTTAGGGAATCATCATGCGTCTCACAATTTTGTAAAAAACATTTTAAGAAACTTTGTAATTAACTAAAAAATAATTTTTCAGGACCGAGGAATCGAAAGTATGGACGAAATTTGCGAGTCTTTGGACAAACTGACTCTGAGAAGTCTGGAACTGATGGAAGAGAAGATCCTGGCGAATATCGAAATGGAAACTGTGCTGAGAGAAGGACATATTGAGTTGGCAAAAGCCAGGTATATTCGAGGAAAAGAAAGTATCGGGAGATTACAAATTCCAACTGAAGAAGAAGTAATAACGTCTCTTTTTGAACTTGAAACTACGAAATCCGAGGAAAATGATGTTCCACATTTTGATATAAGTTTGAAACAATCGTCTGATGAGACTAAGGATATTCCAAATCCAATAAAGCGATTTGGTGTTCTTGTTCCTCAGAATTTGAAAAATGCCCAGAAACGATTTCAAGAATCGTTGTATCTTGCAGCTAAAGTTGCTAACGTTTCCGCACAGCTACTCGGTGTTCAAAATGAGTTAGAAACTTTAACAAATGCTAAGAAAAGTTTTTCTGGAAATAGTGATGAAGTTAAGCAAGTAGCAAGTAATTAATGTACAAATGAAAATATTATGTAAATATATTAAATAGTTTGAAAGTTTAAAGATTGTTGATTTAGAAAATTGAGAATATTCTTTCGATTTTTATATAATTATTGAATTACTAATTACTACTAATTAGTTTGTAAAAGCGACGTCATCTCAATGATTGATTAATTACTTTTTAAATCACCCGAAAGAGTAAAAAACGAAGAGTCCTTAATATGGTTGATAAGGAAATAAATTTTGCATGTTAGTAATTTAAAAAGTATAAAGCAGTTTTGGATTAATAATGAATTTTTGAATTTATCGACAGATATAAAAATTGTTATGAAATGAATAAATATTCCTTTGACAAAAAATTTAATAATTACCAATAGTTTTATAAACAGGTTTCAAAGATTTATCTACCATTTAATAAAACGTATTTTTTCAAATTATCGAACTTAATTAAACAATGAGTTTAACTTTTAGTTTATTTATGAATAGAATTTTGATTTAGATAATACAAAAATAATTTACTTTAAATTCAATTTTTAAAACAAACTGCAACTGAAATGTTATTTATTAAATCCAAAAAATGTGCGACAAACAAAAAAGTTGACATTTGTTTATTTTTAAATAAAGTTATTTGTTCCTTAATTTAATAATTTTAATCTATCATCGATTAAAATTTGATTAATAAAAAGATGTAGTTGATCCTCAGAAGGTCAGTAAATAAAAATTATACAATTTTTATTTTTGCAACGTTTCGTTGGCAATTTTTTCCGAAATTTTGTTTTATTAAACTATGGAATATACATACTTACTTATTGTATTAATGTAAAGAAAATATCATTCACTTAATTCTTTATTACTTAATTTTGTATTTTAAAAAATTAAATAAAAAATTGTTTTCAAAATACAAAAGAAATAAAAGAATATATTATAAGTATTTTCTTCTTAAAATTATGAATTTTATAATAAATAATCGCTAATAAATACGAGAGAAAATATAATGATTTGAAAATTAAGGTGGTTCTTTTCATTTATACAACCTCAAACTAGAAAGTTGTTTTTCACCTCAAATAAAAATATTAAAATCAAATTCACCAAATTTTGAGAGATCCAGTTGTACCTACATTTTTTAAAAAAAATTAGGTTGATTTTTTGTCAAATAATAATTAATCATTTTATATTTCTTCTTTGAATCTAGCTGTAATAATTATCCAATTTTGACAAATAATAGTTCATTTTTCTCTTTGAAAGATTTCATTTGGTAGACTTTGTTAAATAATAATATTTTGTTTAAACAATACGTATAAAACAAATTTTTTGTTAAATAACTTTTAACAAAAATATTTTTTATTTAACAAAACGCAACAAATAAAATTGTAGAGAATATGTTTCGAAGAGAAAATTTACTATTTGTTAAAATTGGATGAAAATTACAAATTTTAAAGATAGATTTAAAGGAAAAACATAAAATGTGAAGTAATCATTATTAGACAACAAATTGTAACTCAACCTAATTTTTTCTTAATTATTTACTATTGGGTCTTTCAAAATTTGGTGATACTAATTTTAATAATATTTTTATTTTGTGGGAAAAGCCATTTCTTAGTTTGAAATATAATTTATTATTATTATAATAATTTATTATCTTTTTATTTGAAAAAAATTTTAATTTATACAAACAAATTTTTAATTCCAAAAAGTTATCTAATGTAAATTTAATTAATTACGATGTCTTTCATTTTTTTATTCTAATTTTAATTCATAAAAATCTTTTCATATTATTCCTTATTTTTTTTAGAATTTTTTCATTTTTATTCAAAATATTTTAGTGTTTTTTATGAATTTTTGTTTTTTATGATATTTATTTATTTATATATATATATATATATATATATACGTTTTATAAAATTTACATTTTTATCAGTTCCTTAATTTTTATAATATTCTTAAAGAAATGTATTTCCTTGAATTTTTTACAATTTTTTAACATTCAGTTATTTTGAAAAAATAAAAAAAAGGAAAAAAATTAAGTTTTGCTCATAACCTCTAAAGTTAATTATAAAGATTAATTAATTAATTATATAAACATTATTAAGGATGTTCAACCCATTGACATAACCTCAAACTAGAAAATGATTTGTCACATGAAATAAAAATATTAATATATTGATTTCACCCAATTTTTAAGAAGACAGTTGTACATTTTAAAAAAAAGTAGTTTCATACAAAATTTTTTATGAAACAATAATTATTTAACATGTTGAGTTTTTTCTTTAAAGTTTGTAAACAATTGTAATTTCCATTTAATTTTGGCAAATAATAGCTCGTTTTAATCATTGAAACATTCTCTACAAATCTGTTCGTTGGATTTTGTTAATGATATTTTGTTAAAAATTGATTAAACAAATAAAAATGATCTATTATATATTTTTTAAGCAGAAAAAATCTTAACAGAATCCAACAAACTGGCTTGTAGAGAATATTTCAAAGATTAAAATGAGCTATTATTTATCAAAATTGGATGAAAATTACATTAGTTGAAAACTTTAAAGAAATAACACAAAATGTTAAATAATTTTTATTTCATAACAAATTTTGTATGAACCTAATTTTTTTTAAAAAATGTCCAACTGAATCATTCAAAATTGGGTAAAATCGATTTTAATAATATTTCTATTTTATATGAAACTCCAATTTTTAGTTTGAGGTTATGTCAATGGGTTGAACATCCTTAAGTATACAGAAGAACTATAAGAAATTATATTTATTTAAAAATGTTTTTCGATTTAAATGAAAATTATGCATTATCTTGGTTAATTTTCAAATTGAAAATTATTTATTCATAAAATTTTTGTCTTAAATGTAACAGTTACAGATCGATTCGTGCGGCCCTTAATTTATTAAATTTGAGTTTATCTTTCTTTTCAGAAAAACGGATTTATCAATTTTTAAAAATTTGCTCATTATTTATTTTTCTATTTTTTAATATTTCGTCCTAAAAGAAAGTCTATAAAACCAAAAGAATTTTCTAATATTTTGAAAACCGGATGTCACAATTTTCTCGATTGTGATTGGTTCTCCAGTTCGGGAGTCTTCGCAATTGACTTCCGGTTAATTCGGACAACTTCGCAAGTCGATATTCAGTCGATATCAACCGCATCGCAAGCATCGTTCTTTTCGAAGCGAGAATTTCGATAAAATAAGGTTTAACGACAAACAATACTTTGAGTGTATCGGAGCAAATTCGCGGTCAATTTATCGATATCGGATTTGAAAAAGCAAAAATTTAAATCAAAATAAACACGAATTGAGTGTGCTATTATTTTAAAAACTGAGCAAGAGAGAATCGTCCATTTTGTTGTAACCACAAGATATTAACTTGATCTAGAACTGTGCTTTTACCACGTTTTCGGCAACAAAGAGCCGGTGGTTGAGATGCTCATTTAAAAGAAATATGTCAAAAAAAATTTTGCCACTGCCAACTACTGAATTTTTAGAGGAAGATTCGAATGAAGTGAATGAAGCAATATCTAAACTAATGGAGGAAAAACATGTTTACACATACAAAAAGCTCGTGGTGCCGATGTCCATGCGAAGCATTTACTGGAAATTTTTCGGATTTCCAGCAACAGATGATGGAAACATTCTCACTAAAGTTAAAATTGTTTGTATTTTATGCAAAACACAAATAGCCTACAATCGCAATACGAGTAATCTCAGGTAAATTTTTATCATTCAATTTTTTATAATAATCTTTTTTCCAAGTGTTTTATTTCTTAATGATTTATATAAATTAAGCAGATTAAAAATTTTTGTTTTTGTTTAAAGATTTTTAAAATTTTATTTCATATTTTTTGATTATTGAATATAATAATAATAATTTTATAAATAAATAATATAAAAAACGATTGAAAAGACAAATAAAGCTCTGCTTTAATGTTTTTAAAGTTAATGAAAAGTGGAGAAAAACATTTTTTGGGCTAATAATTTAAAAAATTTGTTTTGTACACCAAAGAAATAAAATAGTTATTTGTCGTTAAAAATAATGAGAAATTTCAATTTTGAGAAATTCTGAAAATTGAGTTTAAATTTCAAAGGATCCTCTTATTAATTTTCAAAATAAATTATTTTTACTTTCATTTTTTATTGTGTAATAATTATCCTGTGAAAGTTTTCTTCATGTATTTGTATTAGATACAATTGTCAGTAAAATTCGTATTGGTCTTTTAAATATTTTTTTGGATTTTGATTAAAAAATAACAGAATCAGTTTTACTTTTAAAATAATTTCTGAACAAAATATACAAAATTCAAAAGAAAATAATGCGTAAAATGTCTCGGTAATTCTTTTTATTTCTTTTTAGATTTTCTTGCTTCTATATAGTGTAAAACATAATATTTTACTCAATTTTCTTTTTTTTTTTTAGATTCGCTCCTCTTTTTCTAAATTTCATCATTTTGGTTTTACATTTTGTCTACTTTTTCGAAACTTACTGTTTTATATGAAACACATTTTTATAAAATTTTAGGATTTTCTAATATTTATTGCTGTTAAAATTGTTTTAAAAATTTGTCTTTCCAAGTTTTTTTTTATTTTGGAATAACTTCTTCATTTTTCTTTTGTAGGCATTTCGTTGGTGTTTTTACAGTTTTTTTCTTCATTTTTACTACATCTTATTTTTTATTCGATTTTCATATATTTTTTGTAATTTTTTCATTTTTCATAGTTTATTTTAGATTTTTTAAAAACATTCATTTGATACTTCATTTTTTCATAATTTCTCAATTTTGTTAATTTTAAAAAATGTTTTCATCTTTTATTTTATAAAAATTAATGTAAATTTTCTTATTCTATCATCACTTTTATATTTCTTAGAAATGTTTTGCTTTGTCTTTTTAATTTGTTTCTTTTAAATTTTCATTAATCAAATTTTCAAAAAATTTACTCAGTGTCTCCTTCCTTACTTTTTGAAATATTTCAAAGATTTATTTTAATATAATGTTAATGTTTTTTTAATTGATTTTCTTATTTATTTGTTTTGATTAAAAAAAGGTTGTAATTTTTTTTTAATTTTTAAAAAGAATTTTCCAGTTTGTTGGGTATTTTGTGGTAATTTTTTTTCTCATTCTTTTGTAGTTATTAAGAATTTTCTGATTTCTTTTGTAGATTATTTGCTTGCCTTCTTACATTTTGTATCTATATTTTACGTTTTTGCATTTTTTATTTTTTAGTATAAAATTTTCCCCAATTTTCTTATTTTTGCATTCATAAGGTTTTAAATATTTTCTAGTACTTTTTTCATTTATTGATAATTTGTTTGTTTTTTTATTAAAGATTTTCTCAATTTTTTATTAGTTTTTATAAAATGTTTTTATTTGTTTTTATTTCTTAAGACTTTTTGACCTTTTTTTAAACAATACTTTTTCGTTGTGATTTTTTATATTTTTTCATACCCTTTCTGATGTTTTTTACATGTTTTAATCATTATTCTGTTTTTATTTTCTAGTTCTTTTTCAAACTAAGTTTACAGGCTGTTAAGCGATCCGGGAATTTGTCAAAAGTTCCAATAATTTTGAAGAAATTCCGAGAATTCGTAGACAAATCCTGAAAATTTTAATTTTAATCTTGTGGGACGCATGAATTTGATTGGGAGGAATGCACAATTTATCTAAATATATTGCATCGAATCAGAAATTGTCAAAATTTTTATTTACTTTTAAGTAGTCTAATTTTTAATCTACTGTTTATGCATTAGCTCTAATTTTTCTTTTGCAAAAAAGTTATCTTACAGATTGTTTTAGCATGAGTAAACATTTCCATTTTTCTTTATTTATCTAATTTATTAGTTAAATTAATTCTTGTTTTATTAATCTTCCATCTATTCTAAATTCTATTCTCACAATTGACATTGTTGTTAATTATTATTTATCGAAAATTGGGTCAATATTATTCAGTATTTTTTACTTTTTCTGTAATTTCTTTATTTTTTCATAATATTTCTGATGTTTTAGAATGTTTTAATAGTTTATTTGTGTAGTTATTTTTAAACTAATCTTAATATTTCATTCAAACCACTTGACATTTAACTAGTATTGTTATCAATCATTAAGGGAACAAATCCAGGAAAATTGTAGTTTACCATCCGGAAAGTCCGGTAATTTGTCGGGAAATTCAAAATGATTATTTTCTAGAAACCCTGTAAATTTTATATGTTTTTCTGAATGAATAATGTATTTTAAATGTTTAAAAACTGCTTTTTAAAAATATTGTTGTTAAACTAATTAACATTAAAGTAAAAATTCCTGAAGTGTAACAACAAAATTTCAAATTTTTCGAATTTAATTGTCAATATAGAAAAAGAAAATGTCATTATGAGTTTTTTAAATGGTGCAAAAGGTTTTTTGAAAAAATGCAATGTACCTTTGTTATAAACAATTAAAGTTGTTGACAGTCTTTAATTGAAAATTGTTAATGCAAAATTAATTGTTTAATTAAATTCTTTATTTTTAAATATTTATTAAAATTTTGGTAAAATACTTCAAGGAATATAAAATAAATTGAATTTTTAGTGTTTATAAGGTTTTTTCTATAATTAAACAAATTATTATTGTAATGTACCAACTTTCTACACCTAGAGAAATGCTTTTTTTTCCAAATTTTGCAATTACCCAAACGTTATACAATTGCGGATAAAGATTACAATAAAAATTATTATTTAAACAATGTATAAATCAATTTTTATTGTTATTTGTAATCTTCCGTATTTGTATGAAGTTCGATAAATTGCAAAATTTAAAAAAAAAAATGCATCTTTCTAGATGTTCTAAATAAAAAAAGTTGTTGTCATTTGTATTTCTTATGTAAAATGTTTAGTTAGATGAAAAATTAGAAAAAATCTGCATTTTTCTATGAGCTCTGAATAAAAAGTTGGCAAATAACAATAATAATTTGTTTAAACAATTTTTTATTAATATTTATAACTATGTTATTTCAATACATTTTTAAATTATTTATCTTAAATTTCAGTTATTTGTATTATTTTTCAATTATTTCCATAATTTTTAAATTGATTTCCTTAATTTTTCAATTTTTTTCTTCAAATTATAATTTTTAAAATTATTTTTTAACTGATTTACCAAACCTTTAATTATTTATTTCAAATTTCAATTAATTAAAAAAAATTTTAATGAACTTTTAGAATTTTTCAGTTATTCTTTTCAAATTTACAATTTTAACTTTCGGTATTTTGTGATTAATTTCCTAAATTTTCAATTATTTATCTCAAATTTCAATTATTTTTAAAAATTTATCATTTTTTCCATTTTTCAATTATTTCCTTTAATTTGATATATATTCAGTAATTTTTTAAAAATTTTCTTCTTAATTCTTGATTGTTTTCTTCAATTCTTAAATATTTTCCTAATTTTCAATTACTATTTTCAATTTTTAAGGTTTAAAATTATATTCAATTTGATTTACTGAATCTGCAATTATTCATCTTAAATTTCAATTCTTTTTTTTTTCAATGGTCAATTTGTTTTAGGGTATAAACTTTTCATTGATTTCTTCGTTTTTAAATTACCTTCATCATTTTTTAATTAGTTTCCTAAATTTTCAATTATATTTCTCAATTCTCGATTGTTTCCATCAATTTTGAATTTTTCTTCAATTATTCTCATCATTTTTAAATTAATTTTTTCAATTTTCAATCACTTTCTCAATTTTTAATTTTTTGAATTATTTTTAAATCAATTTATTAAATCTTCAATTATTAATCTCAAATTTGAATTCTTTTTTTAAATTTTTGTTAGTTTATCTTTTAATTGTTTGTTTACAATTTTTAATAATGTTTATCCCTTTTTTTATTAATTTCCTAAATTTTCAATTTTTTTTTAATTTGCCATATTATTCTTATCTTTTTTTCAATTATTTTCTCTTAGTTCGTATATATTCTGTACTCTTTCAAATTATTTTTCTCATTTCTCAATTATGTTCTTCAATTGTCAAATATTTTTATTATTTTTCAATTATATTCCTCAATTTTTAATTATTCTCATCATTATATTTCAATCAATTCTTTACTTTTTTCATCATTTTTTCATTTCTTAGAAACATTTTTCCTTCTTGTGTTGTTTTCTTAATTGTTTCTTCATTTCTTTAATAATTTTCATGACATTTTTATTTAAAAGAAATTTCTTATTTTTTTAAAACTGTTTTTTATCTTCTTTTGTTCTTGTTTTTTTTTTAAATATATTATTCTTTCGCTGCTTTTAACTAATTTTTTTAATTTTGCGATTACATGAATTTGACGATACTTTTTTTAAATTTTCTCATTTATTCGGTATAATTTATTTGATTTTGATTAAATGTTTTATTCTTCACTATTTCTTATTAAATGTTATCAGTTTAAAAAGTAAACTATTTACAAATAAACCTTTGGAAATTTTATATACTGATTATATTTTAAAAAAAAATCATGATTTTCATCAACCCTAGTTTCAATTTTCCTCGGTACTAGGTGAGATGAAACGCGGAGAACTGTTTTAGATTTTTCACTTTTTTCATAGACCCTTATAACTTTTTAATGTAAAAATCGTTTCTACTCACCTGGTCTCCCCTACTTTATATTAACACCAAATTTAATTAAAATCAGATCAATCTATCCCAAGATATTAATTTTTCAATTAAAGACTGTTAAAAACTTTGATTGATTATAACCAAGGGAAATTAAATTTTTTCGAAAAATCTGTTTGACTATTTAATAAACTCATAATGACGTTTTCATTTTCCATATTGTCAATTAAATTCGAGTTTTTCCTTTTATATATCAGGAATTTTGACTCATTATGATATTAATTGTAACGATGTACAAAAATAAAATATTGTAAAATTGCTTTTAGAATGCATCTTCAGAATAAGCACCCTCAAGAGCTGGCGGAATTGGAGGCGACGAATCCACCTCGAAAGCCGGTCATTTCGCAGGAAGCAAAGGAGAGAAGAGCCCAGAAGAGATTATTGAAAGCGAGTTTGGCTGCTGCTCAGCATATTTACACGACAAATGCAGATGGTACGATTCAAGTAGACAGTGGAATTCAGTTCGTCACGGATCCTAATGTCAGCATAACAAGTATGGAAGAAGATATTAACATCTCCCAACCTCTAAGAGTTATGATCAAGAATCCTAACAATTCTTCCAATGTTAATTCTAATGTAGCTTTTCTCATGTCTGAAGAGAATCCATCTCAGCATTGTACGGGTGAGTCAAAGTCTGCTATCCTAGATGCAATCGCGGAATTTGTCATTGTGGATCTTCAACTTCCGGACATTGTCGAGGGACGTGGATTCCAAAAGCTGGTTGCCACACTTAGGTCACCCTGTGAAATCCCTAGTAAAAATAAACTGGAAGAGGACATTATACCAAAGATTTACGAAAGTTACAAAGAGTCGATAATGCAGACCTTGGCCTGTTTGAATACTGAAGTTGGACTGGCAGTTGAGGAATGGAAATCCAATTCCAGAGAGAGCTTCGTTACCTTTTCAATTTATTACCAGCACTCGGGAGATATTACTTTAGATTATAAGGTTCTTTGTACATTGCATGCCCCCGAGGACTGGGAGGACGTCCAATGGGGAATCGCTTTCGACTCGCTACTGCTCGAGTGGGACTTGAGAGTTGATAAAATAACAGCGGTGGTGATTGCTACCACGAATTCGTCACTGATAACGGCTTTAACCAACAGGGGATTGTCTTTGGTACCTTGTCTCCTGCATACTTTACAAATTTGTGCCTTTGCATGCTTCGCAGATGCTGAAGTCGCCAGTATACTCTCAAAGTGTCGAGCAATCATTGCAGCCATTCTAGGGCACACTGGAGCTTCGGCCAATCTCGTAGTACAAGACCAAATGTTGGAGGTACGTGTTTTCTTAAACCTCGCACAGTGGTCTGAGACCCGATTCTAGCTGGACAAAAAGGCGAAAGTTTTGCTAAAATTTATGAAACTTAGTACGTAGCGACGCCTTCCTTTGATAAAATGCTTTTTCGAACGTCAATTTAATTTGTCACCTTTTTCCCCCTATTTTAAAGAATTGTCCCCTATTTCCCCTTTTTCTAATTTTCAGTATTAAAGTTTATAGTTATAGCCAAAATCGATAGAAAATCCCCATTAAAAATACATAATGAAAAATAACCTTTTAAAAAAAAATTCCCAAATTTTTTAATTTATAAGCTAAAAATATTTTATGTCATAAATTTCTTCATTTTTAGCCATATTTTAAGATATGATGTTTAAAGAAATTAAATTTTCAAAATGTCGTATGTTACAAAAAATATGTAGAAATAATACAGGAAATTCAACAAAATTTCAAAATTTTGGATATATACATTCAAAATTGTGACTTTCCATATTTTCGAATTAATCATCTTGAATCACGATTGCCGAGGAATTTCAAGGCCTACCAAATGACAAATCTCGTGTAAAAAATTCAGTTTTCAAAAAAATTACATTACATCATCAATTTTTTAAATATACAGTCTACAAGTATTTAATTTCTGCATCTCTTTTCAATTATCTTTTTCATTTTTAAAGTACTTTTGTCAATTTTCAAGTATTTCTAAGATTTTAAATTTCATTTTTTCGAATATCAATTATTTTCTTCAGTCTTTAAATTCTTTTGGCATATTTCTTATTTCGTTAATTTCAAATTATTTTCTTCATATTTCTATTATTTTTGTCATTTTAGAATTATTTTATAAAAATTTCAATTGTTATATTCAATTTTTTTTGTCATGAATTTTTAAATTTTACCCCAGTTTTAATTTATTTTCTTCAAAGTTTAAAAAATGTCTTCATTCTTTATATTATTGTCACGAATTTATTAATTTTTTACAACTTTTTCAGTTATTTTCTACACATTTAAATCATTTTCTAGAAACTTTAATTACTTTCTTTTTATTTAAATTTTTTGACATTTTTTAATTAGTCTATTAAATTACAATTATTTTCTTTAAACTTGAAATTATTGACAGAAATATTTAAATTTTCTACACAAATATCAATTTAGTTTTGTTATTTTTTAATTATTTTCTTCAAATTTCAATTACTTTTGTTATTATTCAATTATTTTTGTCATTTTCCAAATATTTTCTTCATATTTTTATTATTTTTGACGTTTTAAAATTATTCTTAATAAATTTAAATTATTTTATTCAATATTTTGTTTATTCTCAAGAAATTAAAAAAAATTTACAACAGTTTTAAATAAATTTCTTCAAATTTCAATCATTTTCTTTATCCTTTTTATTATTCTCATGAATTTATTAATTTTTTACAACTCTTTTAATTATTTTTTCAATTATTTCTACAAATTATAATTACTTTCCTTATATTTAAATTTTATGACATTTTTGATTTATTGTCTTCAAATTTCAATTTTTTTCTTCAGACTTCAATTAATTGCTTAAACTTTCAATTATTTTCCTCAAACTTCCAATATTTTTTTCAATTGTTCAATTATTGTCTATAATTTTTTAATTTTCAAACCAGCTTTCAATTATTTATCTCCTTATTCAATTAGTTTCTTAATACTTCAATTGTTTCGTCAATTTTTCAAGTATTGTCTTCAAATTTATATTTTTTCACATTTTTTTCAATTATTTTCTACAAATTCCAATTCCTTTCCTCATACTTAATTTTTGTTGTTGACATTTTTGAATTATTCTCTTTAAATTTTAATTATTTTCTTCAAAAGTCAAATAATATCGTCAACTTTTAATTATAATTATTATATATTATAATGTTATAATTAATTATAAACTTTTAATATTTTTTTTAATTTTTCAATAATTATTGTCTATAAATTTTGAATTCTTCACATCAGTTATCAATTAACTTTCTCAATTATTTTTTTCAAACTACAATTATTTTTGTCATTATTCAAATATTTTTGACATTTTGGAATTATTTTCTTTAAATGTCATTTTCTTTAATATTTTTATTATTGTTGCCTGTAAATTTTTAATTTTAACACTAGCTTTCAATTATTTATGACATTATTCAATTAGTTTCTTCACGTTTCAATAATGTCCTTAATTTTTCAATTAATGTAATATACACTTTTTATTTTTTACTTCATTTTTTGAATTATATTTCTCATTAATTTTTTCCAAATTATAGTTTTTTTTGATAATTTTTCAACTGTTTTCTACATATTTTCTACATATGTAAATTTATTTTATCTTTTTTTAAATTATTTTCTTTTAAGTTTTAATAATTATTTTTCGTCAAATTTTACTTATTTTTGTCATTTTTCAATTATTTTCTTGTAATTACAAGTGTTCTTTAAATTTTTCAAATATTTTCTTTAAATTTCAATTATTTTGTTTTAAATTTAAAATTTTTGTCTTCATTTCTTGATTTTTAATTAACTTTCCAATTAGTTTTCTCATTTAACAAATTTTTGTTTCAAATTTGATATTGAGAGCACTGATTAATTATTGCGGGCCCCAAATTAATATCAGTAATATTTTGTTTTTTATTGCAAATTATTGTTTATTCACTTTTTTCACTTAAAAACTCCCTATTTATTCACCATTTTAATTTAAAAAGTCACTTTTTTGTACTATTTTCAATCCACAAGTCCACTGGCAGCCCTGTATAATGTTTCCATATTTAAAATTTGTAAATAAAAAAGTCCTAAAAAATCTTCAAGTACACATAAGTTAAACCAAATTTTCTATCCCCTTTTTGTCCCCTATTTTTGAAAAAATTCGCACCTATTCACCTTTTTCAATAGCAATAGGTCCTGTGATCCCTGTAATTCTATGTCAAAAGAAATGCAATATGAAGTAAATTTGAAAATTTTTGCAAAATTGTTCTTAATCAATCATCAGTTCAAGATAATGCTATGTCAATTCAGTGTAATAAAATGACAAGTGAAATTATTATTCAATATGATTTCTTTACAAACGATAACATGTTTCGAAATTTGATAAAAATTTTATTTTAAATACAAATAGTTATCTATTTCTTTATAATACTATTCTTAATTGTTAAATTTTCTAGAAGTAAAGAGCACTCTAAACCTGAATTAGCAAACATTGATTAATAATTCAAAATAATTAAAATTTCCGTTAACTTCTAGAAACAGGTTGTCCGCAAGTCAGGGAAAAGCTGGAAATCAGGAAAAAGTCAGAGATTTTTTAGAAAAATCTTTAAAAGCCGGGGAAATTATCCTCAAGGGAACCACAAATAAAAATTCAAAAATTTTATAACTTTAACTAATTGTAAAAAATATATGTGAAGTTAGCAATGTGCAAACAATTAGAATTTTTATCATACATAGCAAGATTTAAAAGAAGTAAACAAATTTTTAGTCAGGGAAAATGAAAAATTAGTCAGGGAAAAGTTAGGGATTTTTAAAAACGAAATTTGCGGCCAACCTGATGAACAATGTCACTATTTGGATTGGTAGATTTTTATTTTTTATTAAACTTTTAGTGAAAAATTATGAATATAAATAACATAAGTCTAACAGAATTTTAATTAAGTAGAATTTCTCAAGAGAGTTTTAAGTAAGTCAAATTTTTAAATGACAAAATATCTATTTCACTATTAATAGAATTCATAAAACACCTAAATGAAAAAATTTCATTTAATTTTAAGAAGAAATTCTGTTAAATACGAATTCATTGACCTAAGAATTCTGTTAAGAAAAAATTAAATTAAAAATAAATTCGAAACTTGGAAATTGGGCTAAAAAAATTCTATCTTAAATTCTGTGAAATGCATTTTATAATATATTTTAGTGACTTGAGAACATAGATCATTCTAAAAAATATGATTACTTTCTAAAAAATTTAAAAGAAAATCTTTTTAAACATTTTAATAACATAACTTTTGTGGAACAATTTTAATAAACACTTTAAGTATATAAGTACCTATACAAATAATATTAGAAAAGGTGCTCCTAGATAAAAAAATATTAAATAAGATTATAAATTTGTATTGAAAATAGATTCTGAAATAATCATATGGAACGTTAGCTTCACTTGTCATTTTATCACACTGAAATTAACATAGCATTATCTTGAACTGGCGATTGATTAAGAATTATTATGAAAAAATTTCCAAGTTCACTTCATATTGCATTTGTTTTTGAGATAAAATCATATTGAATTAACGTTCGAAAAAGCATTTTATCGAAGAGAGGCGTCGATTAGGGGTTTTCGGTTTCGCTGATTCCGAATCCGTTCATAAATTTTCAAAATGGTGGACTAAATATGGCGGACGAAAATGCAAGATTTTTGCCAAAATTTATGAAACTTGGTATATAGGGGTTTTTTAGGTCACAGATTACGAATCTTTTCATAATTTTTCAAAATTCAAAATGGCGGATCCAATATGGCGGACATGAAATTCAAAAAAAGCTTAAATATATATAAAAATCATTGATCGGAGATTTTTTAATTTCTTCCATCGAATGGGATCAGACATTTTCAATTTAAAAAAAAACGAACAACAGATTAGTAGTTTTTTAACAATATCCGCCATTTTGACGCCGCCATCTTGAATTGTATGTATTAATGCATATTTTTAATCTTTTAACAGTTTGTGCCATTTCGTGCCACTTTATTACACATTAAAAAAAAGTTTTCGGTAAGAAATATTGATTAAAAAAAAATGATTGTCGATTTTTTCGGTACTTTATTGCAAAAAAGGCGCCATATTGGTTTTACATGTGGAAGAAAATGTAAATGCTTGTCTTCATTGCTTACTTTTTAATAACAGAATTAAAAAAAACGGTTATTTCTTGCAATACTTTAAAACAAACTGTTTAATTAATATATATATTATTTAAATATGATAATTTAAAAAGTCACTAGCTGCAAATAATAATTAAAGCTATGAGTTTTACGGCAAAATAGATAGATATAATAGATCATAAAATCATTTAAAAAAATTTATTTGAAGACTTAGATTTTTTACTTTTGGCCAGCTAGATTCGGCTTTCAGATTACTGTGCGTCAGTGAAATTCACAACTTTCAGGATCAATGACTGGAAGATAAATTTCTTTTTCACACGGAAAATAATAAAATTCTTTGATAAAAATTTGTCTTTTAATAATCGATAGATAAACGTTTAAAAAAACTTTTCAGACTAAAATGTATAATAATTTGCATAGGGAAATATGTTTTCTTTTAAATCGCTGATCGTAAACGTTGCAGACTTCACCTATGTTTTTTTAAAAATAACATACAAAATGAGGTTAAATCTATAAACTTTAATTGATTATATTTCAATTTATGCTCCTTTTTAAAGACAAAAACTTTTTCTTTTTTTTTTAAATTTCATTCAATTCTAGAATAAATTCACCCTTAAATAATTTTAATTTCAGTTTATTCTAATTACGATCAACCTCAAAATTAATCGATATAAACTTTAAAATATCTCAATTTTAATTAATTCTAGTTTTTGCTGCAAAAAACTTATAATAAAGGAAAATTTAAAGACTTTAAATTTAATCGATTCAATTTTCAGTTCATTATTATTTTAATCAATGTCAAACTCAAACAATCCAAGTTTTAATTTGTCCAAGATTCATTTAATTCCAATTAAAATCGAGTCAAATTCAATTATTCTAATTTTCAATTGATGCAAATTTCATTAAATCTATCCAATTTTTAATCTGTACCTCAATTTTCATCGATTAATAAATTAATCCAAATTTAAGTCGTTCCAAAGTTTAATTCTTTAATACCTCAATTAAAAGAAAACTTTAATCTAGTCAAAGTTTAATTAATACAACATTTTAAGCTGCTGATTACTTAATTAAAATTTAAGTCAATTCAAACTTTTAAACTTAAATCCATCGAAAACCCTCTCTCGATAATAGGTAAAATTGTCCACGTCCGTCATTAGTGGGGAAAAATGACCATTTCCATTACTAGTGGACAAAATTAACATTTCCGTCACTAGTATGAGAAAAGACCACTTCCATCACTAGTTGAAAAACTATTCATTTCCGTTACTATTGGTAAAAATGTCTATTTTCATCACGAGAGGAAAAAATAAATATTTCGATCATTAGTGTGGAAAAAGATTACTACCATTACTAATGGAAAAAATTTATAGTTTTAGGGGAGATAATTTTTATCACTAGGGGAGAAAATAAACATTTCCATCATTAGTGTAGGAAACGACCACTTCCGTCACTAGAGAGGAAAAAAACCACTTTCTTCACTAGTAGATTTCTAAGTATTAATTATTATCCATTTTAATATTTTCAATTATTTTCTGCTATATTCATTTTATAAATATTTTTCAATATTGATAATTAATATTAATATTAATTATTTTCTGCTATTTCAAATAATAAATTCTTTAATTTTATCAATTATTTGCCTTCAATTACAATTATTTTCTTTAATTTTCGAATTGTTTTTATCATTATTCAATTATTTTCTTCAATTCTTAATTATGTTAGTTATATTTTAATTACTTTTTAATACTATTTAAATTTTTAAAGAATTTATTTCTTCAATTTTTAATTATTAATGCAAATTTCAATTATTTATTTCAATGTGTACTTTTCAATTATTGTCATAGATATACAATTTCTTTATTTTTCAATTTCAAAAATTGATAAAATCTTTGTTTTAATTATTTTATTAAATTTTCGTTTAGTTTTTTGAAATGTCAATTGTATTTTCTAATGTTTTTAAGTGGTGTTCTTTGATTTTCAATGATTATCTAGTATTTCAAATATATTTTTTTACTTTTTAAATTTATTTTTTCAAATTCCAATTATTTTTTTTAATTTTCAAAAAGTTTGTTCTTTAATTTTCAATCCTTCAAATTTGTCAGCTACTTTTTTTAAACATAAATTTAGCTTTTTTATTTATTTAGCGTTTTTTAGGCTTTCTTTATGCATTTTCTTCAGATTACAATTATATTCTTCAATTTTAAAAATTAATTTGATTATTTCTCAATTATTTATAGTATATTTTTTAATTATACTCTTCTTTCAATTAATTTCTCATTATTAATACAAATTTTCATAATCATTTTAAATATTTTCAGTTATTGTTTACCGTATTCAATTATTTTCATTAATTCCAAAATTGTGTAGTTTTTTGTTTACATTATTTTAATAAATTTTTAATTTCATTTTCTTTAAATGTTAATTTTTTCTTCAATCATTCTTTTCAATTTTCAATTATTTTCTCTAAGTTTAAATTATGTTATTAAATTTTTCCAAATTCTTTTGTCAATATCTTATTATTTTCTTTATTTAAAATTGAATGAGAAATGAACAATTAATATAAATTCAGTAAATTTCTGTAGAAATTCATACTTCACATAGATCAATAGATTTAATTTTTACTGTAGAATATAATTGTTTTTTTCTTTTTTTTAAGTTTGTCTTATCAAATCTTATATTTTGATGAAAATTTAAAAAACCGAGAATCCGTTTCGTTAAAATAAGTAAACATTTAGTATACCAATTATCGCGTAATTATTTTATTATAACTGAATTTAATTCATAATAATTTTCTAGATGGAAGACAACACGTTATCAATGGATTATCCACCAGTTTGGATTTCAACTTACAACATGTTGGAGCAATTAGTACTTCGCCGGAGTGTCCTGTCTAATCTTCTTGAGGGAATTGAAAGAATTGATCATGATATGATTGATCTGAATCTAGAGGAATGGAAAATAATTGAAGATCTTGTCACTGTCTTGGAACCGTTCAAAGTCACAATCATGACTGTTAGCGAAGAGAAAATGCCATTAATTTCCTTGTTGAAACCACTTCTTTGGCAACTTGTTTCCTCCCACTTGAAAGTTAAAGATTGTGACAGTAGCTCTGCTAGAACATTTAAGGAGAGTTTATCAGATATGCTTTGTGAACGTTACGCTGATAATAATGTTACGATACTTTTGCAAATTGCAACCACGCTTGATCCAAGGTAAATTTCTGAGTAAATCTCATACGAAATTGACAGATTTTTAATTAATTCGAGTTGATATTTATTACTTATTTTAATGTTCTTTTTAATTATTCAGATTCAAGCAACTTCCCTATGCCACAGAAGAAGACAAAACTCTTGTTTCTGCGCCTATCAAAGAAATGTTGACGAAGCTAATTCATGAGAGGAGTGGGAATGGAATAATCGCCAAAATGGAGGACAGTCCGGACAAAAAGAAAAGCCGAATGTCCTGTAAGTAAAAAATTCACATTCTTTTAATTAGCTGCAGTTTTAAGAGACAATTAATTCTCAATTGTGACATAAAAATATATTATTTGATAATCGCTATTTATCAATCGTTGACTATTGTGCAATTGACTAAGAAAATTTTCAAATTTTTGGACTAATTCAATGTATTTCACCTAAAGTCGTTGTGGCATATTTTTAGAAAAATCTGATAATTCGTAATTATGATATTTAATATTAATTTTTGGAAAATATTTTGTAAATTTATTATTTGTATTTGCTTTGAAATTTTAATTTTTGAGTTGAGGTGCATGGAAAAAAAGTTATTTTTACACCTTTGCAAACTCAATAAAAAACATAGACATAATTTAGATAGGATAAATGTTTTGATTTATATTTGTCCAAAATAGTTTACATATTTACATATGTATATTAATTAATTGTTATGTAAAAACGTTCAAAATATTAAGGTAAAAATAGATTTTTAAACTTATCTTATTATTGTTAATAACAACAATAAAAATATTCATGAATATCAATGATTAAATCTTATTTACAAACTTAATTTTCAATTTAAACAAATAAAACCATATTCAGACAGCTAACGTCAGTTTCGTAGAATTACCTGCATTTTAACCTTCAATTTCATTTTTGGAAGCTGATTTTTGAAACAGAATAAAACTATAAAGTAGCTCCAAATCCATTGCTAAAATTTAGTAGGGTGAAAAACAAGGTCTAACTTAAATATTAAGACCAAAATTGGATTTTTTCATTTTGCACCTGAGGAGTTACAAGTGTTTAAAATCACCAAAAATCCTGGAAAGTTCAACATTCAAGGTGTATTCATTCTATTTCAGTATATACGGGCGGGAAGGCCCATTACAAATCAGTACAATCATAAAAAATAAATATTAATTTAAATAAATTAAAAAACATAAATTAATAACAAATATACAAATAAATAAATAAATATGTCCGTACATTTTATTTCCTTTCATTTTTCTTTAAAAAAAAAAAACAGATTTCTCAGAGAGGAGATGAATTTTAAAAGTTACGTTTATTCTTTTAAATTAGTTTTATTTTTTGTAAATTTTTTTTTCTTTCAACATTTTTGTATTTTATTTTTATTACGGCTGATAATTTAGTAGGTTTTTAGAAAAATTTACACTTTCAAATATTTTTTATGATTATTTATAAACAATCAGATTTTTTCCATTTTTTTCTTAAACTTTTTAATACTTTTTTAAATAATTATTTTTATTTTATCATAATTTGTTTATTTAATAGAAAAATTTACAAACTACTAACTTTCCATCTTTATAATTTATAATTTTTCCCAAATATTTATTCATAACCTAGACGTTTTTTTTTCTACATTTTTTCATATTTTCTTAATTTTTAAAATACTTTTCTTCTTTTACTCAATTTTGTGTAAATTTGCTTTTGTAATAAATTCTCATTTTACTATCATTTTTTATTTCTTTAAAACTTTTCCCTTTTTTAAAAACTGTTTAATTTTTTAAAGATTTTTTCTTCACTAAAAATTGCACATTTTTCCATTACTATTAATTATTAATATGTATTTTCTTAAATTTTCTTAAAAAAAAAAATTTGTAAAATTATGTGGTCTTCGAATTAGAAAAACAACTAAGGTTCTTTTTCTAAAAATTTCTAAAAATTCTAAAATTTTGAAATATTTTAATACATTATCATCATATTTTCTAAACTTTCTTCTTCTTTATAAGTTTTTTATAAGTTTTAAGTAAAAATAATGATTAGTTTATGAAATAATACGATTTTTACAGTTGTTTAAATGTTTAAATATATTAACCATTGACAACTGATAAATTTTGTTTGTTTTGAAAGATTAATTAAAATAAACCAATCAGGGTTGCTACGGTTCTGGAAAACCTGGGAAATTTTCAATTTTCAATTATTTTATTCAATGTTTAATAATTCTCGTCTTTTTTCAATTCTCAATTCTTTTTTTGAAATTTTAATATAATTCTTTAATTATCTTCCTCAATTTTTATTTATTATCTAAATTTTTTTTTTAATTTCCCCCAGTTTTTAATTGATAACTTAATATTCTCCTTCAATGTTATAATCATTCTTTAATTCTTTCAATAATTTTGTTCTATTATCAATGATTCTCGCCATTTTTCGAACTTTTTTTTCAATTGTCAAGTATATTTCCTAATGTTGAATTATTTTAGTCATTTAGTAATTTTTCTTTTAATTATCAATTATTTTCTTACAATTTCAAATTAATTCTTTAATCTTCAATTTATTTCTTCAATTTTTAATATTTTCTCCAATTATTATTCTCGTCATTTTTCAATGATTTCTTTCAATTAGGTACTAATTATTTTCCACAATTTACAATTTTCCCTACAATTTTTTTTTAAATATTCTCTAAAAATTTTATAATTATTCTTTAATTTTTACAATTTTTTTGTTTTGTTGTCTTTTAATTTTGTCATTTTTTAGATTTTTTCTTTAATGTTTCATTTATTCTCGTCATTTTTCAATTATTTCTTTCAACTATTAATTTTTTTCTGCAAATTTCAATTATTTTCTACAAATTTTTACATTTACAATTATTTTACTTAAATTTTATATTTTTTATTCTTTAATTTTTAAAATTATTTTGTTTTGTTGTCGATTATTCTCGACAGTTTACTATTTTTTTTAAATTTCAATTATTTTCTTAAAATTTTAATTCAATTCCTTAATCTTTAATTTAATTCTTCAATTTTTAATTATTTTCTTTACTTCTCAATTATTTTTTTCAATTTTAAATTATTTTATTCAATATTCAATAATTCTCACTTTTTTTTAATTATCAATTATGTTTTCAAATTTAAATTTAATTCTTAAATTTTCAATTTATTTCTTCATTTTTTTATTATTTTCTTCAAATTTCAATATTATTCATCAGTTTTCAATTATTTTTTTCTATATTCCATAATTCTCAGCTTTTTTAATTACTTTTTTCCATTTTTAATTATATTCATTAAATTTCAATTTCATTCTTTAATTTTCAATTTTTTGCGATTTTCAATCCAGTTGTTTAATTTGTAATTATTTCCAACAATTATTCCTATAATTTTCTTAATTTTTCTTATTTTTTAATTTCTTAATTTAAAATGTCTTGTTAAATTTTTCCAATTATTTTTTTTCAGTTGTCTATTAATCTAATCATTTTTCTAATTTTGTTTTTAATTGTCAATTTTTTTGGTCATTGTTCAGATATTTTCTTCATTTTTCCAATTATTCTCGTCATTTTTCAATTATTTATTATAATAAATTATTAATAATTTTCTCAATTTTCAATTGTTTTCCAATATTTTTCATGTAATTTTGATATTTTGAAAACGTAGCAACCTGTCAATAGAAATTAGTTATACGTTTTATGTTATATTTTGTTGATTAAAAAATGTACATTTATTTAATTTAACATTTGGCTTTTTTAACAGTATTGCTGGGAGAACAATTCAGCAACCCAAAGAATCGAATGCCAGCTGAAGAAAAGGCGGAATTGGAATTAATTCAGTATCAATCGGAAGCGACTGCTGCCTTGGATCATTGTCCTCTTCAATGGTGGGCCAATAATGTCGCAAAATGCCCCCATCTATCGAGATTGGCTCAAAAATACAACTGCGTACCTGCTTGCTGTCCGCCTCCGACTCGAATTCCAGCTGAAGTACAAATTCTTTACGACACAAAACGTGCTGCTTTACCTTCTCATTTGGCAGACAAATTACTATTTCTTCACGGGAATTATTCTGTGACAGAATAGTGTAAATAATAGTTTTAAATCTACTTTTGTACCTAGTTTTAAAGTAGCAATTAATTTCAAATATGTATATTGGTTTGTCCCGATTAATCTTGCTAAATTTTCTGTTTTTATACTTAACTGAAAAGTAAATAGCAAAAGATTTTTTTTTTTAAATACTTTTTTTCTCTCATTTTTTTGGGAGCAGAAGTGATATTTAGAAATGATTGTAATGATTTGTATTATACATAGATATAAGCCAAACAGTGACTTCTTGTAACTTTTGAAATAGGGTGATTCACGAAATGTCACAAATATTTATTTTGAAATAAAGTTACTTGCAAATAACATTTGCTCCAGTAGATTTAAATTTATTTTTTTGTATAATGTTACTTTTTTTCAAGTAGAAATTAATAGAAATGATTATTTAAAGCAGTATGATTTGTAATGTTAAATAATAGTTTTTTTCCATGTTATTTTTACACGATTTTTGTATATAATTTGTGTTGAAGTGTTGAATATTAAATTAAGCAGAAATTACACTAAATACATTATTTTTAAATACGTATACACTTAATATTTCTTTTTTTTTCAATATCGCATACACTTTTCGCGTTTTGTATTTCTGTCAAACTGACATTTTTCGTGGGCTCGACACTTGGTTCCTGCACAGTATACACTTTCTGAAATGTAATATGTAAATTTAAGAGCTTTATATGCTAAAAATTTTTTCGAAAATAATTGAAATTTTGGAAAAATTTTATACCGTCACGGGAGGATGATTTATAGCCTCCATCTGGTCCTGTAGAGAAGGCACCAGCCATTGCACAAGACATACTGCCACATTGATTTGGACAACATTTTTCATTAAATCCACATTGAAAGTCGTTTACGCAAGAAGGCATACATTTTTTAATACTGTTCCTAAAAGGACAATTACCTTCTTTGTCTGAAACAAAAAACGTTATGCGTTAGAATACTCCTAGTCTACAATTTCATTTTGTTAATTTACGGTTAAAATCTTAAATTACCAGCAATTGTCATAATTTGAATTCACTAGAATTATCATTTAGTCTAATTTTCTCTAATCTAATGGTTGAATTAATTTCTGTTTTACTAAGATTTAATCTATTCCAATTTCTGTTTCCACAATTCATTAATTAGCAGAATTTGTAGATCACCGAATTTTATTAAACAGAAATTTCATTTTACAGAACTTATTTTTAAATGACTTTTTACTTCAAAGAGAGATTAACCGAATTTTAATTTAGTAGAATTCTCGACATAATTTTAAGTAAGTCAAATTTTCTAATGACAGAATATTCAGTTTATCGAAACTTAATTTGTCCGAATTTGTAATTGCACGAATTGATATGTGATAAAATTCTTAAAACACAGAATTCCCATTTCTCCGAAATTGCAAATGTTCGAACAAACAGGAAGAAAAATTTCGCGCGAATTGTACATAAAATTGTCCAATCATGATTTTCTTGTTCTTTTTTGATTTGTCAATTTTAAAATTCGCGCCAAATCTTTCTGCCGGATGCTTGTCCGGACAAATGATCGTTTGAAAATAGAAATTTCTGTTTAATATAAATTCAGTGACCTACAAATTCTATTAATTAATAAATTGTGAAAATAGAAATTAGCTTAGATTAAATCTTAGTAAATCTTTTTTTTGCAACTGAACTATTAATTTTGCCCAAACAATTATTATAATTAAATAATTAATGTATGTTTTAATAATTCTAATTGGAAATTTATCATTATTTGAGTATTTTTACTAATTTTAATAAAGATTCGTTTACTTTATTTCGAAAGATATTAAATTTTTAAGTGTAATTTCTTTCTTAATTTTGTTAATTATTAAGTGAATGTATTATGTAGTAAATTTAAATTTTTATAGGTTTACGTAAACATAATTTTAGGAATTATTTAGGGTGAAATCAGATGAACGCGTCAAACGTTGCGTCGTAATGAGATAGAGAGATAGAAACATATCTACGTCTTTTTCTTTCTCATTACTACGCAACGTTTGATGCATTCGCATTCATTTGATTTCACCCTTAAAGTCATTTGATGGAAATTGACGTCAGCCAATCCTAGAAGCTAGATTCTTAGATTCTGTTCAACAATGTATTTTGATTGGCCGACAGCTTCTGCTGCAATGTTTTTTCTTAACGGTGTTTCACAGACAAAGTTTAAGACGTTGGGGGTTTGCCTCCAACGTTTTTTTTCTTAAGCACGGTCCTGACCAGGGTTGTGCAGTGACGCGTCACTCGAGGTTTTCGACGTATAATACATTTTCGACGTAATATACGTAGAAAATGTAGAAAACTATGTAATTTACATCCCAAATCTATAAGGTATATCTATATATATATAAATTTTAAATTTTCGCGCGCTGTCACGTGATTAAATCTGTGTGTACTGATGTATATTACATTATGTAGAAAACTAAACATGTAAATTACATATGTAATATACGTAGAAAACCCATGTAATTTACCTGATGTATTTTACGTGCACAACCCTGGTCCTGACTTCCTGGAAACATGGCACAGTGTGAAGATGGCTGCATATGATAATCTCTATTCCTCACATAATTGTTTATGAAATGTGTTAAAAAGTCCCATTCGTACTTTTCATTGCTTTTCATTCTAAATTGACATTTAATATTGAAATCGTTCCGTTTTTGATGTGTTAATTTTTTTAGTGCCGTACAATAGTCAGGACGAGGCCTTTTTTCCAATTTGTGTACAAATAATTAGTGAATTATAAATACGAGTGAGGACCGTACTTAGGAAAAAACTTTGTCTGTGGAACACAGTTAAAATGAATTTTGTGAAATTCACGAAAACTATCGAAGTATTACAAAATTAATAATTCGTAATGATATTAATAATAATAATATTAATATATTGATAATAATATCAATAATAATAATAATTTTAACAATATTAATAATAATAATAATAATGGTAATAAGAACAATGTTAAAAGTAGTACCAAAAACCATAACAACAGATAAACAGACAAACTTTTGTTTCGCTTGCTTGAAATAGGCGCGTTAATTTTCGATTTTTGAGCTAGGTTGGCCGAGCGGTCTAAGGCGCCAGATTTAAGCTCTGGTTCCCGAGAGGGAGCGTGGGTTCGAACCCCACACCTAGCAAATTTTTTTAATTTTTTACTTTATGGATTTTGAGTAAAATTGTGTCTTTAAGTAAATAATTTTTTTCTTGTTTAAATGATCAATCATTTGCGTGTTTTTTAAATACTAACAAGAATGCAGTATAATAATAATTGCCATGAATTCTTTCATTCTATCTACATCTGAAGTTGGTCTTTTGATATAAGTATTATAATATCTTTTATCTAATAATTAATAGTTTTGGTTTTTTTAAATTTATGAAAAAAAAATTATTCAGTTCTTTTGTCGCATTTTTGTTAAACTTTGTTTCACAATTTTTAAATTTTCTTTCTGTTATTATTTATTCTTATGACTTTGATATTTTCTTTCTATATTTCTACATAAATTTTCATATTTTTACGCAAATAACGTTTAGAAAAATTACTTTGTTTTTTCGTTGATTCTCATACTCACATAATTAAAAAAAAATTCCTCTAAATTTTTTAATTTAACAAATATAAATTGATAAAGTTCTAAAAGAATGGATTTTTAAAAAACTTTAATTGTTCCCATGTTTTTTTATTTTTCTTATTGTAATATTTCCACACAGCTGTATAGTCGTAATTCTTATTTTTTATATTTTACCAGGTTTATATTGCTATATATTTTATATTGTCCACCAGTGTCGTCAGGTTTTTTTAAAGTGTCTGGCACATGTCACTAATTTTTGCTTGAATATTAAAATCAATTTAATAAATATAAAGGAAAATACTGGTTAGAAAGATGGGATTTTTCTTGTTATATTGGCGTCAGAATCAGCCCTGACGAAGGTATCGGATTGAATTCTAATCAGTTTTAATAAGTTTTAAACAGTATTCTTCCGGGGCATTCCGAAATTTGTTTCCGAGCCAATCAGTTTTTATCCGAATCTAAAAATGGATGTATCTTGACGAAAAAATCTTTCCGAATTAATCCGTTTCATTCCGAAGCTTAATTTTAATCCGTATGAATCTTGTTATTTCATTCCGAATCAATCCGTTTCAATCCTGATTGGGTTTATTCGGATTTAAAACGGATTGATTTGGATTGAAATAACAAGATTCATACGGATTAAAATTTAACTTCGGAATGAAACGGATTAATTCGGAATAATTCGGAAAGAATTTTTCGTGAAGATACATCCATTTTTAGATTCAGATAAAAACTGATTGGCTCGGAAACAAATTTCGGAATGCCCCGGAAAAATACTGATTAAAACTGATTGAGATTCAATCCAATACTTTTGCCAGGGAGGTGAAGAAAACAAAAAAGTTTTTCTTATATAATGTCAGACGTTTCTGCTCATATGGGAGCTTTAATCAGTGACCAACATTTATTTCTAAAAAGACAACAAAAAAAAGTTGTGTGTAATATAAAGGAAGAGTGTTTATTTTATAATTTGTCCAATTTCCGGAAGATTTTATAAATCCTAATGGAATTGAAATTACATGACGTTTGGCAGAAATTTAAAAAAGAGAAAAGCAAACATGAACTTTAAAATTGATCCAAAATTGAACATATTATGTCACAGAACTAAACACATAACGTAGTATGTATACAATGTTAAAATTGTTTTTAAAATTGTCAGGAAAAGTTACGGATTTCGACAGAATTTTGACACATTGGAGGGAGTTGAGGAAACTGAGGGTATCAGAAATCAAGATGTTGTGAAAATAATGTGAAAGCAGAGACTTTTTTTTTTTTTTTTTTTTTTTAAGAAAACGGGAAAAGGACACAAGTGGTTAAATCCTGGTTAACCCCATCTGTGACCGTGGCTAGTTTTATTGACGTTAGGAATTTAACGGTCCATGACCATGAGCAACATGTGTTGGCTAGAAATTGAATGAAAAGGCATGAATATGCCAAAAAATAAGATTATTTTATTTTAAAAAAAAATAAAGTTTTTTAAAGTTTTTTAAAGTTTTTAGGGTTCCGTACACCTTCGGTGTTCGGCGGAACCCTTATAACGAGACTCGTGCGTCCGTAGCCAAAAACCATTCCCCCCCCCCCTTAACTTCTAAACTATTTGACCTAGAGGGCTGAAATTTGGTACACTTATGTATTTTCACGTGTAGATTGCACGAAAAATATAGAGAACATGGTTCATGGTGATGTTCATAGCGTTGTCAAGGAAATAACAACTTTTTTTTGCAAAAATGCATTAAAAAGGACCATTCCCCCCCCCCCCCTTAACTTCTAAACTATTTGACCTAGAGGTCTGAAATTTGGTACACATATGTATTTTCACTTGTAGATTACACGAAAAATATAGAGAACATGATCTGAATTGATGGCCATAGCGTTGTCAAGGAAAAACCGCAAATTTCCGAAAAAAAAGTTTTTTTTCTCTAACTTTGCCATTATTTGAGCTAGAGGGCTAAAATTTGGTACTCTCGTGTATTTTTGCATGCAGATTATGGAAAAATTATGTTTGGAAATAAAATTGGATATTATGAGGTCACAAAAAAAAAATTCAAAAAATGACCAAAAAGAGGTTTAGACCCCTATGCTAGAGCTCACCCTAATTGTCCTACAGTACCCCTCAAACCAATAAATTTTTTATTTGTGTACTCAGAATTAAAAAAAACGATATAAAACGCAATTGAAAATTGTTATCACTTTTTTTTTTTCAAAATAATTGAAAAATTATGAAAAAAAACAAAAAAAATTTTTTTAATCTTATACAAGGCTTAAGCAAGGCTGCTACAGGACCTATAATCAAGACTGTTATAGGCCCTGAAACCCTATAAAAATTTCAGGGCCTCCCCCTAAAAAAAAATTCTTGATTTTTATGTTATTTATATGAAATACAAGCCTGTACCCTTAAGGAAATGTTTCATGTACTTGAAGGTAGAAGTATTTTCATAATTTGAACGTTCTTAATTAATTTTCTTAATCTGTACATAAAAATATACAAATATACCAAATTTTAGCCCTTTAGCTCAAATAGCGTCAAAGTTATAGGGAAAAAACTTTTTTTTCGAAAATTTGCATTTTTTTTTTTTTTTTGATAACGTTTTGACTGTTAATCCAGATAATGTTTCCTATAATTTTCCTGTAATCTACACGTGAAAATACATATGTGTACCAAATTAAAGCTCTCTGTTTGTTAATAAGGTATACCCAGGCGAGAGGGCGAAACACAACAGAAACACAACGATCGATTATGTTCTCCTTGTGTTCTCACTGTCCGTTAGGAAAAGACATAACTGGTACACAAGTGGTGGGGGTATGTCTCCGTTGTGTTTCCACATCTCTCCAGGGTATCTTTGTTTCATAAATGTACGGAACCCTAGATTTTGGTACGGGTGTAACTCGTACTTGCCCGATTTTTTTTAAAAGTTTTTAATTTTTTTATTTTTAAAGAGAATATGAGAAATTGCAAGGAATGTGACATTACAAGCATTATGTGAGGTGTTATATGAATATCTTATATGAATTTATCGTATTTAAAGTATTTTCATCATGTTTTTCACGATCTGTAATTATTTTGAGCATGTTCCAATTATTTGTGTTTTCTAATTCCAGGGAAAAAAGCGGGGGAGGTATTTCCACTGTTTATACTATTATGTTTAAAATTTGAAGAGTTTATGAGAAAATGTAATGTAGGGGTGAAGGGGTGGTTTGTCTATGATTAAAATTGTGTTTATTCCTCTGTTTAGAGTTATGTTTAAATTTAAAGAGATTATAATTAAAGTCAAAGAATTTGACGTCAGAAGCGTTATGTGAGATATGTGTATTGAAAATTAAATATTGTTGACGGAAATTTTTAGTTAGGAGTTTTTTTTAAATAAAAATCCTTGTAAAAATCAGACTTGTCAATGATTGTAGTGTTATCAAAGTCAAAAGTGTGATTCTCAAACCAAGCGTGTTTTGTGAGTGCCATTTGTCTGGTTTTTTATAAACGCCATTCTTATGTTCTTTGATTCTAAGTTTAATGTTTATTTCAGTCGTACCAATATATGAATAATCGCAATTGGAACAGGGTATATTGTAAATGACTTTGGGAAGAATATTTTGAGGAATTTTATCTTTTTGTGATTGGAACAGTTTTTGAAGATTTTTTGTAGCGCGGAAGGCCGTTCGGACGTTAAAGCGTTTTAAGATTTCTTGTAACTTTGCCGACAGTCCACTCACGTAGGGTAGTGGTATGTATGTTGGTTTCATTTGTGGTTGTGGTAGTGTGTGTACTGTGAGTTACTAAATTTGTTTGTTTATTATGTTTGATTCTCTGTGTAACATATTTCTGTATGAAGTGTGTTGGATAATTGTTTGAAAGAAGGATCAGTTTAATTTTGTTTAAGTTTTGAGTGTGAAAAAATGTATGTGATAGTAATAAACTTCTGCCAACAAGATTGTTGATGACATTGATCTTATATGTTAGCGGTTGATGTGAAAGAAAGTTGAGAACTCTATCGGAGTTTGTTGGTTTTCTATACCAATTAGTTTTTAAAGTTTCGCCGTCTCTAATGAGTAGTACATCAAGGAAAGGAATTGTCCCATTATTTTCCTTTTCAACAGTGAATTGTAACTTGTGGTTGTAACTGTTGAAAATGTTTAGTATCGTATCAATCTTGTCGGCGGGGACCGCTGTTATTATGTCATCGACATATCGGCAATTTTGCAAATTCTTTTAAGGGGGCAGTCTACTGTAAAATTTTCAAAGAATATTTTTTTTTGTTTATTGGCTTAAAAAATACTTTGAACCCTCTAAAATAGCCGGCTGAATTTTTCTTCATTGAAATTTTGACCTTTTACTGAAGCGCTCCGAAAGGCGTACCTGCGTCAGATTCCTAGCTGTTTGGCGGGTACAGCGTAGTTTTAAATCAATTTTTGTATTTATTGGTTTAAAAAATACTTTGAACCCTCTAAAATAAGGTACAATAGATGTTATAGTTGGCTGAATTTTTCTTTATTGAAATTTCGACCTTTTACCGAAGCGCTCCGAAAGGCCCACCTGCGGCAGATTAAATAGCGTTTTTCTCGAAACTAAGTTTTTCAATACGGTGTACACGATATCTTGAATTCTAATGAATCAACCGACTTGGAATTTTAACCACAATTCTGTGGAATAGTGTCTCTCGTCTGACGGAGCTTTTTTTGATATCGTTTTTTGTTTAATTGTTATAAACAATAATATCAAATTTTTGCACAAAAATAGAAAAAATTTCAAGAATTTTTTTTCGGCACTAACATTTTTTTTTCGATAAATTCCTCCGTCAGGCGTGAGTCAAAACTATGTAGATGATAATCATCTTTTGTTTTATTGCTTCAGATCACCCGCATGTGAGATTTCATGTACACCGTTTGGGCACCTAAAAAAGCGAACCTGCGCTTGAAGGAGTGCCACAACGGCAATTTTGAATATTTCGACTTGAAATTTTTTATACAAAAACTTAAATATATAAAAAAGATGTCGGTTTCATTTAATTTAATGTACTAGTCATAGTTTGTTAGAAAAAGAATCCGGAAAATCAGCCTGTTCTTTCGCTTGTCACAGTAGACTGCCCCCTTAATGATAGAACGTCCAAGGCTGCGTACTGCCGGTAGGACGCGCTTTCACACAGTAAACGTCCTTCCGGAAGGACAATTCATTTTTGTGAAAAAATTTTTTAATTTCATATAATCATCATTATCATCATTATCATCATCACCATCATCATTATCATCATAATTCATCATCTCCATCATCAAAGGAATTGAGTTTATTATTAATTTTGTAAATATTGTTATAACTAACGTAATGGCGGCCGGTGGTAAATGGTTCAGGCGAGAGTCCCTCGGAAATCTCTCTATAAAATCAATATGGAAGCAGATAAGTATATAATGAATGTATGGTTTTTTAGGTAATGAAACAAGCTTTCAGATGACGTAAATATCGATTTTTTAAATTTATGTACAAGGGCTAGGTAGTCTTTTTAAAAAAACGAAAACGTCCTGCCGGCAGTACCGCGCGCTTTTTGTGAGTAAAAATTATGTGAATTTTTGGAAAATTTAACTTCGTTTAGCTACCAAGCTTCGGGGTTTGAATTTATAAGTTCCATGTTTACATGCGCTGAAAGCTTGATTCTTTACCTTTCCAACCATATATACTACTTTTTGTTTATCTGAATCCATGTAAATTTCATAACGCGATTTCGTACGTACTCGCGGAAGGCTTTTTTGTCCTGCCGGAAGGACGTTGGACGTTCTATCATTAAGGTTTCCTTAAAGGTTTCCTGTAAGTGTTCCTATATTGTCAAGTCCGTAACTATAAATATATATTTTTGTAATGACAATATAATATATGTAATCACATTAGAGCTTACAGTACCGTCGGGAATTGTAAGTCCACTTATTTTTTAAGGTTCGAAAAACGTCTTTAAACGTACAAAGTATAATTATTAACATTTTTCTGTGTTAATTTCCTTAAAGTAGATAAAATTTTGAGGAAAATAAGGCCTCAGTGAAGTGATTTAGTCAATTTTTCATTGAAATATGTTAAAAAATGTGGAATTTTTAATGTTTTACAAAAATTGAAATTACTCTTGAAATAATAAAGGTTCTTTAAAGTTCCTATGCTTGTTTGAAAGGGAATTTACTGGAGAATAACATTGTTGTTTAAGCATTAATGTGCAATTTTTTTCCTAGCATATGCAAGGCTCGGAAGTTGGACCAAAAAATTTATAAAATTTTGAAGACATTATTTTGACTTAAAAATAATTTTTAAAATTCCAATATATATATTATATTACTTCCTTCCGAAAGTTATTAACAATTATGACCTTAATATATTTTATATAGCTGTATTTGATATCAAGATATAAAAAATAATTTTTTTTATATTTTTTGGTCCAACTTCCGAGCTTTGCATATGCTAGGAAAAAAATTGCACATTAATGCTTAAACAACAATGTTATTCTCCAGTAAATTCCCTTTAAAACAAGCATAGGAACTTTAAAAAACCTTTATTATTTCAAGAGTAATTTCAATTTTTGTAAAACATTAAAAATTCCACATTTTTTAACATATTTCAATGAAAAATTGACTAAATCACTTCACTCAGGCCTTATTTTCCTCAAAATTTTATCTACTTTAAAGAAATAAATACAGAAAAATTTGAATAATTATATTTTGTACGTTTAAAGACGTTTTTCAAACCTTAAAAAATAGGTGGACTGACAATTTCCGACGGTACTGTATATCAATACTTTATTAAATAATGGGAAAACAATTAAATTTAACCTTATAATTAAGGATGCTTGAAAGAAGTAAAATATTGATTATGTAAGACAATAAAAACGGTGAAATGTGATGATGCGTCAACAAGAAGTGGCAAGCATTCTTGGAATTAGATCTGCCTGCACAGCGTCGGGATGCATACTAAGAGGAAGTCGGTACGGATTCACAAGTGGCAGGATGTCAGAGACGAAGAAAACACACAAAGAAGATGAATAATATAGTTTTTAACTTTTTGGTATAAAAGAGACCAACAGAACAATAATAATTAGTTAGTTTTGGAATCGAAGGTACGTTAGTCAAGAAATTATAAAAATTAGTGCATCTTTTAACACACCCACACAGCACCAGAAATTCCCTGAATTTCCCCTGAATATTGGTCCACATTTCCCGAATATTCGAACCTAATATTCAGGGAAGTTTCGTGGAAGCATCAAAATGTCCGCCATAAAGAATATTGGACGCTAAATTTCCCTGAAAATGTATTTCTAATTTTCAGGGAATTTCTGCATCTAATATTCCTAGAATATTCAGGGAAAGTTAAAAAAAATTTCCAAAATTTTTTTGATCTGGTAATTGATAAAAATTGTATGTCATATTTGGCACCCGAAGGATTCTAGAACATTAAAAACTACTGCGCAGCCGTTAGTGTCACAGAAACCAAGTTCGACCATTGCGCATCATGTACAGAAGATTTACGAATACTGTGAATATTGAAGGAATATTAGATGCGGAAATTCCCTGAAAATTAGAAATACATTTTCAGGGAAATTTAGCGTCCAATATTCTTTATGGCGGACATTTTGATGCTTCCACGAAACTTCCCTGAATATTAGGTTCGAATATTCGGGAAATGTGGACCAATATTCAGGGGAAATTCAGGGAATTTCTGGTGCTGTGTGGGCAGCCTCACAAAAAAAAAAGTAATCTGTACATTAAACCAGAATACACTTTTCCTACGTATTTTTGCCTCCTGAGCACAAATTTCAGGTCTAGAAAAACTTCTATAAGGTAGTTTTTTTTTAAATTGCCAAAAACCTTTTTTTAATGGCAAAATTCCAAAAAATGAAAAATTTCTTCCCCCAAGAACTAGGCAATACATTTCAAATGTATTTTAGTCTTCTACGCACAAATTTAATGTTATAAAAGGAATACCAGTGATGATTATGTTGTTATTTGCAAAAAATTAATTGATTATTGCAAAATTAGTAAACATTTAAGGGACAAAATTTGTCAAACGGAACAAAAAACACAATCCGAAATTCCTGTTAATGGATTTTAATGATCCTAGGCTTAAAATGTTCCCTATTGGAAATTCCCTCTAAGGCCCCTAAAAGGTTTCCTCGTAAGGACCTACAATCCATCTTCTTAAGAATGTCCTGTAAGTGATCTCATAGGGTCCTACGTAGGATCCTATATAGAAACCTATGTAGAAACGTATGCAGGAATAGGCTCTTAAAATCACCGAAAATTTTACTGGATGCACATTAAGACTTTATGGTTTCTATAGTTCCTACATTTGCGCAGTAGATTTTTTCTTAAAATATGCTCACAGAAATGTATTAAACTTTAAAATTGCGAATTTGTTAAAAAAAATAGTGCATATAAAAAAAAATACCCCACTTAGGTTCCTATATAGGATCCTACGTAGGACCCTATAAGATCACTTACGACATTCTTGAGAGGATGGATTGTAGGTCCCTACTTAGGACCCGTTGTGCCTTTTTGAAATTTTTAAAATAGCGGCTCAATATGGCTGCTAAAAAGTTATCATTCAAATTATGGAAAAATCCAAAATAGCGGTCGAAATTGTTTAATTTTTAAAAAAAATTATCGGATGTTATTGAAATTTTTTACTTGGGGGTTTTTTGGAACTCGCTTATTACGAAAATGATGTGAGAATTTTAAAATTCAAAATAGCGGATCCAATATTGCAGTCGAATTTTTAAAAAATCATCGGATCTAATTGAAACATTTCACTTGGGGGTTTTCGGGGTCGCTGATTACAAATATAATGTCAGTATTTCAAAATTCAAAATATCGGATCCAATATGGCGGCCAAATTTCTAAAAAGTTATCAGATTCAATTGAACATTTTACTCGGGGTGTTTTGGGATTGAAGATAACGAAAATAATGCTAGCCTAAGTGTTACAATTCGCAGACTATCCGCATACTTTCATCAAAGTAGAGTCTGCGGAAAGTCTGTAGAAACCGAACATAAAGTTTGCGAAAACTGTGTTGAATAATTGCGGAAATTGTGCAGAATGATTGCGGAAAGTCTGCAAAAAAAATCCGAAAAATCTGCAGAAAGACCGAGTGAAAGGTCTTAAATTTTGAAATTCTCACACCATATTCGTAATCAGCGACCCCAAAAATCCTCGAGTAAAAGATTAAAATTGCATTTGATAATTTTTTTAAAAATTAAAAAATTTAGACCACCATACTGGATTCGCCATTTTGTATTTTGCTAACCCACCATGATAACTTTTTAGGAACGTCAGTTACCAACAATTTAAGCCATCAGCCAACATATTGAGCTGCCATTTTGACAATTTCAAAAAGGCCCAACGGGTATTTAAAGAACAATTGATAACAAACATTTAAGCCTGGGATCATTAAAATCCATTAACAGGAATTTCGGATTGAGCTTTTTGATACGTTTGACAATAAAGAAGTTCCTTTAAATGTTTACTAGTTTTGCAATAATCAATTAATTTTTTGCAATTACCAACAAAATTATCACTGGTATTGCTTTTATAACATTAAATTTGTGCGTAGAACACTAAAATACATTGGAAATGTATATTTAAAAACAATACGTCATGAGGAGGTGACAGAGAATTAAATTTTGCACTGACAATAAGTTATATGAATTAACACTGTATCACTATCTTAAAATTTTTTCTTCTAGATCTTTTTCTGATTTCTTCAACATATTTCGCGTCCTGCTGCAACCAGCAATAATTCTGTTTTAGTCTGCTTGTAGAGTCTTTATATATTTTTACCTCATTGCCGATGAATAAATGATCTTTTCTTTATCTCGTTTTTCTTCATCTAAAATTAAACCTTTCTTGGATCTGTGTCTTCCGATATGATGATATCGGTTATATGATATCATATATGATCGGTTTATTTTCTCCATTTTGAATGAGCTCCAATTTATCTGCTGCACAAAAAATTTCAGGTGAAGTGTATCCTGTTTTAAATGTTCTGTTTGTAACGGCTTCAGTAATTAATTGAAGATCGTTGATTAGGGGATTATTGATATTATAACATCTGCAAAATAATCTCTAGTTGACTGCAGAGAAAATATGTCAAATCTTGGAATGTCAGCTAGGTTGTAGAGATATTGATTGTTGATACGTTTTTGATAATCTGATGATGCCGATCTGTATGAATTGAGGCATGCTTTTAAGAATGAAGTTTCCATTTTTCTATATAGTTCCATCACTGACGGACCAACATTCCACCAAGTTGGAGCTGCGTAGGGTAGTATGGGTCTGATCAATAGTTGGTAGCATATAATTTTTGCTTTATGTTCTAGGTGTTTATTATAGAATAATTTGGCATTATCTCTAATTGCTAATTCAGCTTTCTTTAGATGGGCTATATATGCAAGTTCAATCTTAACAGGTTATCGAATTTGACTCCAAGGTACGTGACCTCTTTTTTATTTGGTATTATTATTTCAGTGTTATTATTTGTATTTAAGGTGATTTGAAATGATCTTAAAAGTTTAACGGTTTTCAATGTAATTTTATTTACTGTTCCTCTGAACAATATGGTTTCACATTTAAAAGAATTGAGACGTAGCTTCCATTTTTTATAATAATTATTGACACTGTTGAGATGTTGTGTTAATTTACCTTGTATAATGGGAACTTTATTACCTGCACAATAGAAAACTAGATCATCTGCAAAGGAAATGGAATGACCATCTGGATCTTCATTTAGTTTGCATTCGGTAGATATGTCAGCGTTGTAGATATTAAAGAGAATCGGCGATGTCACAGTTCCCTGCTGCAGACTCTGACGAATCTTGAATGTTAATGTTGGTTTGCCGACACCATTCCATGTAACAAAGGATTTTTCAAAGATCATATCTGTTATCAGATGAATGAGGTGTTAAAGAAAGTTAATAAGTTGAATTAATTTATAAATTAGACTTTCCAACCAAACGGAGTTGACTGCCTTCTCCAAGTCAATCAATACCGTTCCCACTCATTTGCCATTTAAAAGATGACTGTTTAAAACCGATGAAAATTTATGAATATCATTAGTTGTAGAATGTTGTAATTTAAATCCAAATTGTTTGTCCGGTAACTGCGTCAGTGGCCTAATGGATGCAGAGGGCGGGTTTAGAACTGAGGAGTCAAAAGTTCGAGTCTTCCAGCTTCTGATTTTTCTGTGTAGATCTGTATTTTCTGTTTCCGTGTATGGTCTAATATTATATTTTTACAAATATTAATTTTATGGTCAGTAAAATATTTTCATTCTACTTCTACAGAAAAAAGTTGGGAGAATGTCTTGTTTTCTGAATTGTTATATGTATAATTTAGCAGGAGACTTATATAATAATTTTAAGTGAATCACTTTTAAAATCTAATTTACAATAAATTTGCAAATTCCTCATCAAGCGGAGGTGAGAAACTTTAAAATCCCATCCAACATAGTGATAAGATTCAATTTTAAATTATTCCATTATTGTGAAAGTAGGGTACTGGGTCCTAAATTGGACATAGTTTCGATTTAATGCTCTAGTATCCAAACCAAATAATGTAGGTTAAATGAGATTTAGGTAAAATGGGTTTTAGGCCAAATTGGTTTTCGGCTAAAAGGGATTTATGACACGAGTTGTAGGTTTTAGTTCAAATGGGTTTTAGGGATTATTCATGATTCTCTTTCTAGAAAGATAATAATTTTAATTTTATGTATCGTTTTTATAAATTTTTCGCGGTAGTTGCTGATAGTTTTGAATTAAAGAAATTTCTTTTTTTTCTGAGTTAAAAAAGCTTAATGCACTCTATGATAATAATTTTTTAAATAATATTGTTTGATAAAGCACATTGATCACCCTGACCTTGTCAATCACTTGTTACGAGAACTCTACATTAATATTGGTGTAAAAGTGATACTTCTCTAAAGTTTCATTTGAGTAACAAAGGTGATATGAGTCAGTAATGAATAACGGGAGAACATGCATACAGTTCATATTCAGTTAAACACGCGCACTGAATCTTTTCACAGTCAGGGTTGCCAGCAAACCTCGATAGTTCGGCGCCATCTGTCGAAAAAAAATCGCCAAATATCGCCAAACACGGGGAATTCAAAATGACAAATATTTATCTAGTTACCCAATAATTTAATATTGATGGAAAATGAATATTATTAATCTTTTATTCGAATATAATTACTATTATTAAAAGCAGGTCAATCAAAATATTTACAGGATGCAGGAAATTATTTTTGAACTCAGTTTATCATTGAAAAATATGTTTAATATTTAAAATTTCAAGATCGCCAAAAAAAGCGCCATGCGCCAAGTCAAAAAATCAGTCGCCATTTCCAAAAAAAAATCGCCAGTTTGGCGCAAAATCGCCAATGCTGGCAACCCTGTTCACAGTAATTGAGTGAAAGAAAACTCATTATCTTATATTCTAAATAATCTGTTTTGTCTTTTATGTAAACTTTTAGTATTATCTGTGATGATTTGCGGGAAAAGTATTGAATTTTCTTTGTATTTTTCCTAGTTGTGATAATATTATAGATATAATATATAAGAATCTGTTTAATACGATTTAAAAATTATTCTAAATTAATATTGAGCTTTACCAATATTTTTTTAAAAATTTCCATAATTTGTTCCAGTATTTGAAATTAAAAATTCATGGTTTATAGATTTTTCCTTAAATAAATTACATTTTAATTAAAATTTTTCTTTTCTTTTCTTGATGGAATAATAATACACTAATTATTATCAGAACTTTTTCTACTTACACGATAAAGACTCGCACATGCCAGTTAGTAGAATAAGTGCTAATAACACTGATATGTTTCCTGAAAAAAATAAATTGTATGTTTTTCTTTTTAACACCAAAGAATTACGTAATAATAATTTATTCATATATGTATTAATTATAATGATGAATTGCAAATGATTGATAAAATATTTACTGTGAATTTCACTTTTCTGTAGTTTAAAGGAAAGCATATAAACTACTTAATCAGGTTTAAGAAATAAGAAGACAAAAAATGCTATAAATTAAAAATTCAGTTATTTAAGTTATATTTTTCTTTAAAATGTACTATATGTTTCTTCTTGCATTTCTTATAAACTTTTTTACATTAAAAAGTGATTAATATTAAATTCTACGAAATTATTCATATGAGGAAATAACAGAACGCACGATGTTTCAACAACGTCACGTATATTTTTTTAGACACACGAATGTTCCCTAAAAGTCATTAAATAGAATTTCAAATAAAGCTGAGTCTATAAGGTCAAATTTCTATAATATCAAATTTTTATTTCAAAGAATTTAAATTAAGAAAATTTTGATAACAAAAAAATTTCAAATTGAAGAGAAACTGTATTATATCGCAGAATCTCTATTTTTCAGGCAACAAAATATTAAATAATGAGAAATTATCAAAAAAACATTTATAGTTCAGTATTTTTAAATAATGCCAGATATTGATTCAGACAAACAAAAATTATCTGCCAAATAAGAATTCGGCGATTTGAAAATTCTGTTAAATGACAACTAAATTACTTGTAAATGGAAGTTTTGTTATATACAGAGTCGGTTAAATATAAATTGTAAAAATAGAAATTCCATTCAATATCATTTATGGAAATTCTATTACCTACAAAATTTATCAAATAGAAATTCTGGGAAATAAAAAAAAACAGAATCTTCTATTTAAACTTTAGTTAAACAAAAATTCTTTTAAACAAGAATTTGGTTTGAATTTTTTAATATAAAAATTTGGTTTATTAAAAATTTGAATTAATATCAATTTTAAATTCAAACTCATGGATCTTTAAAAATTCTTTTTATATTGATTTTTATAAAAAGTTTTTATTTTTTAAATATATTTAAATTAAAATACTGTACACACCTGCCATGTTCTATAGTTTTTTTTTCTAAAAAACTGTTTGGAATTCCAATTTAAAAAGGTGATAATATTTTTATTGAATATCTACTTCGCTCTATGGGCGCACTCATGCAACTAGCCAGCAATAAGATGAACAAGTTTTACTGATGTAAAAGTGCTGCAGGTAAAAATGTTATGGGTAGGGGAACCGCTACAGTGTCTATATTTATAATTTATGAATAAAAATAACTTTAATTGAAATTTTAAAGACACTGTGAAAAACAAGTTTATAGCAGAAAAGCAGTTAATATTATTTCCTGGAAATTTTTCTTGGTATCGAACTTCTAATGTTATGATAATTTTATATATATATATTTATATATATATATATATATATATATATTATATTTAAGAATAAAATATTCTCATATTAAGAATATAATATTCTCAAAATAAGAAAAAAAATATTCTTTAAACAAGAAGCATATTCTTAATTTAAGAATATTTTCTTATGTCCTTAAGAATTTTCTTAAGGACTTATCTTATCTTATCTTAGGAATATTATATATTTTATTCTTAATTAGGTGTAAAGAATAATTCTTAAAGTAAGAATACCGTTTGTTAAGTGTATTTTTATTTTAAGATGGTACAACATTTGAAAATATTTGGTAAACATTTGGGCGAATAATATTAACAAAAAACGGATTAGTAGTCAACTCTCCAAGGCAGGCGTCTCCAAGATAAGCTGTCATGCGATAAACACCATAATTTCTTCTTGGAACAACAAAAAAACACAATACGTTTGTTAGTTTATAAGTTTCTTGACGTTTTTATTGATTTTTGAGTTTTTGGTAACACTTGGGATATGCTTCCGAATAGGTCAGACCGACGATGTTGTTGAAACTAGGTATACCTACGTATTTTGATGCACTGATTACGAAAATGATAGTGAAAATTGGCGACTAAATTATTTTCATGGTAAAATCCCTAAAATACCATAAAAAATTCAGTTTTTTGCATTTATCTCTTAAAATACGCAAAATGTGAAAAAATGTTTTAGACAAAAGTTGTAGATCTCATTAAAATACAAACTTTATGTTTTAAGCTTTTTTACAAGAACCGATAAGTTTCCGAGAAAATTACAAAAAACTAGAAATAGTCATGAGGATATACTTCTGAAAGCAACACAACTCCGATTTTGTTAAAACTGGGTACACTTACGTATTGTAATGCGCTGATTACGAAAATCATAGTGAAAATAGGCGCAGATTTAAATTTCATTATAAAAACCATAAATACCCGATTAAAATGATGTTTTCTGCGTTGAACTTAAGAAATAAGACATATTTCAAAAAATAGTTTCAACAAAAATTGTAGATCACGTCGAAATAGACAACTTTTGTGTTATACATTTTTTCATAGAAATGAAGCGTTTACGAGAAAATGCCAAAAAACTAGAAATCACTAAAACAACGATCATTACTTACAGTATACCAACATATTAAGTATGTAACTTAGTACTGAAGAAAAATAGGCGCACGGCCTACGGCCGCAAAATGACAGGGTGTGATTATTTACGTTCTTGCGTAATGGTTCGTAATGAACGTAACATTACGTAATAAAGCTAATGTTACGTAAAGTAGTAACATAATTACGGGTAAAACTCATTTAATATTGATATAATCCAGGTATTTGGTCGTATTTATGGTGATTTATGTTTTTTGTCATTATTTCGTGAACTAATTGGTTTTAGTAAAAAATTCCTCAAACATAAAATATGTATATTTGTGAGAGCTACAAGTTTTGTATAAAATTTTTTTTATGACTTTTTATACTTACTTTTTAACCATGAAATTCAAATTTGCGACAATTTTCACTATGATTTTCGTAATCAGTGCATCAAAATACGTAGCTATACCGTTCTCTAAATTTCTTATAAATTAGAGTGAAATTTCACTCTAATTTAGGAGTGAGATGTACAGTCACTCCAGATAGAGTGAAAGTTCGCTCTAAAATAGTGAGATCGCTCACTCTAATGGAAAGAGTGCAGAAATCCACTTAGAGTGAAACTTTCACTCTATTTTGAATGAACGTAAGCACGTATACCCTATAACGGCATTTCGTATGTTTTGTACCAACGAGCGTATAGCATAGTGGTTAGAGCCAGTTGTCTCTGATCCCTTAATACTGAGATTATCCAGATTTCTAAAAACGATCTATAAATGAGTTCAGTTACACAAAATTGTTAAAATATTCAAGTGCAGTGAAGTGAAAATAATAAACCTGCTATTTGAATTCAAACGTTATCAAAACGGCTTCTAATAGGTCACTTTTTGCGCCCGCGCACCGCGGGATCAAATTCTCACTGCGAAATTCAAATGAACCAAGAGAGACATTGCTAGTGCTAGTGAAAGTGACAAGCTAAATCGCGATCACCTTCCACCTCAAAAAAGTTAAACACTGGTGTATTAACATCCCAGTGTCAAAACCAAACCATGGTAAAAAACGATGAAGTTATCAATCCTGTAACTTCAAAAAACATTACGAAAATCTCAGAGCAGCACTACAGGGCTATCAAAACCTTATATCAAACCTGATATAATCAACAGAGAGAGAACAGAACTCTCTCCCAGTATTTCAGCAAACCACACAGAACAAATCACGTAGAAAAAAGAAAGCATGGATCTCATGAATCAAACAACAGTTTCTATTGCAAAATATGAAGAACTGATGAACACCTAGGTGCATAAATGCCTTACCCCTGACCTCTATCTCTTACTTACGTATTCTCATGCGCAGGGACAACTAGTTCTGGGTAAGGCATTTATGCACCTAGGTGAACAACAAACCTGCAACAACGACAAACAATAGACGAACTGATGAAAACAATCCGTCAACAATCAGAAAGAATAAACAACCTCAAAGAACTTTATAACGCAAAATCGACCTCGATGGAAACAGATTCAACACAAAATAATATAATAGAAGATGCACGACCAGGATATTCGTCTCTGAACAACCAAACTCCAATATTCAGAAATTAAACAAACAAAACTGCGGGAAAACCCAGTCAGGCCATCAAAACTCAAAGCAGCGAACAAAGCGATAGGCAAGATTCAGCCTAAACAGCTTCAGGTAAAAAATTATTCATTAAATATTTTAATTTTTAATTCTTTATTTAACAGTGAAAATTTTCATGTTTAACGTGCAAACAACAATAAACACTTCTTGTATACCGAAAATATTCAATACTTTAAAATTGCCAAGGAACAACTCGAGGCTACAAATTCCAAATTTTTCTCATATACACCCAAAGAAGGAAAAGTAAAATCTTTTCTTCTTAAAGGTCTAGATATAAATACTAATCCTGATGATTTACTAAACGATTTAAATTCCTTAAACTTGGAAAATTTAACTTTTTTAAAAGCAACAAGATTCTCAACTGTAAAATCACAACAAGAAAACAAAATATTACCTTTTCATTCAGTCCAATTAACTCCGAATAGTTTAGTAAATAAATTTCACATCGTAAAGCACGTATATATCATCAATTAATAAAATGGGAAAAATTAATTAAAAAAGATTCAATTCAATGTAAAAAATGTCAAAGACTGGGATTTGTAGCCTCGAATTGTCGACTAGATTACAGATGTGTCGAATGTAATAAAAATCACCAACCTGGTGAATGTAAAATTTCCATACCTGCGAATTCAATCGAAAACGACAAAAATAATGTATATTGCGTAATTTGCAAAAAATTTGGCCACCCCGCATCCTATAGAGGGTTCGAGGTACAGATAACATTAAGAAAAAGAGCGCAACAAAAAATTCCAACACTGAAAGAGAATAAAATTGCTAAAGAACGTTTTTTAAATAATTACATAATTCCAGGAACATCTTTTTTCAATATATCAAAAAATTATTTGCAAAAACATCCAAAACAATAAAAACATTAATAATCAACGAACACAATATAATATAAATAACACACACGACAACACAAACAACACCCAATATAGGATGAAAAACACAGAAGACATTTATTATAAACCAGAACCATCAGACCAAATAATTAATGAACTAAACAAAATAGCACTTTTAGTACAACAAAATAGCAGTAGAATTGACCGACTATTTTCTCTCTTAACCCACTCTATCCAAAATGATAGACATTTAAAACAAAACAATAACGACAGTAACTTTACAATCGAGTAGAAGTCACAAAGAAAACAAAGGAGAATAAAATGACTAAATTTTAAACAGGTTTTCGGTCATCTCTACACAACTGTAAATTTACTTTCATTATTGTTTTGTTTTAATCCTTACGAACGTTGATGGCGTTCTTTTGTTTTCTTTTGTCAACAAACATACGATACGATGCATAATTCTGAAACTGCTGTTATTTTTCTTTTGTATTTAACGTCATCAACAAGCAGTAATCGTTCACTTGTTATTTTACATTTTTGTGAATGAGAACTTGTTTAAAATTTCGTCAATTTGTGTTTGATACGTCGATAGTTTTGATCAGCCCGAATATGACATCGATTCCATCAATACAGATGATGAAAAATCTTTTGGAACTTCTATCGGAAATTTAACTAAAGAATCAATAGATACAAGATTATTAAATAAAGTATTCGATACTCTATGCTATTGTGAAGATAGCGTATATCCAGAGAAATTAAGAAAGCAAAACTAGATGTTGATATTGAATATAAAAAAAAGCTTTAGACTTATGGCGTTCTGGCAAAACCAAAAACTTTTTTTCTTCAAAGAGTACAACACAATTTTAAAAAAGTTACAGACCTCAAATTACTGTACAGATGGGAGAAACAAATCAAAGAAGGTGGATCTAAACATGATAAATTGTTACAGATATCAGAATACGTTTTAGAACAATTCGAATGTGCCTCGGATTAATCATTACCAATTCATGACATTAATATTAATTTTTTAACCTACAGCTGTGTATTATCTAGCCAATCGTTTCTGCAGATAGTTCTTCAGATATTTGTTGATAGTATTACAAGAAAAAGGTGGTAAATTTAGAGCGATTGTGGAGAAAAATATACACAAAGCAGATAATATCATTGCGTTAGCTTCGAGATCAGGTAAACTAACGTCTAATCTGTCCTTTCAATGGTTCAAGGAATGTTTTTTTTACCAAATGCAGGCGAAAAATCTGTTCTGTGTTTATATTCTTGGGCTGGACAAACTGAAAAAATGTTTGACGATGTTGACAAGGGTTATAAAGGCATCAAAATTTTCACAATATCTGCGGGAACTACTGGCTTAATCCAGCTGCTTGATGTCCATTATTTCAGATTCTGGAAGAATTTCTTAAGACAATTTTCGGATTTGATTATACTTTATAACTACAATGTAAATTCATTGGCGGATACACGAGGAGAGGGTCATGGGGGTCATGCCCATCTCAAGTTAACTTGGATTTCTCTCTCATATGCGACCCCCTCCAAATACCAAGTCTGGATCCGCCACTGTGTAAATTTACATTTGCGAAACAACATTCTTAAAATCCAGTCTCTAATTCTTAATCAATTTTCGTCACCTAGATTTAAAATTTTAATAAGCTATGGATGGTAGAAAAGTGGTTATATTACAGAGAAACTAGAAAAGTTCAAAACCCCTCCATGCTGGTTAATCCTGCCCTACTAGAAGTAAAGAGATAGAAATCTTATCACTTTTTATCTTTTCTTATCCCTGTTATAGAAAGAGATGCAGAAAAGCTATCATTTTCAAACTCGACTCTATATCTCCTTATATCTTTCTATCGGCTTCAATCTTTTTCAATCTCTACCTTAATCACGATGACCAGCTTATCGCCATTAATCGGCTTTTCCCTATAACTTTCAATCTCTAATTTTTACCATCCTATACCTTTCTATTTCCTCCAATCTCTTTTAATCTCTACCTTAATCATAATGACCAGCTTATCGCCATTAATCACCTTTTTTCTATAACTTTTAATCTCTAATCCATACCTTTCTATCCAGTCCTATCCTTACCTTAATGGACATAGCGAGTTATCGCTTTTAATCAGCTTTTTCCATAACTTTCAATTAATTTCTAATACCTTCATATTATTTCCAAACCCCACCTGAATGAACATGATGAGCTTTCCCTTTTAATCACTTTTCATCAATAATTTTCAATAACCTATAACATATCCACATATTTTTTGCTATTCCACTCTAACCAGCATCATCAGTTATCGCTTTTAATCACCTTTCTTCTATAACTTTTAATCTTTCACCTGTCACCTTCTATCCCTTCATATCGCTTTTTATCCCTTTCTATCTCTTTCTATCTCTTTTTATCCCTGTCTATTCCTTTCTATCCCTTCCTATCCCTTTTAATCCCTTTCTATACCTACTTATACTTTCCCATCCCCAACTGAAAGAACATGATCACTTACTAGATTACTGAAAGTAATGAAAGGAAAGTGATTAAAAGCGAAAAATGATCATATTAATACAGGTGGGATAAGAAAATATAAAAAGGGATAGAAAAGGATAGAAAGAGATAGAAAGGGATAGAAAGTGATAGGTGAAACATAGAAAGTTATTGAAGAAAAGTGATTAAAAGCGATAACTGATGATGCTGGTTAGAGTGGAATAGTGGATAGAAAGGGATAGAAAGTGATAGGTGAAAGATAGAAAGTTATTGAAGGAAAGTGATTAAAAGCGATAACTGATGATGCTGGTTAGAGTGGAATAGTAAAAAATATGTGGATATGTTATAGGTTATTGAAAAGTATTAATGAAAAGCGATTAAAAGGGAAAGCTCATCATGTTCATTCAGGTGGGGTTTGGAAATTATAGATGAAAAGTGATTAAAAGGGAAAGCACATAGTGTTCCTTTAGGTGGGGTTTGAAAATGATGTGAAAGTATTAGACATTAATTCAAAGTTATAGAAAAAGATGATTAAAAGCGATAACTTGCTATGTCCATTGAAGTAGGGATAGGGCGGGATAGAAAGGTATAGATTATAGATTAAAAGTTATGAGAAAAAAGTGATTAATGGTGATAACTGATCAATATGATTAAGGTAGAGATTGAAAGAGATTGGAGGCAATAGAAAGGGATAGGATGATAAAGATTAGAGATAGAAAGTTATAGGGAAAAGCCGATTAATGGCGATAAGCTGGTCATGGTGATTAAGGTGGAGATTGAAAGAGATTAAAGGCAATAGAATTATACGTTTTCTATATCTCTTTCTATAACAGAAATAAGAAAAGATAAAAAGTGATAAGATTTCTATCTCTTTATGTCCAGTACAGATCTCCAAAAATATAAATACTATGTGGGATAGAAACAGATAGAAGAGGAAGATTAAAAGAGATGGGAGTAAGAGTGATAAAAGGCAGCCAAGTAAAGGAGTGATCTGTAGTGTATCGTTTGTTAGCACAATTGGTAGTGTGCTGAGGTTAATGCGCACGAGGTTAGGGGATCGCCCCATCATAGTTGACGATTTTTCATTATTATACGCGTTAAATATCAGGTTAATTTCAGTATATATAGATATATATACTACAATATAAAATAACTAAAGCAATTGGGTATTTAAAATAGTAGATAAGCGAAAAGATAGATGGAGATTAAATTTTTAAAGAAGAGGATAGAAAGGAGATAGAAAGAGATTCACTTTTTATAGAAAAGGAATAAAAGAGATAGAAAAGGGATATAAAGAGATAAAAATAGTTGATGGACGAAGAGATAGAAAGAGATTTATTTATTTTAGAAGATGATAGAAAGGGAATAGAAACGGATACAAATTTAACCCTCCGTCTGACACCTATTCTGTACCCTTCGGACCGACACCTGGGTCTGGCTGGACCCCTGTACATTTATGTTCATTTGTATGCAAAAATATTTTCATTAAATTTAAACTACTTAAAATTTTACTATTTTGATTCACTAACTGACTTGTTTAATTAATCAAATTTAACAGAAAAACTACGATTTTAAGTGATATTTTAGTTACTGATTCACTGAATGGATAAGCAAAAAATTAATCAAATTCCAATTTATTCAGATTTAGAAAGTGATGAAGATATTCAAACTCATCTTTTTAGCAAGCAATTATATATTTTTAATTTCATATCTTTCTCAGTGGTTTTGACATAAACTGAACTATATTGACAGGTAAACATAACCTGTTTGGTGACACAAAACCCACAAAACTGACCATAAAGATTGTCATATTGTATAAACACAAGTAAATGTTATTTCGAACAACAGCTAAAATTAAAGATTTTAACATTAATCAATTGAAATAATAAATGCAATAAATAATAAACACTTTAAATAATTCATAAAAATCAAATATTTAATAATTAGAACCATAAAATATTTTAATTTTATTATTGTACAAAATAACATTTACCTGTGTTTATATGAGAATTTTCAAAAAACTGTTAAGTCAAAATCATAATGACTCAATTTGAAACATCAAAAAAGTAAAAAAGGCCGTTTGCATGATTAAATTGTATCAAATTCTGAACGTTTTCAAGCATATAGTGCAGAGGGGTCCAGCCAGACCCGGGTGTCGGTCCGAAGGTGTATTTTTAAAATCCTTGAAATAATCCTGTGTAAGTATTTTTTTCTCCTTTTCATTTTTTCAAAAATCGCAAGCCAATTAAATTTTAGGAAGCTACCTGAAGGCACAAGTCCCTAACTGAATTAGAAATATGTTTAATTAACTATTAAAAACGAAAAGGGTCTGGCTGGACCCAGGTGTCAGACGGAGGGTTAAAGCGAATAGAGAAAAGATATAAAGAGGTAGAAGTTTAGAGATAGAAAGATATTGTGTTTTGGGAATGCAATGTAGATATATGGAAGGGATAGAAAAAGTGTAATCTCTTTCTATCCTCATATTTCTTTCCCTTTTTATCTTTTTACTCTTAGTTCGGCAAAGAGCAAGAAACTCTTTGCTGTTTGATTGTTTTGATAGAAGTAAACTAATTTACTCACATTTGGCACATTGGTTTTCCTATAATAAATTTACTTTAAACATGCAATATTTTTTTCCAGATTTTAAAAATATATTTTGTTAATTTAACAGTTTCTACATGTTATTTCAATTTTATAAACAGCAAGCCTAGAAACCTTTGGACTACAAGTTTCAAGCGAATCAGATGGACCTTTTAAATTTTTTAATACGTCATATTGGATCCGCCGTTTTTAATATTAAAAATAAAGCCATATTTGAATTTAGTGATCCCAAAAACCCCTGAGTAACAAGTTTTAAGCAAATCCGATTAATTTTTTATTTTAACGTGCCGCCATCTTGGATGCACCGTTTTAAATTTTAAAACCTAACATCGGATTCCTAATTAGCGACCCCAAAAACCCACGAGTAACAAGTTTCAAGCAAAACCGATTGATTTTTCATTTTATCGGCCGCCATATTGGATCCGCCATTTTGAATTTTTAAAAACTAACACCGAATTTGTAATCAGCGATCCCAAAAACCCCCGAGTAACAAGTTTTGTGTCATTCTAGTAAGTTTTAGCGGAGATACTGGTTTCCTCCTTTAAATTTAATTAAGGGTGTTTTCTACCCTTAAAACTAAAAACGGGGCGATATAAAAAAATAGGTGTCAAATGTTTTTCGATGTTTTACTTGTGTGCCAAGTTTAAAAAAAATCGGCGTATGGCACTTGGGTAGTGTTACTTGTTAGATACACGCAACTTAAATTAAGTTCTTTAATTTTATTTTATTACACATATATATTTTTACTTTGTTAATAGTTTTATTTTCTTTCAAGATCATCAGCCAGAAGCTTTGTCTAACGCCAGCCTGCCAGCGAACTTATCATCAGAATTTACCAAGTTTTCATGTATTTCAGGAATGTTTATGATTTCAGGTTTCATGTTTTCAGGTCTTCTATGTTTTCATGTTTTCAGGTAATTTTAGAGTCTTAGTCTTCAGGATAGCTCCTCATAATTTTATTAGATTATAAAATCTATAGTCAATTTAGAGGGTATTTTTATATGTGAAGATACAAAATTTTAACAGTTTAATTTCAGACACACGAAAGGAAAAAAAGGACGGCACGACACAAAGACAGACAGTTGTATACAAATATTTCCATATACTCAAGTTTTAGGAACTTAAGTGCGGAATAATTCCTTTGGGTTATGAAAGCCTAGAGTCCGTTTTGTCTTTGATCTGATATTTTTGTTTCGTAATGATTTCGGATTATTTCGGATAAATTCTGGATTCTTATTGACCGCCGGACTATTTTCGGATTTCACCAAACAAATTTTCTAATTTACTTGGATGTGATTTTTATTTCGGATCGATTTCAGATTATTTTGGACAAATTCTTATTCACTGCGGGACTGTTTTCGTATTCCTCCGGACGGATTTCCTTTCTGATCAAGAGTTCCGGATTTTTTCGGATAAAATTCGGACAGTTTTTGGATAAAATCGGATAAATTTCGGACTTCATTAACGTTCTTTTGATCGGACAAATTTCCGTTTCTACCGGATTAATTTCGGACAAAATTCAGACTGTTTTCGGATAAAACTGGAATAATTTTGGATGAACTCTAGATGCCCTGGCAGTCTGCCTTGCGCAATAAATAATTTATTTACTTTGGAACAATTACAGTAGTCTGTTTATTAAACTTTATTCCACATTTCTTTATCTTATTATAAACCTTTTTTATAGTGATTTAAATTATATTTCAGTTAATTCTAGTTTTGACTAGTCAAAAGTAGGACTAGTCAAAAAATAGGAAATTTTCGTTAATTTTAGTTTTGACTGAACCGTATTAGTTGATTCTAATATGGTAACGGTATACATTATGAAACACTTTTTAAGACGTCTAAAGTTTGATGTTAAATTTCTCGTAATGAAGAGTGCCAATGCTGACAAATGAAGTATAGTTTAAAAGAATGATCTTTTTGAATTAGATAAGTCGTCTCCCGTTGATAAAATGCTTATTCAATTGTCAAAAATATATAATTCTCCTTCCCGAAAGGAGGGACCTTCAATGTCCCTCCTACGGCAAGAACCTTGACGTGGTGGGAAGGCTTATGCGTTGAGTGATGTCTCAAATGAATGAGGTGAATCCTGGGCGCGCTATAAACGCGTTGTCCCAATGTTTGGAAAAGGAGAGCCAGAACCAAAGAGTTCGGCATGTCAGGAGTATATAAGAAGAAGTTGAAGCCTATAAGCGGCTCCCTTCCTGTCTGGATGGCCTCCTTTATATTTTATATTTTTTTATAACTTTTTTAAGGGAAAGCCAAAAGTGGGTTCGTTTGAGAGTATAAATGCGGAATAAGAGTAGCCTATAAACGGCCTATTCCTTGTATCAGTAGTGTCTTCGCCATAGGATTGCCGCGGCTCACCGTGGAAGGCGGGCCGAAAACTCGATTGCACGTGCCGAGGAAGCACCGGAAAAGACGAGCAAAAACTCGTTTTCCCGAGTGTGCGGCTTTCTTGGGTTTAAGAGACTGGTATAAATGAGGAAGTGCAGACTATAAACGTCTCCTTTCTTGATTGAATAGCTTACTCTTTCTAGGAGTAACGCTATGAATGAGGTACGAGAGAGGAACCTTTAGAAAGGTGCATTCTCCTGTATGCATGTGGGGCACGCCCCCTTAATAGGAAGGACTGACTGATCCAAAGAGATCAGTGTGAATGACGTAAAATGGAACTAGAATGAAAGGGCATTTATGAATAGTAAATGAGGATCTCAATGGGAGCATCACATATTCACGCGGAACAAATACTTGCGATCGGCGACGTACTGCAGGGTACTGGGAGTGACGTGTCCTTATATTGTTTTTTCCAGGCCATAGGGGGTCCCGTCTGATGTGAGCCTGCTCTGCCAAGGTGTTTCTGTAGTGCGAAGTCAGGAGCCAGCCCCTTTGGGATTTTGATCAAATAGTGTGCAGTGGGTACAGGTGTCGGAGCCTGTACTGCTACGGTGGAGTCCGTTCCGTCCGTGTTGTACCGGGAATGGCTAAGCGTAAGGGTTGGGCCTCAGGGAACTGGGGTAGGACCGTCGTGTCCGAGGGTACACCCGCTCCCAACCTAGGCGACCCCTCCTCTCCACACGATGCGCTGGTAACCTTAAATAAATTGATTTCTTGAAACTCAATAAAAATGGAAACAGTGAGAGCTTGGAGACTGAGACAGATAAGTCGACGGATGCTCCATCAACATCCGCTTCTGCTGCCCGGACAACGGAGACCCCGAGTAGAGAGGGGAGCGCTGCTCTTCCGAAACTCGAGGGATGGGAAGCCATTATTCGGCTTTTGGAAAAGCAAGTTCTCGTCACTAAGGGGCTGACGAAGTCGTTATTGTTCGTGCAGTCGAAGCGGCTGGAAAACAATCCGAACCCAGTGAAGGAAACTATCGACAAGGTAGTGGAATGGAGTGGCTGCCTCGAAGTGTCCACAAAGGACTTAAAAGACGAGATGATAAAGAAACTAAAAGGCGCCTCCAAACCAAAAGGAAAGGCGAAGGTCCCCTTTCGCCCAAAAGCCGATGAGTTGGGGACGCCAGCATCTCAGAGAGAAGGCGAAAAACGAGGAGAGAAGCTTCGAGTACCCCTGAAGAGAGGTCCTCGAAGAAAGAGAAGCCCGAGAAACCTCAGGGTGGGATTGAAAAATCCTTTGCTGGGGCAACTCACGGGCTAAATAACGTTGTGGTGGATTTGAACAAGGAGTGGCATGAAGATCAAGCCACTCAGAGGAAAAAAAAGAAAAAGAAAAAGATGGAGGTAAAAGCGGAAGCCGCTAAAAAGAAGGCGGAGTTGGCGGCCCAAAGAAAGGCCTCCAACGACAAGAAACTGAGTAAAAATGACGCTATCAGGGTGACGTTAAAGGATAACGTGTCCTTTGCCGACGCCCTGAAGCATATGAAGTCGGTGGTCAACCCTGCCGAGACAAAGACGGAGGTTCTAACGATCCGGAGGACGATGAGGAACGAGATGCTTCTTGTCCTCAAGGGAAGGGAGGACCGATCGGGTCTAAGCAGGGCTTTGACTGCCGCCTTCGAGGAAAAAGGAGAGGTCACCACAGTGGTATCGAAAAGGTCCTTGGAAATCAGGGACCTAGACGAGAGCACTGATGTGGAAGAAGTGGCATTAGGCAGGACCAATTTAGAGGTGTCATGCCGCCTCTTCACTCTTCGAGCTGGAAACAGGCTAGCGGTGCTCCAACTCCATGAAGCATGCGCTGAAGCTTTGTTGAAAGCTGGCAAGGTGAAGGTTAGCTGGATCAACTGCAGAATCCAGGCCAGGTTGGAAGTAGAGAGGTGCTTTAAGTGCCTGGGCTACGGCCACCTGACAAGGACCTGCAAGGGCACGGATAGGAGTAAAGCCTGCTGGAAGTGTGGAAGTCCCGACCATCAGAGCAAGAGCTGCAGTGCCGAGTTCCACTGCACTGCTTGCTCTGACAAAGGAATGACGGACGTCAAACACCGTCCAGGGAGCGGGTCCTGCCCTATTTATAGAGCAGAACTTAACAAGTTGAAAAGAAGGAGCTAAGGTGTCTTCAGATTAACTTTGGCAAGGGGAAGCTAGCGAAAGATCTCATGTTTTTGACGGCCATTCAGAGGGGGGTTGATATACTGTTATTCAGTGAACAGTGTAGGTAACCGGACCACTCTGTTTGATACCAGGATAAAACATGTAGATTTGGAATTCAAGTGTGCAATCCGGATCTGAGCGTCAGCGATTTCCTGGAAACCGACAAGGGGTTCGTTTGGATAGAGGTGTCAGGTATACGTATGTGTAGCTGCTACTTCTCTCCGAACGATCGCCTTAAAGATTTCGAGGCCGAAATGCAATCTCTTGAAGAAAGCATAAAAGCTTTCGGCGGGAGGACCCTCATAACGGGAGACTTCAACGGTAAGTGTCCCGAATGGGGAAAAACACGTTTAGACAGGAGGGGCACTTTGATAAGCGAAATGGTAGCCAGAAATGACCTTGTCGTAGCGAACCGGGGCCAGGAGTTTACATTTCGGCGAGGCAAATCGGGATCAATTTTGGATCTCACAATTGTCTTGCCTAGCTTGGCACGGAAAATCAGGCAGTGGGAGGTGCTCGATGAAACAACCTTGAGCGATCACCAGTATATTGAGTTCGTTATCTCGATGGAAGAGCTTTTGAGGGGCAAAAGACCCGGTAGTCTTAGTAAGAACCCCTCATAGAACGTCGATCAGGATAAGGCAAGAAAGTACCTGGAAGAAGCCAAGCTGATCTCCGAACTTGGCTGGATAAGGGAACCGAAAACGGTTGAGGAGAGAGTGCGTGCTACGAGACGTGAGGTGATTGCAGCTTGCAACCACTCCATGCCCCGACGTAGACGCGATTACTCCAGGAAGAGCTCAAATTATTGCTGGAACGACGAATTGGCAAAGCTGAAAACAGAGTGCAATAAAGCGAGACGGAGATATACCCGCTCAAAGGGGAATTCCTCGCTAGAGCAGGAATGGCACAAAGCCAGAAAGGCTCTTAAAAAGGGAATAAGACGTAGCCAACGGAAGTGCTGGAAAGACCTAATCAGCGACGTTGAAAACGACCCATGGGGACTGGCGTTTAAGATTGTGACCAAGAAATTGGTTATTCAACAACAGACCCCTGGTCGAGACAAACCTGATTGGGTCCGACAGATCATCAGAGCCTTATTCCCTTATTCCCCATGTGGAACCATGGTCTCGAGAGGACTATTCTTTTTGCCTAGTACGGAGCGAAGATCTTTTCACTCTTGAGGAGTTAAGTGCCGCGGGAAAGGGGTTGAAGACTGGCAAGGCGCCAGGAAGGGACGGAATACCCAAGGAGATCCTGAAATTGGTGATCGATGTGTACCCTGAACTTCTTCTTAACCCTCTGAACGATTGCCTCAGGGCTGGAAGGTTCTTTATGGACTGGAAAAAGCAAAAGCTAGTTCTTTTCAGAAAAGGAGACAAGCCTCTAGATAAAACGTCATCCTATAGACCCATATGTCTTCTAGACATAATGGGTAAACTTCTAGAGGTAATGGTTTTGCAGAGACTTCAGGGTCTTCTAACTGGCGAAAATGACCTATCGGAAAATTAGTACGGTTTCCGCAAAGGCCAATCCACCGTCGACACTATTTCGGCGGTGGTAGAAGAGGCAAAGAAGGCCAGAGAAGGCACAGAGAAGAAGAAAGGATTTTGCGAATTAATAGCAATAGACGTACGTAATGCGTTCAACTCTGCACGATGGAAGATCTGCATCGAGTCGATGAAGAGGAAAGGGATACCGACCTTCCTATTGAGAATGATGGATAACTATCTTAGCGATTGGTGGATCGAGTATGAGGGTAAAACATTTCAGATTCGCGAGGAGATGACTTGTAGAGCCCCCCAAGGGTCGAAGGTAGGGCCATTCGTGTGGAACGTCATGTATGATGCTTCCCTGCGGATGAAACTATTCATTCGGCTTCGCGGACGACAAAATTATCGTATGCGGTGCACAAACTACAGAAATCCTTGGCATAAGGGTCAATGAAACTTTGCGACGAGTCAAGCGCTGGATGGACGCCAATGGTCTGGAAATGGCCTTGGAAAAGACCGAAGCACTGCTTGTCACGAACGGGAGATCCTTTATTGCCCCACCTATTGAGATTGATGGGACTGAAGTAAAATGGAGTAACACCATAAAGTACCTGGGCGTTGAGTTGGATAAGAAGCTTAGCTTCAACCAATATTTAACATCCGCAACAATCAAAGCCATCCAATGTGGAGGAAATATTTCCAGGCTTATGCCTAACATTGGTGGTCCCAGGGAAGCAAACAGGAGATTAGTAGCGCGAGTGGTACACTCGAGATTGCTTTACGCAGCTCCAGTGTGGGCATCAGCCCGAGAAAAACACACCATCTCTATGAGACTACTTTCAGCCCAAAGAATAGTATTGTTGAGAATAGTCTCAGCCTACCGGACTATACCTACTAGCGCTGTGCAAGTCCTAGCAAGCGTTCCGCCGATAGATCTATTGGCTAAGGAAAGACAATATGTCTATCTCCTCGCCAAAGATCGGGCAAGCTTGCTCCCAGAAGAGGACAGGCAGCGTCTAAAGGCCCAGATTCGTAGAATCGCGAGAAGTAGATTAGTCGAGGAGTGGCAGGTGAGATGGAATGGGGAATCTACAGGAAGGTGGACTTACCGCCTTATTCCCCACCTCGCTAAATGGATAGAAAGAGGGCACGGAGAAGTTAGCTACTACTTAACACAGGCGCTGACAGGTTGTGGTTGTTTCAACGAGTATTAGAAACGTTTTAAATTAAGAAGAGAGGGATCGTGCTCGTATTGCGACGCCCCCGCGGACTCCGCGGAGCACACCTTTTTTGTTTGTAGATATTGGGAGGAGAAAAGGCAATATATATGTTTCGGGTGGTGGGTACTGAAGTCACCCCCGAAAACATGATTGACCTTATGTTAAGGAATGTGGACTCGTGGCAGCACATTGAATCCTTCATTATCCAGGTAATGAAAACCAAAGACATCAATGGTCGCAGGGGAAGAAACCAGGGTTAAGCTGGAGACAAAGGAAAGTAAGAAGGTAGGAAAGAAATCCGTATAGAATCATCCACCTGTCATCAGTTCGAAGCCCGCCGTTGATCGGTGGGGGTCCTTACCCCCAACGGTTTGTCGGCTGATCGAGATCTGATGCTGGGCTGAGGGATCTATGGGTATGATTGGAGTTAGCACTCGGTGATGTTGGTTGCTTAGCTCAATCGTTCCGCTAAGTGTTAAGTACTTCTATGAAGCGAGGAAGTTTTAGTGGGTATTACCCAGAGATAAACTTGCTGGGGAATATTTATATTCCTAAGTAAACTATTCTCTGGGCTCGAGTCCCACACACGGAGAACACCCTCCTTAAATCATGCGTGCATCATTCATGGTAAGGTGTTCTTTATGGTGCGTAAATGCATTTTCCAAACCTTGTAATAAAAAAAAAAAAATATATATATAACAGGCTTGGGTCCGTAAATAGTCTACTTCACTATAGAATTTACTTTTACGGACACAAGCCTGATATATAATTCTAATTCAAAGCTCAGTTCAATATGAAGCTAGTTCGTGGTCCGTGTAATATGGATTCCTATTCAATGTTCAGAATAATATAATGCTAACTCAAAATTTTGTTTAAAATAATTCAAATTCAAATTTGCGTACAATAAATGGTAAACAAATATAAGTTTAATAATAAATTGTATTAATTATAAAAATTATATATTAAATATCAAGCATTTAAAATACTTTTAATGACCTAAAATAACAATACTAAGATTTATCTAAATTGTTGATATTTTTAATTGAAAGATTTAAAAATTAGTTAACTTGGTTTTAAATTTAAAAGTTTAGGATCTAAATTTAATATTATTTGTTTATAAACTAGATTCCATACTTTTAATTATTCAGAATAACAGGAAAAAGTATATTATTTTTATATCTAAAGATGAAAAAGTGGGAAATAATATCATGATTAAATTATTATTATTTATTGTATTTAAACTTAAATTTAAATAATATTGAACGCAATGGAAAATTTAAATTGATTTTACATCTAAAGACGAAAACGAGTTATACAATACCATAATTCAATTAGTATTTTATTATTTACTGTATACAGTATTTTAAATCTTTCAATTAAAAATATCAACAATTTAGATAAATCTTAGTATTGTTATTTTAGGTTATTAAAAGTATTTTAAATGCTTGATATTTAATATATAATTTTTATAATTAATACAATTTATTATTAAACTTATATTTGTTTTCCATTTATTGTACGCAAATTTGAATTTTAATTATTTTAAACAAAATTTTGAGTTATCATTACCCACACAGCACCGGAAATTCCCTGAATTTTCCCTGAATATTCGTCAACATTTCTCGAATATTCGAACTTAATATTCAGGGAAGTTTCGTGGAAGCAGTAAAATGTCCGCCTAGAATAATATTGGGCGCGAAATTTCCCTGAAAATGTATTTCCAATTTTCAGGGAATTTCTGCCTCTAATATTCCTTGAAAATTCAGGGAAAGTTAAAAAAAATTCCAAAATTTTTTTTAATCTGGTAATTGATCAAAAAAATATGTTATATTCGACATCCGTGGAATTCTAGAAAATTAAAAACTACTGCGCAGCCGTAAGTGTCATAGAATCCAAGTTCGACCAGTGCGCATCAAGTTAAGTGAATATACGAATACTATGAATATTGGAGGAATGTTAGATGCGGAAATTCCCTGAAAATTAGAAATACATTTTCAGGGAAATTTCGCGCCCAATATTATTCTAGGCGGACATTTGACTGTTTCCACGAAACTTCCCTGAATATTTAGTTCGAATATTCGAGAAATGTAGACGAATATTCAGGGAAAATTCAGGGAATTTCCGGTGCTGTGTGGGTATATTATTCTGAACATTGAATAAGAATCATATTACACGGACCACGAACTAGCTTCATATTGAACTGAGCTCCGAATTAGAATTATATATTTTTGACAACTGAATAAGCATTTTATCAATGGGAGGCGTCGATATTAAGTCCTAAAATGGTTATTTATTATGAATAGAATATAATATAAATAAAAATGTTGAACGAAACACATGTACCTATTATGAAACGTTGGTTGACAACATGTGCCACTGTTTCATTTTTGACGTCCCTATTATGAAACAGGGTTTTTAAATCAATAAATAATTTCAATTCTCTTAACTTTTTGGAATAATTGAAATATTAGTTATAAATAATGATGTTCGAAAAACAAATTTTATTTCAGAAGATAATTATTAAACTAATTTTTTTAATGAAACAATAATTTAGAAGTTCTGAAAATATTTGAGGTTATGTTTCATGAGTGTTTCTTAATAGGGACATGTGAAATAAATGTGTACCCCATGAAGACTAGAATAAGGAGGTGAAATGAGTGGAGTGGGGGTGTCCACAGAAGCAGGCCAAACAGTAGGCGCCTCTTTTCGGTTCGGGCTTTGCTCAGTAACGAATTTGAGTTTTCTGCGCACGAAGAGGGAGAAGGGAGAAGCAGCTGTTGATCAGCTCGCTTTTCCCTTCTCTTGTTTCTCCCTCTTACGTGCGCAGAAAACTAAAATTCGTTACTGAGCAAAGCCCGAACCAAAAAGAGGCGCCTACTGGCTAGCCTGTTTGCCGCGCCACCGTTCCCTGTGGTAAAACGATCTAATTTCACCTCCTTATTCTAGTCTTCATGGTGTACCCCAATATGAAACGCTTCTTTAAAAAAAAACTTGGTTACTTAATTAAATGTTTAAATACTCTTAAACAATTATAAGTGAATTTATAACTATATACATGAATAACCATGCTCATTAGTTACATAATTTATTAAAATAAATAGAATTTGATTATCATTAGGGTTATTTTATTTACTTTAAATTTTTTAAAACTGTTTCATAATAGGGACATGATTAAGAAAATGTTCCATAATGGGTACCGTTACCTTAGGACTTTTTCCAACATATTTTGTTCAATTTGATCACGGTCTTAAAAAATAAGCACATATTACATGTAAAAGTTACTAAACTATTTTGCAAGTTACTGTAACTGGTACTTTACTTTTTTACTGAGTAACATAACTAAAACCATCTAACGAGTTACTGGGTAACTACCCAACACTGCACTGAATGTTAATAAAACTGATCAAAAATGCAATTAGGAGATTTATTGAAGTACTGAAAATAGTTAAAATGCAGTTAAATCTACTAAGAATTTTTTAATAAATTTTTTTTTATTTTAATAAAAATGACAAAAATTATAAAATTTCAATTATTTTAATAAATTAACTTTCAGTTTCAGTAATATCTTGTTTCCAAATCCATTCAGGTGTGTATCCAGCTTTAGTAACGCAGGATCTTTTACAAGTGAACACAGCAATAATTCCCCAATCAAGACATTTAAAGGTATCTTCAAATTTCAAATAGTTTAACAACTGGGGCATTATCTGAAACAAAAGAAACTTGTTAGTAATTTCTTTTTTGCTTTTTTTTATTCATTGACTTCATCAGGCGCTAGGATTAAGATGAAAAATTCACAAGCATACAAATTTAGAAGTGTCAAAACCCTAGTTTTGAGAAAAACGAGTTTAAAGTTTAAGATTACCATTAGCGCCCATCCATTTTAAAAATTAAAAATAAGATTATCTTGTGTTTTTAATTCGGATAAGGGTATGATAAACACATAATTCGTCGTGGGACATTACCTAGTTCGATTTCCCTCACAACAAAAGGATATCCCTAGGATATCCTCAGGATATCGGAAATAATGTCAGGATATCCTGAAAATGTCCCCAGGATATCCTCAGGATATCAAAAGGATATCCTGCGGATATCCAAGCCGCCGCAATAAGGATATTCTCAGGATATCCTCAGGATATCCTGGGGATATCCCCAGGATATCCCCAGGATATCCTTAGGACATCCTCAGGATATCCCCAGAAATGTTTAAAAGGATATCCCAGGATATCCCAAGGATATTTTTGAAAAAAAAAATTATAATAAAGTAGATATTAATTTACTTATTTATAATTTTTTATGTCCTTCCTTATATATAATAATTTAATGGTTGAACGCATCGGAAAAATCTTATGGGATACGGGGATCGAACCTACTTAACTATGATGGATGCCAAGCTTACGCGTAGCCTTAAACCTCTCGGCTACTTAGCACTTGCTATTCAAAATGCAATGAATCTTTGTTACTCTTCAGTAAAGTTTAGTGGCCTTCCTCAAAACCAAAGGATATCCTACGGATATCCTTCAGGATATCCTCAGGACATCCTGAAATAATGTTAAAATAACCTGAAAACGTCCCTAGGATATCCCTAGGATGTCCTGAGGATATCCTAAGGATATCCCTAGGACATCCTAAGGATATCCTTAGAACATCCTAAGGATATCCTCAGGACATCCTCAGGATATATTCATGCTTTTACAGGGATGATGCGTATAAATACTTTATCAATATTTATAGGCTAAAAACTATGCTATTCCTTAGGCTCTAAAACATTTTGCATACTTATGGCTATTGGTCACGTGCAGGTATCTCTTAGACGCCTTGAGGGGAATTGGTATACCCCCACCACTTGCTTAAATTTAGTTTCTACGGAATACCGGGAGGTTCTTCTGGGTTTTAAGTTGTAACGTATTGGGGGCATACCGTTTCTTCTCATCACGTCCATGCGCCATGTAATAAAAGCCCGTTGGTCACAGCAACAAATTACAAATTATACCTGCTATTGGTTATAGTATTCTTTTAATTGGTTTTAGTATAGTTTTTCAACAATTTGTTTAAACAATAATTTTTTTAATTACAACTTTTTATCTTATAATTTTTTAATGTTGTTTTTAATATGAAGATAGTGATAAATTGAGACATTGCTTTTTCCTCCTGATGTAGCTTATAATGATAGTTCACGAGCGTATAGCATAGTGGTTGGAGCGTTGCGTTAAGCTTTAGGCCCAGGAGTTGCAAGTAGTTCGAGATCTCTTAGCGTTAAATAGATTTTGGTAAAAATACACAACCTGTTTGTTAAATTTACGTACAATTGCCTGTGTGGGTAGTTGTGAGTTACCAAAAAGCTTGTGTATTTTTATCTAAATATCATTAGGTAGTTGTTTAAAAGGCTTTAGGTAAAATTACTGAAAATCTTGTGCACTTTAATCCATAAAATCTTTGGGTTTTTTGGTTCCAAAACATTATAGGTAAAATTACCCAAGTAATTTCTTTCAGTGATAGTGTAGCTCGCCAACACAAAGGTACCCTTGTACAAAAAAGTTATATTTGGTTATTAATTTGCATAAGTATAAGATATTTTAAAATTTCTAACGTGTGGTAATCTAAATTCCATGTGTCAAACTTGTGGAAACATCTGAGTATTTGTGGATCTATAGATTATTGATTTTCATGAACACCATTACAATTATCAAAATATTGTAGATATATATAACAATAATGTGAATTGTTATCCCTTGCAAAAAAGTAGTACTGGATTCAGTACTGGGAAGAAGTACTGGGTTAAGTACTGTAAAATCAGTACTTTTTCGCGCAATATAATTTTTTAAGCACAATAACACATTTTTTCTCAAATTTTAGTGCAATTGTGATTTTGCGTTCAATGTATTCCTCTCTATTTAATTTACAACGAAAAACTATTGCGCAGCCGTAGCACCCATACAAACTTAGTGCGCAGCATGAAAAAATTATTAACAATCCATGGTGAAAAAAGTACTGACTTTCCAGTACTGAACCCAGTACTTGTCTCAGTACTGAACCCAGTACTTCTTCCCAGTCCTTAACCCAGAACTAAATCCAGTACTTCTTTTTGTAAGGGATAAAGACTACCACTTTTGTACAAATCAATTATTGACATTTTTAATATTTTAATATTTTTAATCAGTGGATATTTTTATTATTATTTTCATAAACAGTGCATTAAAATATGTAATTATACGTAATTTCAATAAAATTTAAATTTTGTGCTTTTCGGAATTTCAAGCCAAAAAAGCTGTCCTGGTTTAAGAAACAACATTTTTCTTTCTAAATTTCAAGAAATGAATATTTACTTATTCAGAAGTCAAAAGTGTTACACTTTTTAATAAGTGTATACATGTACACTTCCAAATAAGTGATATTTCTCTCTAAATAAGGGGCTGTTCAAGTATTACGTGAGCATATTTTAAGAGGTTTTTGGCCCCCTCCCCTCCCTCATGTCAGCATTTTTCAATGGATGAAAAAATAATTTTGTATGGAGAGTCAGCATTTTGGAACCCCCTTCCCCCTCCTTGATGCTTAAATAATACTTAAATGGCCCCTAAGTGATATTTTCACTTATTTTAAGTGCATATACACCAGACCCGTAGTGAGCTTTTCTGGCGCCCGAGTCAAACTTAAAAATTTTCGCCCCCCTCCTCTACTCATTTATAAAAAATTTTGCAACCTTGGTTTTATTTGATTTAATTTTACATTGCTAATTTTTTTTTTTTATGCAAATGTATTTATACTTTATAGAGAAAAATTGATAGACTTATTCACCCACTTTTTTTATTTTTAAACATTTTGCTTCCTCATTGAAGAAGCTTTGTGATCGTTAAAATTTTTGATTTTTAAAAGTAATCTAAATCGACTTATGTTTATCTGAAAAGCCCAAATATTCATGTTTAAAAAAAAGATCGGATATTTTTAAGCACCATTTTCACAAAAAAATATCGTTTCTTAACAAAATTTTTTTTCACACTTAAAATACAACTTAACAAATAAAAAATCATATTGTCTCAAAACGAATCGATTGACCTATATAAAGTCTATAATGGACCGAAAATTCGCATAATAATAAATCATGAGTTTTAATTTTTTTTTTCATTTAAAATTCTTTTTCTTTTTACACCTTCTCCAATTTTTATTTTATAATCATAGATCCTTTGGACAAAATATTCTATATGTAAAAATGGATCAATTTAATTATGTATAAAGTATACATTTTATTCTCAATTTGAAGAAATAATGGGGATTTTTAATTTTTAATAAAATTTTAATTTTGACGTCTTTAATATAACTACTCTAATTGGCATTTTTAAGTAATGATTCCTTTATAAAAATTTTAAAAAATGTTTTACAATGAAAAACGAATTTAGCTTCCTTTTTGAGAAAGCAAATATTTTTTTTACATAAAAGCGAAATCTTCAGAAATGAACATAATTTTCACATAGTTTTGTAATTTCTTCATATCTTCATAGTTTGCTGCATTAATTTTTTAAAGATTATATCTCCGTTTTTCAAATAATTTTCATTTTGTATTAAATGTTCTTAGTTTCCTACATTTTTTCAGTTCTTTTACTTATTGTCTTTAAATTAATATCTTCACATTTTTATCAAGTTATTCGTTCTTTCATCATATTTTTTATTCTTTAAGCTTTTAATAAATTTAAAATTTTTAACTTTTTATCTTATAGCTTAAAATTTTTATGTTCTGTAGGTTTTCCAATCTTCATCATAATTTCTTAATCTTTATAATTTTTTACAGAATTTCATCTATTATTTTTTAAATGTAAATTTGCTACTAAATTTTTATCAATTTGCAAGGAAAATAAAAATGATAATTCGCTAGACACCCTGTAAATTTCTTTAAATTTTACATGTTGAAAAAGGTTAATTTTTTAAGTAATTGGATTCTCAAAATTATTACGTATTTTAAATTAATTATCTTTATAAAAGGGAATAAAAATTATATGACCTTTAAGTTCTGAACGTTTAAATCAACGAAATTATTATTTTAATATTTTACAAATTCAAATTTGACCAAAAATAAAGTTTTGCTTACCAAAAAAATGATTTTGATACTTTAAGAATTAAATTCTTCTTTTATATTTTGCGTTGCAAAAGTTATTCTTGAAAATATTTCCATGTAACAAAAATTTCGTTTAAATGAACGTTCAGAACTTCAGGGACATAAATTATTATTTTAAATTTTTATTCAATTCTCTAAAAGAAAAATATAGGTACTAGGTATTTATTTCATTTTTTCATTATTTATTAAATTCTACATTTCAAAAGGAATAAATTTTTTATTTAATATTTTAATTAATTAATATTAAAACAAATTTATAATTTTTTATTCGATTTAGCTCCTAGTTTTGTTCTAGGATTAGATTTAATTAAATACTTTTGTATGAAAGGGCATTGCCCGTTAAATTGAAATAAATAAATAAATAAATAATTGAATTAAATTCTATTTAAATCTTTCTATGGGGCATTATACCTGAACTACCCCAGTCAAAAATTAGAATATCCTATAACTTTAGTAAATTGTTGCCCTACATGATAATATCAAATCTCTGCAATATTAGCTCTTTTGAAAAAAATTTGTATGAAGTAGAGAGGGTTGAAGTTTTGACTTTTTGAAAGACACCGTCATTTTCAAGTTCGTATAATTATGGAACAACTTAATAGATTTTAATTTATATATAGTGAATTTTAAAGCTTTCTCATGTACTTTTTAAATAAAGAATAATTTAAAAAAAAATGTTAACCCTTCATTTTTCCAAATTAAGTTTTATTTTTCACTTTTGAGGTCTTTCGGCGGTTTTTGGATTTTTTTTATTTTTTTCAATCGAAAGCTGAGATTTTTTCCAACGAAATACGTAAAACTGGAAATGGGCCAATAATGGGTTTTCAAGAGAATGTAAAAAACCTACTTTTTTGCTTATTTTTTACATTTTCTCGAAAACCCATTATTGGCCCATTTCCATTTTTACATATTTCGTTGGAAAAAATCTCAGCTTTCGATTGAAAAAAATAAAAAAAATCCAAAAACCGCCGAAAAACCTCAAAAGTGAAAAATAAGACTTAATTTTGAAAAAAGAAGGGTTACAATCTTTTTTTAAAATTATTTTTTATTTAAAAAGTGCTTGAAAAAAGCTTTTAAATTCACTATATTTAAATTAAAATCTATTAAGTTGTTACATAATTATATGAACTCGAAATTGACGGTGTCACTCAAAAAGTCAAAACTTCAACCCCCTCTACTTTATACAAATTTTTTTCAAAAAAGCTAATATTGCGGGGATTTGATATTATCATGTAGGGCAAAAATTTACCAAAGTTATAGGACATTCTAATTTTTGACTGGGGCAGTTCAGAAATAATGCCCCCTATGTACTTTAATTTCTTTTAAATAATTGATTTGTATTATCGAGCATTTAGCAGGGACTTTTACGAAATGTGACTTTTGTTTTGTTTTAAAATTAATACTATTGCAGTTCCCGTGTGGAAAAGTTCCCAGTATTTCCCAGTTTGTAAGTGGGCGCCAGTTGAGGCCTACCTAGCCCAGGTGGGCCCCACCTAGCCCCCAACTGGCGCCCACTTACACTGCGAAATACTCGGAACTTTCCACACGGGTTGAAACGCAAAGTGGGGTAAGTCATAATGTATAAAATTCCTCTTTTGGTGCAAATGATATGTTAATTTTTATGGCTCCCAACTACAAAAACATTTTTTTTTTTGATAATTTAAAAATTATTATTCTGTTTTAATTTCGTTAAATTTTGGCGCCCCCATGCAGTTGCGCCAGCAGCAAGCGCCTCAGTCACCTAACTCTCAATACGGCACTAGCTAGTAATTCTGTTTGTGCTGGGTATATCCTGAGAATGTCCTGAGGATATCCTAAGGATGTCCTGAGGATGTCCTGAGGATGTCCTGAGGATGTCCTGAGTTTGTCCTGAGCATGTCCTGAGGATGTCCTGAGCATGTCCTGAGGATGTTCTGAGGATGTCCTGAGGATGTCCTGAGGATGTCCTGAGGATGTCCTGAGGATGTCCTGAGGATATCCTGAGGATATCCTGGGGATATCCGGGGGATATCTTAAATTTCATTTTATTAATATCCATGGGATATCCCTAGGATATCCCCAGGATATCGGCGGATATCCTTAGGATATCCCTAGGATATCCAAACCGCCGCTTTTAGGATATCCTGAAAATATCCTTGGATATCCCTGGGATATCCTAGGGATATCCACGGGACATTTTTAGGATATCCCGGGATATCCGGTGCTGTGAGGGTTCCATCAATAAAAAAAAATTCGAAAATCTGAACCACTTTCAGAAAAATGCGAACATCTCGAAAAATAAAATCGACGAAGTGGTCCCTTTTCATGCAAACGTACGCATATTAAGCAACACGTCGATAATTTAATTTCGTTTGTGTTCAAAGTCGAACATAAAAATACACACTTATTTCTGGAATTTTGAAAAAGGGTCAAAATTTCTCAAAAAAATCCAAGTTTGTCTTGGGTTTTTCAATTTTTATGAAACTTGGTGTAAATTATATAACAAAAGTCTTGGCAAAAAAAATTTTTTGAAAATTTGGTTTCTACAGGGTATCAAAATTTTATGTACCCTTTTTTCGAAAACGAATATTTTTGTGACATTTTAATAAATATTGTTCATATTTATGTTGTTTATAAATAATATACCAACAGTTTACACGTAATATAAGACCAAAAAAAATATGATTCCATTTTTTCGATCAAAAGCACCCCCACGATTTCTTTTTAATAACGATATTTCGTTTTTTTATTTTTTCCTGAGTTGATTAAAGAAAAAAAGTGCTGGAGACTTTAAAAACAACCTAGATAAAATTTAACTAGGCAGTTGTTTATAGTATTTGTTAATAAGAAAATTTAAATAATTTAAATAATAATTTTGTTTACAGAAAAAAATTTGCTTCGAAATATACTAAAAAGTGCCTCTTTCCCTATAAATTTAAAGACCACCCAAATGTAGATTTTTTTATGTTTCTATAAAAATGTTAGTGAAATGTTCATTTTAAATAAAATTTATTCGTTCTTACATTGAAATCTTAATAAAAAAAAATTACTAGAAGAAATATCCGCCAAGTTGAATCTCAATTATTTATTTTCAGGGAGTAAAATCTTTTTTTAAAACCTTGATAACTCAACAAAATTACATTGGAAGGTTCGCAAATAGCTCATTCATTGTGTTTTTTAATCTCCTTCAATTTAATCAAAATATGTATTAAAACAAGCGAAACAATATAAAAATAAAATAATTGAAAAACAGATTGTGGAAATTTTTAATTTTTAAAATGTTAATAATTTTTGATAAAATTGCTCTAGAAAATTTGCTAGTAATACAAACGATGCATTTTGAAAAAATAAATATAATAAAATACTTATATTTTAACTTTCTTTCAAAAAAATATACAATTTTGCAAAAAAATAATTTTGTCGAAATTTTAAAAAATATAGGTATAATTGATCGATCGTGTTCAAACGTATGTCATAACGAGAGAATTATAATTTCGTAAAAAAAGATGATTCTAACTATTACGGTTTTAGAGATATTGGGCCAAACGTAATGTTAAAACACCAAAATATTTTTTTTATTTTCTTAAATGATATTGTATAGTAATACTCTTAAGCTTCAAAATCCATTTTTGAAATTTATTTTACCATATTGTAAGAAAAAGTTATGCAGATTTATAATTTTTTAATTTAGAACTATAGTTTCTTTAAATTTCTGGGCGTGAGTTTTCACTCCACGAAGAGTGAAAATTGAGACACCCCAATTAACCTCTTTTAAAATTAATTTTCACTCTACTTCGAGCAGAAATTTACTCCAGGCAAAAGTGAACACTTACTCTAATCTTGGAGTGAATTTCCACTCAAACTGGAGTGACAATTCACTTTATAAGAGTCAGATCTCAGTTTTTTAAAATGGGTTGCTCACTCTGATTGGAGTAACTCAATTTTCACTCTTTGTGGAGTGAAAATTAACTCCAAGAAATTTAGAGAGACGTTCTATATGCATTTTAGGAAAATAAAAAATATTAATCTTATTTTGACAAAAAAAAGTACAACTTTTCCTTAAATATTAAATTTATAGTTATAAACAGTAGAGAATAAAAAGAACACTGATTAAACATTTTCTTTACCTGAAACTCGAACTGCCTTTCTGAGTTACATTTTTCGCACTTAGGAATGTTCTCAGCTTTATTCAATGATGAAATGTATAAAGGATATCCTCCTTTTTCGTATCTTAAAAAAAAGTTAAAATTTAAAATAGTTTATCAATAGCAATGTCGTTACTGGTAAAAAAAGAAACAAATTACTTAAAATTTTTAAAACATCCAAAATACTATGAAAAGAAAATCAACGAAAGAATAAAGAAATTACAGAAGAGGTAACAATACTGAATACAAAAAAGGAGAACATTTAATGCACAGTGAAAAAATATAGAAACCTTAAAAAAATCTAAGAAATTATGAAAAAACGATAAAATAATAAAAACTATATTAAAAACATTAATTATTGTAATCGCAAAAATAAGAAAGTTGTAAATAACCTACTTTAAAATGAGAAAATTAAAAGCAAAAGGAAAATGTAGAAAAGATAATTAAAAGGGTTACAAAAAATAAATTTTTTTAAAATTAAAAAGTTAAAAAAAAATTATTAAGAAAATAGTCGGAAAACTTAGCAATTATAATGTCTTAGAATATTAGAAAGTTTTAGACAAGATACTTAAATTGTTTTTCTTTTAAATCAAGACACTGCGTGATAATTTAAAAAAATTTAATAAATCGAGAATTAAAATTACAGAAGAATAAAAAGAAAATTTTTTCAAAAATTTTAATTTTTTACGGATATGTTTTGTCAAATTGAAAAAATAAATAAGAAAATCCATAAAAAAAAACGTTACAATTTTACTAATGAAAAAATATTTGAAATTTTTTTTTTCAAAATTAAAGAAACAAACTTAAATAAAATTCTAAAATTTAAAAATGAAATAAAATGAAATTAATCATTTTTGAGAAAAGGAAAACTATTTATGAAAATCTTTGTGAAATTCACCAAAAACAACAAATTCTGACCGAAATGACATTTTAAACCTTAATGAATAAGACATTTTTATTTTCAGACATACCTTATAACTTGATCTGGATCGTTCCTTATATGATTTTGAAATTTAAAAAATGTTTCATCGTCATTTTTATTATGGAAGTTAGTTAAACCAAAATTTTCATCAGGTTCAGTGTGCAAACATCCTGCTTTTTTATTTCTTACTAGGTCGGCGTATATTTTCATTTCTTGGGTATTTTTGGACAGAGCAAGATCATCATCATTTTCTGATTCTTCTTTCTCTTCCTCTTTTTCTTCGTCTTCCTCGTCTTCACTATCATCTCCTTCACCCTTCATAACAAGTTTAAATTCAGGAAAAAGATAATGTTTAGTTTCTGTGTCTTTTCCAGTGCCACAAATTTGTTTATGAAAATTCCTCCAATCAAGAACTTGATGTTCTCGACAGCAATAATTTGCCATCTTGCACTTGGCACAGTGACTTTCTGATAAAATTCCGCACACGCAGCAAGTTTTTCTCCATTTGCTAACTTCTGAAAATTTAATATACATAATTTGGTATCTTTTTTTAATGCCTAAAACAAGAACATAATATGAATTTGTCAAATAAGCAAATATCGACAAGAAAGTATTACTTACGCGCATCTGTTCTCCAATTCTTATCATCTTCTGGTGGATCAGGAGAATAAAATTCATTTATTTTTTCCAACTGTGAGCGAAATATTTTTAAATTCCCATTCTGATTACTTTTGCAACAATCTGGATTTTTACAGATAAAAATGAACAAAGTTCTATGAAAAGTTTGTTCTTCTTCATAAGGAGCGTAAATTTGGCATAAAAAAATGCAAGGTATTTTACAATATTCGCAGGCAATTTCATCCTTATCAGGCAAATTTTTTAAATCCAGCCATGCTGGTTTACCTCCCACTTTGCTTGGAAAGAATCTACTTTCCACTTCCCAGGATTCACAATTTTCTACAAAGCCTATGTCAATTATTTTCATATTGTGTAATCTGAAAAAATTAATTTTTATTATTAAACCATTAAAATATACATTTTTCTTTCATAAAAAATGCTTAAAAGTAGATTCATAGAGGAATGACAGATTACGAATCTAACAAAATTTTTATTATTCAAAATATAGCGCTTTTAACATAGAGAATGAAAAATTTAAAAAAAAAACATTTCTTTTGCATTCCTGGGAGTTCTTTATAACCTTATAAACAATAGTTAATAATAACAAATTATTAAATAAATTTTGGAATATTGTTTTTAAGGACTTTTAAAGGTGTGAATTTCTGTACTGATGTTTTGAGGATATTATAGCGAATTTACAAAAAAAAATTTTTTTTCCCATATAAAATCAATAGTATAAGCTAAAAAAGATTTAAAAAACTTTCTCTATGAGATATTAAAAAAAAAAATTAATTAACCCTTAAAATACGTGAAAAATAAATTGTTAACTCAAATATAAATTATATAAGGGGCAAATTTTCTCAAGTGTCCAGCGTCAAAATTAAAAGTTGTTGAATCGGACTAATATTTGCACAAACTTTAGTGCTATGGGTAAGTACTTAAACCACCAAATATTATGCAATTTAATTAAAAATTGTAGAGGGGGGAGGGGGTTGAAGATTTGGGTAAAGTAAGAACATTGAGTTTTTCAAAAAATCGTAGCCGCTAAATAACGAAATGAAAAAAATTTTCACCTATATGTTTTCGAAGGGTTTTTTCCTGCTCTTTCACATGGTGAAAAAGTATTTTTTTAAAAATCGAAATTTAACCCTTTTTTTTGAAAATTAAAAATTTTTTTGACTTTTTTTTCAAAATGGACCCTTTTTTTTTCTTTTTTTTGTCTTAAAAGAAAGCTCAAGTTGTGTACTTTAAACATACCAAAAGAACAAAATGACGTTTTTTGTTATTTTCGAATTATTAATTAATTAATTAATAAAAATTTTAAAAAATTGAAATAATTTACAAAAAAATTAAGTTACGGCAATTCTGAATAGACTAATTTGAAGCTTATCAAAATGGGCATCCAACGAGCCCTATATAAAGTATTTTGGATAATTTTATGATTTATAAATAAATATTTATAAAAAATTAATTAACAAATAAATATCATCCATAAAAATAAAGGTAGAGTGCTTAATTTTTTTTAATAGGAAGGTTTTACAATCCTACAGTAAATAATATCTAGCTAAAGTATTTCCAATCATTGAAAATTTAAATAAGACATTTTTATATCAAAATTCATAACACTACATTAAACCCGCCCTAAAATTCAAACATCTATAAATTAAGTTTTGATAAAAAAATGTTAAATATTTTCTCCAAGAGGAAGCAGAAAGTAATTAAATCGAGTTTTAAAAATAATGCACATAATATTAAATATTAGGATCAAAAAATTTTAATTACTATTATACTATTGTACTATTATAAACGAAGTTGTGCAGCGCGACGCGGCGCATGCATAAAGATGTGGATGTAAAAATATCTTATTTAAATTTTTAATGGTTGGAAATACTTTAGCTAGATATTATTTAATGTAGGATTGTAAAACCTTCCTATTAAAAAAAAATTTAGCACTCTACCTTTATTTTTATGGATGATATTTATTTGTTAATTAATTTTTTATAAATATTTATTTATAAATCATAAAATTATCCAAAATACTTCATATAGGGCTCGTTGCATGCGCATTTTGATAAGCTTCAAATTAGTCTATTCAGAATTGCCGTAACTTAATTTTTTTGTAAATTATTTCAATTTTTATAAATTTTTATTAATTAATTAATTAATTTTTCGAAAATAACAAAAAACGTCATTTTGTTCTTTTGGTATGTTTAAAGTACACAACTTGAGCTTTCTTTTAAGACAAAAAAAAATCGGGCAAGTTCGAGTTACACTCGCACTAAAATCGAGGGTTCCGTACACAAAACAAAATAATTTTTAATATATTTGATACTATTAAATATATAATATATAAATATATTATACATATTACATATAATATAATAAATAAAATAGAATATATAATTAATTTTTTATAAAAAATGGACCACCCTCCCCCCTATCTTCCAAAATATTTTACTTAGAGAGTTCAAATTTTGTACAAGAATGTATTGTCAGGTGTAAATAACATAAAAATTATAGAGAACGTGATCGTGATTGCATTTTTAACGAAAAATCCAGAGATTTTAGCAAATATCCATAAAAAATACTCAAAAATCATTTTATTTCCTTAACAACGCTATGATCAACTTATACAATCATGTTCTCTACCATTTTTCTGTAATCTACACGTGAAAATACATTTGTGTACCAAATTTGAACTCTCTATAGTTTTTCTAAAATCTATATGGCAAACGACATATGTATACCAAATTTCAGCACTCTAAGTACAATAGTTTGGCAGATATGGAGGTGGCATTGTACACTTTTAATGCATTTTTGCTAAAAAAATGACCGTATCCCCCCCCCTTATCTTCCAAACTATTTGACTTAGGATTCTGAAATTTGGTACACATATGTAGATTTACGTGTAGATTACAGGAAAATTATAGAGAAAGTGATGATTATAGCACTGTCAAAGTTATAACACTAAATTATGGCCCATATGTTAAAAAAATGCTCAAAAATATTGTTATTTCCTTGACAACGCTATGTTCAACACATACAATCATGTTCTCTATAATTTTCCTGTAATCTATACGTGAAAATACATTTGTGTACCAAATTTGAACTCTCTAAGTCCAATAGTTTGGAAGATCAGAGGGGGGGGGGGGGGATACAACCATTTTTTAACATTTTTTAAAAAAAATCTTTTTTTTTTAGCTCAAAAACGCTATGATAACAGCCTGCAACAAGGTTTTTTATAGTTTTTCTGTAATCTACACATCAAACTACATATGTGTACCAAATTTTAGCACTCAAAGTACAATAGTTTGGCAGATAGAGGGCAAGAATGATACAAATTAAACGAATTTTTGCTAAAAAATGACTTTATCTCCCCCTTACCTGCCAAACTATTTGACTTAAAGAGTTCAAATTTGGTACAAATGTCACAAAAAAACTATAAGTTTTTACGCTCATAATAAAAATAATATTTTAACTCTATCATGCGAGGAAGCCCAGAAGGTTACTAATTGCCCCTCATAGCTTCGTGCGAGCTCGGCTCTCTACGCCAAGTTCCCGTTCAGCCAATCACGGGCAAGTTCCCCTCTCTCGCTCGATTCTCCCCGGCCGCCACAACGTCGCGAAGCGGGAGAGTCGAGAGAAGGATTGGGACTCACTACTCTCCGCGCGTTCGACGATGACGGACGTGTCCCGCTCACGCTCCGTACCTGTCACTACGATTGTTCAAAGATTTGTGTCTCTTGCTAATATTTGATCTTAATAAATTAATTTAAAGATACAAGGTAGAAAAGAATCAGTTATAATCCCTTTATTTTCACGATCCTCGCTGCAGGATCGGAAACCAACCTTCCTTCGTCTTTATCTTTTTTTCGTATTTCGCTAAAATATATTTGTGATCCACCTAGTAAAATCGGGTTTTTGTGAGTTATGGATTTTTTCCTTTTAATTTTATGGTGCGCGTGTTTTTCTTCGTAAAACTGAAATCGAATGTATTAACCATTAAATTAGCAACTTCACGATCCTCACCGTAGGATCGGAATTCGCAGCGGTTCATTTTACTTCACGATCCTTTTCTACAGGATCGGAAATCAGTGGTTCTTAGTTTATTCAGTTCGTGTTTGTTCTTCGTAAAACCTCAATCGAACGTTATACCAGTTCCAAGTAAATGGTCACGATCCTCCGAGCAGGATCGGAATTATCGGCGGTATTCGTTGTTTCGTGATCCTCCCCGTAGGATCAGAAACCAGTTCTTAATTGTTTTTTGCGGTTCTCGGACGCGTTCTGCTTCCGTTAAATCGAGATCGGTTGGGTTACCCAGGAAGAGAGCAACTTCGCGATCCTCCAAGTAGGATCGGAAATCGCATCGGTCGTTTTTATTTCACTATCCTTTCTGCAGGGTCGGAAGTCGGTTGTTCTTGACTTAACTATTCCGGGGTACTCTTCGTAAAGACGAAAATCGGACGCTATCCCAGTAAAACTCTGAATTCACGATCCTCTGAGTAGGATCGGAATTATCGGTTGTATTCGGTGTCTCGTGATCCTCCCCGTAGAATCAGAAACCGGTTCTCAATCTTTCTTTTGGTGCAGTTCGCGGACGCGATTCTTCAGCAAAATCGGTTGGGTTAACCGGAAAGGGAGCAATTTCACGATCCTCCAAGTAGGATCGGAAACCGTATAGGACATTTTATTTCACGATCCTTTCTGTAGGATCGGAATGCCCTTTGTTCTAATATTTCTCGTTCCTCCCCGCAGGAACGGAAAGATTTCTGCTTCACGATACTCTCTGCAGGATCGGAAGTTAAAGTTCCTTATTACTCGCTTCGTTATCTGTTCGCCAAAAAAGACGGTAACACAAAAATGTAGTATCATATGTAGATTACAAAAAAAAATATAGAGACCGTTGTGGTGATAGCGCTGCAAAAGAAAAGTCAAGATATTACAGCCAAAAAAATATCAAAATTTCTCAAAAATCTTATTATTTTCTTGACAACGCTATGTTCAACCCCTAGAATCATGTTCTCTATAATTTTCCTTTCATCTACACGTGAAAATACATATGTGGGCCAAATTTGAACTTTCTAAGACAAATAGTTTGGCGGCTAGGGGCGGGGGGGATACGATTTTCGACAAAGTCTTGCCAATAGGGTTCAGTGCGTACACTTGTGGTGTACGGAACCCTAAAAAAGAAAAAAAAGGGTCCATTTTGAAAAAAAAGTCAAAAAAATTTTTAATTTAAAAAAAAAGGGTTAAATTTCGATTTTTAAAAAAATACTTTTTCACCATGTGAAAGAGCAGGAAAAAACCTTTCGAAAACATATAGGGGAGAGTGGCCATCAATGTACCAGTTTTTTCAATGAACCATTTCAATTTTCTCAGAAACAATTAGATAAAAATTCTCCTAATTTTATATTTAAATGAAGTTTGCGTAAACACACTACGTCCATAAGTTTAAGACGTGTGGATTTATTCTTTACAGAAAAAACTAAAAAAAAACTGTTTTTGATGCACTGAAGAAAAAATTTACCTAAAATACAAACACGTTTTTTAATTGAAATAAGGTAATTTAAAAATAAATAAACTTACGATTTATTTTGTATCGGGCCTTAACTACAATATTCTAATGAGATAAAGATTTTGAAATATTGGATTAAGTTATAAAAAACCATTTTTGTTGCAAATGTCATGTTGATTCAATGTACCAGGGAACAATGAACCACCTGGAATTTCAGTGTATTTTCAATTTCCAGATTGGTATGCCTGATTATAAAACTAGGCATGCGTACAGCATGTGATCGCGATTGTTATCAGTACTCTTCTCAACATAGCAAAAATAAAATCCCATTTTAGCTAGTTAACTTCAATTTGAGGTATATTTATGATATACATTATCAATTAAAAAGTATTAAGTAATAATTTTTTATATTATTTGATAGAAAAAAGTTTTTTCACCAAGTGAAAATTGCAATATTATTATTGTTGAACATTTTAAGTGTTTTTATAGAGTTGGTTCATTGTGTACCCAGGTTGTTGAAAATGAAAATAGCGTGTTAGTTTAGAAAAATCCTAAATTTTATTACTTAATCAAAATAAATCGGGTATAATATGTGTGCATTACCTAGAGAAGTGTTCCAGTTTTATATTGATGCAAAAAAGTGCTTGAAATTGGTAAAATTGAATAAATACTATGACCTTGAAAAAAACCCGGTACATTGATGGCCACTCTCCCCTAGGTGAAAATTTTTTTCATTTCGTTATTTAGCGGCTACGATTTTTTGAAAAACTCAATGTTCTTACTTTACCCAAATCTTCAACCCCCTCCCCCTCTACAATTTTTAATTAAATTGCATAATATTTGGTGGTTAAAGTACTTACCCATAGCACTAAAGTTTGTGCAAATATTAGTCCGATTCAACAACTTTTAATTTTGACGCTGGACACTTGAGAAAATTTGCCCCATAAACAATTAAAAGGGTCCTAAAAGTTCCTAACGTAAAATTTGTGATATTCTTTTAATGAAGAAAGCAAAAAAAGAAATGCTTCTAGGAGAATTTAGTGAAAAGTTGTTTTAAACCATTTAAATTGTTTAAACAAATAAACAAAATATTTAAAGAATCAATTTTTTGTCAAATGTTACTACAGAATCAACAGCTATTAAAAAAATTATTCAAATTAAAAAATATAAGAAAAACACATTGTTTAAATAAATTAAGGTTGTTTAAAAAATTGAATGTATATTAAAAATTAGGAATAATAATAACTTCTTTATAGTTCTCTAATGAAAGTGGCAAAAGATCATACAATTCTAGCTGAATTTAATGAAAAGTTGATTTTAAACAATTTTATTTGTTTAAACAATCAATTAAATTTTTTCCTTTTACTATTGAAACAGTTGTAAGCTTCTAAGTCATTAAATTAAAACAAAAAATTTGAAAAAAAATTGTTTAAACAATTAAAAATGAATTTCAAAATGCAGCAAGCCTTGTATTTTGTTAAGTAAAAAAATTTATAAAAAAAACAACGTAAGAAATAATGTTTTAGACCTATTTTATTATTTTTTATTCACAATAATACTTTTTTTTTAATTCGTACAAGATTTCTAAATGATTTCACTTTCTCGAAACTGTTTAATTTTTATCTTATAATTTCTTCTGTTTTTTGTGTTTACATAATTTTAATATTCTTTCTTTTTTTACATTTTTTTAATATTTTATTATTTCTACCCTAATATTGTCTTTTTATTGTAGAATTTTATTTAATTTTCTTCTTTTTAGGCAAATTATTTAATATTATTTTACGTAATTTTATTATTATAACATTCAATAAACTTTTTATTTCGTTGCTTTTTTTAATTATATATTTTTAAAAATAAAGATGCTCATTTTTTTGTAAATTTATTTAATTTGTTTTCACATCTTGTCTATTTTTTGCAAAACTTACTTATTTTTTTTATAAAATTTTTAGATTTTCTTTATTTTTATAAAATTTATTGTTGGACTTGTTTTAAGGGGCCATCCATAAATTACGTAAGACTTTTAGGGGGGAGGGGGGGTCCAGCAAATCTTACGACCAATAGAAAAAATGGCGCTAATGTATGTAAAAAATCTTACATGGGGGAGGGGGGGGGGTTTAAATGACCGAGAAAACGTCTTACGTAATTTATGGACGACCCCTAAGTGTAATATTATAAAAATTGTTTTCGATTAATTTGCCTAAACTTTTTTATTTTTAAACTTCTTTTGTGGACTTTTTGTATATCTTTATAAATACATTTTTTAAATTTATTTTTATTAAATCTAATTTTTTAGTAGATTCTTACCAAATTTTTTTATTTTTTATACTTTTTACATTTTTTTTACAGTTTGTTAGATTAAGGAAAACAAAATTCTCCATATTCTTTTTATTTATTTAAGTGACTTGATGTTTTACAATATTTTTAAATTTCTCAATTTCCTATTTTTTTAAAGATTTTCATTCTTTCATTTTATATTATGTAAATTTAATCTAGTATAAAATATTCTCATTTTAAGATAGTTATTTTATGCCTCAGTACTTTTTTCTTTAAAAAATTTTCCAAAATTTTATTCATTCTTTTTTTATTCAATTTATAAAATAATTCTCTAGTTTTTCTAATTTTAAAAATATGTTCGCTTTAGTAATATATTTTAACGTTTTTTTTAATTATCTTCATATTTATTTTTAGAATTAAAAAACTACCTGTAAATAATTTAATTTTTTGAAAAGAGTTTCTACTATTTTATATATTCTTAAATCACTGTTTCATTCTTATGTTGTTTTTTAAATTTTTTCTTTATTTGTTTAATAATTTCAGAGTGTTTTTTTATCTTTTTACGTATTTATGTTTTTTTTAATTTATTATTTTTTCGTTGCTTTTATCTAACTTTCTTAATTTCGCCATCATATGAATTTGAAGATATTTTTTTTAAATTTTCTTATTTATTCAAAATAGTTTTATTTGTTTTTCATTTTCGTGGTAAAAACCATTAAAAAATTATGGTTTTTTGCATTTATTTTTGTAAATATAAAATATATAAAAAAATGTTTTCAGAAAAAGTTATATAGATCTCATTGAAATAAAAATATTACAAACATTTTGTTTTTTTAATTGTTTAAACAATTTTTTTTCTAAAAGCATATTTTTATTTCGTTTTTAATGTTAATATTTCAATTCTTCATAAAAATCAATTTAAAAAATATAGACCGTCATATTGGATTCGCCATTTTGAATTTTAGAAACCTGACTTTAGATTCACAATCAGCGACTCTCAAATCTTTCGGAGATATTGAATTTTTTGTCATTACATACGAGCCACAGAAACACGGGGCAAAAATGACAGAATTTGCAAAATTCGTAAGAGAGCACGATTCTTTATCTATTTTACAATTTTCTTATTTTTAATAAACATGATAACACTCTGGAACTTTTGTAGGGTCATATTGTTTGCAACATTTTAAATCTATACTAACTGTTTAACCCATTAAGGACCCAGGCCCGAATTTACCAAACATGGGGCCATAGGCAGACGCTGGTGGGGGCCTATGAAAGGAATGGATTTTTCCGAAATTTACTCAAGTCGAAAAAGCAGTTTCAAAACTTGACACTTTTTTAATGAGCGGGCTTTTTGAATTTCTAAAAACTTACAATTATTTTATAAAAGTCCCAGTAATAAGAGAGGAATTGAAAAGTATTAAAATTTGTTAATACTTTTGAATACCTTTTTTGTCCAATACATGTGTATCCGGCGATAGCATCAACTTTTACTCGAAAATCAATCCTTATTAATACACGTTTCTAAATATTTTTCAATCAAAATGAATGCGTTTATAATAAGAAAAATAAAGTTATTATTTTGTAAAATCCACAGTTAAGATTAATTGAATCCAAGTAAATCCCTTTATAATGAAAATAAAAGAAAAGTAAAACGAATATTTTAGAATACCCGCAGTACAGATTTATTAAATCTAAATGAATCCCTTTATAATTAAAAAAAAAAATTATTATTTTGTAATATCCACAGTTAAGATTAATTGAATCCAAGTAAATCCCTCCCGAGTCGAAATTTTGAGGCTACTTTAACGCTACATAGTCCAAAATTTTTAGGAAATAGAGGTTTAAAGTAGAAGCAAATTCAATACAATTTAGCTTCTACTTTGGTGCTATTATTGGAAGAAATTTCCTGTTTCCGCGATGAGAGCGTTAAAGTAGAAGCTAATATTCAACTATATTAAGGCCTCTTTTAACGCTCAAGACCCCTTTTTTATTGATCTTCTAAAGTCTAAACAAAGAAAGAATCTGTTTTTGCGAATAAAACTGAAATTAATATGAATGAAATTATAAAAAAAAATATAAAATAAATATTCAAAATTCATGCGCTTTTAGAATTCGTCACACTTAATACACACAAGCTGGAAATAGTCTAAACTTACTAAATAAATTATTATAACGCAAGTGGGGATTCGAACCCACGACATAACGACCTACGCACTTATAATCTAACGCACTAACCACTACGCTACCGACGCTTATGAACTTAATATTTAATTTTCTCAGTGTCCTTATGATACAAATTACGAATAGTTTTTTTAGGACTTTTCAACAAAATTGTTAGATATCGCCAATTTCTGAATGTTTACGGCGATTTTTATGTATTTTTCATTTGTTTAAACAATTTATTATTGTCAAGTTACAGGCTGATATTGATTTAAATCATTGAAGCATTTGCATTAAAATCATGATTTAAATAAAAAAAAAACTTTACAATTTTCCGGATGTCTAATACTGCATGTAAAAATCACAAACCATAAAAAAAACCACAAATTTGTGGATAAATCTTAAAAATTTCAATTTTAATATTTTAATCTTTATAAAATTTAAATAATTGGGCTAATCTAATATAGATAATCAAAATACCTACGATTTACAAATTTTTGGTATGAAGATAGCAAAAAATAATATCAAATTTTGATATCTTTAGGTCATTATAATTTAAATAAATTCCAAACGTCAATAAACTCATATTCCAATTTTTTCAAACTTTTAAATGTCAATTAATTCAAATTTAAAGACACATTAGTTAATGCAAAATAATTAAATAATATTAATTATTTTTCATATTCACAATAATCCTTTTTTTAAGTCTTACAATATTTGTAATTCTTCTTTAGTTTCTAATTCAGTTTCTTTTTCGAAACTGTTTAAATTTTATCTTATAATTTCTTATTTTTACAAAATTTAAAGATTTTTTCTCCTTTTACTAATGATATTTTTTGCTGTTGTATTTGTCATTTTATTTTATTGATAAATAAATTATAAAGAATAAATAATAATTATTATTTATTATTATTTCGTTGAGTTTCATAAGTTTTTTCATATTTTTAAAAATAAATACGCTTATTTTTTTATTAATGCACCTATTCAATTTGTTTTTAAATCTTGGATAGTTTTTGCGAGGTTTTTTGCAAACTTAGTACTTATTCTTTTATAGAATTTTTAGATTTTCTTTATTTTTCTAAATTTATTGTTGGACTTGCTTTCAGTGTAATATTATAAAAATGTTTTTGGTTTAATTTGCCCAAACTTTTTTTTTCTGAAGGATTTTTAATTTTCTTTTCTGGACTTTTTATATACATTTTTTTAATTTTATTTTCATCAATTTTAATTTTTAAACAAATTATTGCTAGTAATTACTAATTCTTTACAAATAAACCTAGGAAGATACAAATTTTTCCTAATTTTAAAAATAAATTACTGGGCTCTGGTTAGAAAAATAAAAATTATTGACCATAAATTATTATTTTTATATTTTAAAACAAATTATTATTGTTAATTTATAACATTTAAAAACACCTAGCAAGTAGTAGTTTTTTAATTTGTTTACTTTTTATATTGAAAAAATAAGATATTTATCAAAATTAACAACAATCACCACTCAAAATTGTTTAAACAAATTATTGTTATTTTTTTACAAGTGCATCTAGAAAGATACACATTTTCCCTAATTTTACAAATTATTGGGTTTTGGTTATAGATTAAAATTTTTTCCTCTTAAGGGCTAATCAGAGGAACAATAATTGAAGAAAAAGTTAGTTTAACTCCCGTTTTTCTTATATGTTAAATAAAAAAGTATATTTCAATGGAAAAATGACTGAGTTTCACTTGCAGGTTTAAAGTAGAATAAAAATTTTCATTTCTTTATAACCGGGAATGTGGAGCTTTAAAAGAGCTGCTAATTTTAATGATTGGAAAAATGAAACATGTGTATAGACGTAAAGTAGAAGGAAATATTATTATTAGAAGTAAAGAAGAAGCTAAAAATTAAGAAGTCGTTAAGTAGAAGCTAAAGTTCCTCATGAGCTTCAAAGTAGCTTCAAAATTTCGACTCAGGCTTTCTAATAAAAATAGAAAAAAGTAAAACGAATATTTTAGAATACCCGCAATACAGATTTATTAAATCCAAATGAATCCCTTTATAATTAAAAAAAAATTAATATTTTTTAATACCGGCAGTTAAAATTTATTTAATCCAAATGAACCCTTTTATAATGAAAAAAAAGTGTATGTTTTCTAATACCCACAGTTCAGATTTATTTATTCGAAATGATTTCTCCTATAAATAAAATAATAAAATGAGTGTTTTTTAATACACATAATTCAGATTTACTTAATCCAAATAAATCCCTTCATAATGAAAAAAGGTATATTCTGGAATACCTACAGTTCAGATTCATGTAACCTATATAAATAATCAAAATAGTAAATATTATTATACTAAACAATATTCAAATATTTGTTTTCTCTAAATCAAATGTAAGGTAAAAAACAATTTCTTAAATATGTAACTAAGCTTTCTCAATTTTTTTAGATTAATTTTATTAAAATCAAACATGAAGAAATATTGTTATACAAATTTAAAGAACTGTATATACTATATAAAGTGGGTATTCGAAGATATTCATTTTATTTGAATTTTATTTTCATTATAAAGAGATTCATTTGGATTCAATAATCTGAACTGTGGGTATTAAAATATATACATTTTATTTTTTTCGTTATAAAGGGATTCATTTGGATTGTAAAATATTAAGAAACGTATTAGTAAAAATTGACTTTTCGATAAAAGTTGGTGATATCACCGGATTCGAATAGATTGAACAAAAAAGGTATTAAAAAAGATTGAACAGTTTTTCTTTTTCTTCGAAAATCATAAAATTTCAATATTTTTTAATTTTCTCTTTTTCTTACTGGGTTTTTTTCAGATTTTTAATTGCCTAAAAATATTTTTCGAAGTTATTTTTGTGGAAAATCTTATAGCTGGTGGGGGCCCTTTTTGGTGGGGGCCCCTAGGCAGTTGCCTAGTTTGCCTACATATAAATCCGGCCCTGTAAGGACCAAAAGTACAAAATTTTGTCTTTGAAGTTTCACATTTTGTCTCTACGAAAAAAGGTAAAGAAAAAATTTTATAGTAGTAATTTCTTATAGTCTAAGAATCGTTCTTTTAAATTCCGTACCAATATTTAACGTGTGTTCACAAATAAACAAGTTGCAAACACTTTTTTAATAAAAAATACAATTTTTCATTTTGCTTCTTCATTTATGAATTTTTTTGGACCCTTTATAGTAGAGGAAGATCTTTGACAGTTAAATATATCGTCAGTGCCGTAACTAGGGTGGTGTCGTCGGTGCCGTGGCACCGGGCGCAGTCCTCGGGGGGCGCAAACTTGCAGGGATGCAACATGCTTTTTATATATTTTTTTTTCAATAAAAAAATTATAAAACCAAAAAAATTAGATTACTGTTTTTAGGCAGTTCGAAGTTGATTATTATAAATGTTATCAATTGTAAATACTTTATTGGACAAAAAGTGTTTATTTACTGTATTTAAAACATCATTTTAATGAAGCTTTTAAAATCAATAAATAAAAAATTATTAATAGGAAGGAATAATCATTTAGTAAAATTTAGTTTTGAAGTAAAAATTTCATCAATCAATTTATTTGAAAAAATTAAAGAAAATATTTGAAACTTGCGGAAATTGAATTTATAATTTAGGGGAGAAATTCAAAAATAATGAAAATAATTAGAATTGAAAGTAAAATTTTAAATAATGATAAAAATAGATGGAAATTGTAGCAAATAATTGAAAGCATAATAGAAAAGAATTGTTACAAATTGAAGAAATTTTTAAAAAAATGTAAAATTATTATTCTCAAAGCGAGGATTAATTAAATTTTTAATCAATGAAATTTCAAATTAATTGAAGCTTGAAGAATTAGAATACACCTATAATTGTAATTGTACCTATAGTTTTATTAACTCACGATATATTCTGTAATTCTTTCAATTATGTTTAACAAATTTTTATTATTTTCTTCAGTTAACAATTATTTTTATGAATTATTTTTTTATTAAATTTATTTTACAATTAATTTTGGCCTTTTTAAATACTTTTTTGATTTATTTTCGATTTTTTTATTATTTATCTCAAATTCTAGTTATTTTTTCAGTTTACAATTATTTTCATCATTCTGCAATTAGTTTCTTTTATCATTTATAACTATATGTTGTAATTCTTTCAATTATTTTTAAAAAACTAAAATTATTGTCTTTAATTTTTCATTATTTTTATAACCTTGCAAATATTTTCTCGAATTTTTTATTACTTTCATTATTCTTCAATTAATTTTTTAGATTTTAAAATATTTTTCTCAACTTTTAATAATTTTTTAATAATTAAAACTCAATTTTGAATGATTATTTTTATCATTTTGCAACCAATTTCTTCAAATTTCAGTTATTCTGAAATTTCATTCCTCAATTAAATTCCTAAAATTTAGTAGTAAGGTAAGGTAATTTTTCATTATTTTTATAACCTTGCAAATATTTTCTCGAATTTTTTATTACTTTCATTATTCTTCAATTAATTTTTTAGATTTTAAAATATTTTTCTCAACTTTTAATAATTTTTTAATAATTAAAACTCAATTTTGAATGATTATTTTTATCATTTTGCAACCAATTTCTTCAAATTTCAGTTATTCTGAAATTTCATTCCTCAATTAAATTCCTAAAATTTTAATTTTTTATCTCACTTTTCAATTATTTTTTTCAATTTTCATTTTCTTTTAAGTTATTGCATACACTTTTTAATGTTTTAATCATTCTTCAATTTTTTTTCTCAAATTTCAAATACTTCGTCAATTTTCAATAATTTTTTTTCATTTACATTATATTCACAATTTTTATATCATTTTGAATCTTTGTTGATTAATTCCGAAATTTTCAATAATATATCTGAAATTTTCATGTTCTTTAATAAATTTTTGATTATTTCTACAATTTTGTAATTATTTTGCTGAATTTAAAATTCTTGAAATCATTTTGTAATACTTTACAAATATTCTGTATTTTTTAAAATTATTTTTTTATGATTGCAATTAATATCTACAAATTTCAACTATTTTTATCATTTTTAAAAAATTTGCTTCAATGATTCTCATTATTTTTTATTTCTTCCCCTAATTTTTAAATTCCAAATTTCTGCAAGTTTCAATTATTTTATTTAACTTTTTCAAATAAAAATTGTTCAGTTTAAATTATTTCCTTCAATATCAAATTAGTTTTATTATTTATTAGTTAACTTTCAATTTCTTTTGTCATTTTTCAATTATTTTTACAAAATATGAGTTTTGATTTTTGCATTTTTCAAGTATTTCAATGATGTTCTTGGATTTTGAATCACTTTCTTTTACATCAAATAAATTTTGTATTTTTTGTTCTTAAATTTCCATAATTAGTTTCCAATTATTTTTATCCTTTTTCAAGTAGTCTTGTTTTTTACAAATATATTCTGTAATTTTTACAATTATTTTTTCACAAATTTTTATTAAATTCTTCAATTTTCAATTACTTTTATTATATTTAAATTAGTTTTTGTCATTTTTTAATTATTTTTTATAATTTCTCTAACTTTTTTTTATTATTTATCTCTAATCTCAGTTATTTTTCCAATTCACATTTATTTGTGTTATTCTGCAATAATTTTCTTTTATTATAACTATGTGTTGTAATTTTTTCAATTATTTTTAAGAAACTAAAATTATTTTCTACAATTTATTATTTTTATTACTTTCTAAATATTTTCTCGAGTTTTTTATTACTTTCATTATTCTTTAATTAATTTTTTTGATTTTAAAATATTTTTCTCAATTTTTAATAATTGTCTTCAATTATGAATTATTATTGTTATAACTTTGCAATCAATTTCTTCAAATTTTAGTTATTCTCAAATTTCATTCCTCAATTAAATTCCTAAATTTTCAATTGTTTATCTCACTTTTCAATTAGTTTTTTTAATTTTAATTTTCTTTTATCGTTTTGCATTTATTTGGCCACCTTTTAATTAGATATATTAATTTTTTTCAATTTATATGCTAAATTTTCATCTATATTGTCAAATCTATATTGTTTATATTGTCAAATCTTTTCCATTATTTGTCTCAAATTTCAATCAAGTTCGTCAATTTCAAATTGTTTTTTTTAATTTGTAATGATTTTCATAAATTTTATATTATTTTGATTATTTGTTTATTAATTCCGAAAATTTTCTCGAAATGAAATAAATTGTCAACTTTTGCGTTACAATAATTACACTGAGAGAAATGTATATTCAAACTTACTATCTTGGATATTAAAAAATATTAATTTTACATGGATATTAAGTTTGAATATCTAAATACTATATTTTAATATCTGAATGTTAAATTTGAATATTCATTGATTTAATTTTTCTCAGTGTATGATAATTAAGAAACTCTTTAATTTAATATTGTTTTATTTCTCTTCTCCCTTTCCCTCCACTTGTCAATATTAAGTGTGCGAATGGCAAAAATTTACAAGTCTCTTCCTCTGATTAAACATATTTTTTAACTTCTATTTTTCTGAGGAATATAGGGGGGGGGGGGGGCGCCAAAATATTTATCTCGCACCGGGCGCGAAAAACCTTAGTTACGGCTCTGTATATCGTGACAAAAATAGTTAAACTTTAAGATAAATATATTTATGGATTTTAATTTCAAGATGGTGGCCGCAAAATAGCGACTCGGGGGGTTTTAAAATTGCTGATTATGAATCTGAAGTCATATTCTTAAAATTCAAAATATCAGATCCAATGTGGCGGACGATTTTTTTTAAAATAATCTATTTGGATTGAAATTTGTCACTCAGGGGTTTTTTGTTGTAGCAATGGTTTTGTCATCTTTGCAATTTGGGATGGTTGTACACTGTAACAATATTTAAATTAATATTTAAAAATTTAATATTAAATATATTGAAAGGAAACTATTCGAGACATACTGGAAAAAACTAATTAGATCACTTTTAAACTGTTACATTGACGAAAAGAAAATTTAATAGTGACTATATTAAAATTCAAAATTTAGTTTTAGTGTTTAATATAGTCACTATTAAATTCTCTTCCCTTCACTGCAACAGTTTAAAAGTAAACAAATTAGTTTTTTCCAGTAGGTCTTGAATAGTCTCCTTTCAATAATCTTGTATTAAATTTTATTTTAAAATTTCTTTCAGTGTAGTATAATAAAATTTTCTTAACTAACAATTTGCATTTTTTTTCGAAAACTATTGATTTTTGGTAAAAAATGTATACAACATAAAACATGTATTTTTATAAGGTCTACAACTTTTTTTTAAAGCATTTTTTGATATCTTTTATATTTACAGAGATAAATAAAAAAACTATCATTTTTATGGTTTTTACCATGAAAATGAGCTGGTCGTGAATTTACCCTAAGATTTTTGTAATCAGCGGATTAAAATAATTAAATAGCAGTAATTTCTATTCGCCAGGTCAATATTCAGTAATAAATTAATATAATATAAAAAACGACTGTTTTCATGATAGGTTATGACAGTTTTTTGCATTGTTATTTCGAAAACTATTGGTTTTTGGTAAAAAAGGTATACAACATAAAAAATGTATTTCAATAAGGTCTACAACTTTTGTTCAAATCATTTTTTAATGTCTTTTATATTTACAGAGTTAAATATAAAAAACCATAATTACTAAAATTTTCTTCGTAATTTTAGGTTATTTATAGAAACAATACATTCTACTTGTTATTATACATTTATTCCATTCTGGGAGCTTATTGTGATAAAGAAATTTAAAATAGAAAATTAAATCTTAGAAAAACGAGGACTTACATGTTTTTATTTACACTTATAGAAATACCCGTAAATAAACACCTGTAAATATCTCTTTCAAATACACTCAAATCTCAGTTCTTGGAGAGCAGTTTTTATACGTTTTTATTGTATTCTTCTGTTTAAGACTTACAGAACACTGTCACTGTTATACTTGTCGAAAATCATGAGATATAAACACAAAACAACACTGAACAGATGACATGTGCTGGAGCACGTTTCAGCACGTTAACACGTTTTTTTCTGAAAACGCACCCTGCTGTGCAATTTCTGTACTGTAGTCACAGAAATTGCTGCAGAATAGGCAGTAGGCTCACACAGAGCCTACTGCCTATTAACCTTTTTACAGTGGTGTAGCTAGGCGAAATACAAGTGCAGGCGACAAATGTATAATTAATTATTTTCTAATTATTCATTCAATCAATTCATAAATCAACAAAATTTAAAAATAAATTGTAAAAATCTAGAAAATGTTATGAAAAAATAAATACATTTGGGGTGTACAGTTCCGAATAAGGGGACCTCCGATTTTAATGAAACTTGGTATATTTACGTAATTTGATGCGTTGATTACGAAAATCATAGTGAAAATTGGCGCAAATTTGAATTTGTTGGTAAAAATAATGTATAAAAAATCAAAGAAATTTTGGTCTTTTGCATTTATCTCTTTAAATATTGCAAATATAAAAAACAAATTTATACAAAAGATGTAGATCTCATTAAAATTAGTGATGCACTTCAAGACAAGATTATCTTTGTTTCAGATATCTCGAAATATCGAGAAGTTTGTTAACCCAAGATTATTGAATATTCAACTGTTCAAGACTTGACAAATCTTGATTCAGATAATAAATTTTTTTTAATAAATATAATAGATACAATAAATGAATCTAAAGTCGTTATTGTTTCTGTTTCCATAAATTTTTAATCATTTCAACAAAATAGTAGTTTAAAAATATTTGTAAACGATTTTTTAATTAAAAAAAAAAAATTCTTTTAGCTTAATTTTCACTGTTATGAGTAGTATTTATATTTAAATAAATATGTTGAAAAATAAAGTTACTTGCTGCTGATTAATATTTAAAATACGAATTTACTGAAAGAAAATATATAACAAATTTTAATAAAAAGATTTTCAATCGATCGTTACAACTTGGATTATATTTTAGGAAAAGCGTCTCAACTTGGAAAAACTTGATATAAAAGAAAATAATTAATCTCAAAAAAGTTCATTTTTTATATAAAATTTCTTTCCAATAATTGGTATTAAAAAAATAAAGATTGACATAACCCACCAAGCTAGCAACGTGGCAATTAATTGTTTACAAATCATTTAACTATCATGTGGGGTTATGACAATTTTTATTTTCTTATAAATTTCAGGTTGTGTTGTAATATTTTAAAATAAATATAAGCAGAATATAAAAATTCATTTAAAAGCTTTAAATATTAGAAATTATTTGCTACCTTATAAAATCTAAAAATTAAGCTAAATAAATAAATCTAAAATAAATCTATACTCAAAAGAAATTTTTGAGTCAGCACAATTTTAAAGCAAAACTTTTTTGAAGATTGTTATATTGTACAAATTAAGTAAAATGTTATTTTGTACAATTGCTAAAATTAAAGATTTTTAGGTTATAATATATCAATATTTGATTTAAATAAATAAATTGCCAAGGTATTATCAATTTAACTGATTAATTTAATTAATTAAAGTCCAAATCTTTTTAATTTTATCAATTGTACAAGATAAGGTTTTACCTAATTTGTATAATATAACAATCTTCAAAAATGTGTTGTGTCAAAATCATATTGACACGAATTTTTTTAAGAATCTTGGTTAAAACAATACAAGATCAATATTTTGTCTTGACAGACGATACAAATTCTCGATCTTGAAATTCTCTTGTTTATTCTCGCTTGAATGCATCACTAATTAAAATACACATTTTATGTTTAATGCATTTTTTACTGAAACCAATCAGTTTACGAAATAATTGCAAAAAACGTAAATCACCATAAATGTGACCAAATACCCACATTATATCGATATTAAATTACCTACAGTCATAATTGCGTTATTACATTACGTAACATTACGTTCATTACGTAACATTACATTTATTACGTACTATTACGTAATAACGTAAAATTACGTACACTTATGTAATATCGTAAAATTATGTAATTTAAGTAATTTTCATGCAGTAATTACGAAAATCATATTTAAAAAATTGTAAACTTGATCATTTTTATGATAAATAATTTAAAACCCAACACAACTGTAGGTTTTCCCACAGCTGATTGTCCAAGACATGGGGGGTCAGGAACTAACCCTTTCAACAAACAACAAACCAACTTAAAAGATTACATAAAAGTACGTAAATTACGTTATAAATAACGTATTTATAATGATTTCTAGTTTTCTGCATTTTTCTTTAAAACTATGCACATTTGGAAAAAATATAAGAAACATAAAATGTGTATTTCAGTGAGACCTACAACTTTTATCTAAAACATTTTTTTATATTTGTTCAATTTACTGAAATAAATGCAAAAAAACCTCATTTTCATGTGTTTTTTTATGGTTTTGACCATGAAGATGACCTAGTCGTTAATTTTCATTATCAGTTTCGTAATCAGCGCATCAAAATGCGTAAGTATACCAAGCTTCATTGAAATCGGACTTCCCCCTTATTCGGAACTTTATCTCAAAGTTGGAAGATACATATGTCCAATCTTGGTACAACGGAGAAAGTCAAGAAAAACTGTTTTTTTCTAGAACTTTAATATAAAGTATAAAGTCTATTAATCCAAAATCATTTTTTGGTAAATCTGATGTACTCTTTCATATTTTGTAAAAAAAACCAGTAATTATGTAAACAACTAGCAAAATAAAACGCGCACAAGCGCGCGATTAGTTTTTCATACGTTTTAAATATTATCAAATACAATAATAAATATAAAAAATCGGTAAATACTATTTATCTAATAAGAAGAAATAAATATTTTAAATATAATATTTAAAAATCAATTAATATAAATAAAATAAATATTTATTTAGGCCAAAATTTATAATATTTTAGAATTAAAAAGAATTGCAAAAAATAATTGAAATTAAAGAAAATAATTGCAAATTTTGCAAATTAATTGAAAAAAAGTAATAAAATCAATTAAAAATTGGGGAAAGTAATTTAAACAATCATAAAAATGTTTTAAACATAAAGAAAATAATTTAAATTTAAGAAAAACACTTGAGAATCCTAGAGGTAAATTAAAAAAATTGAATAATGAAAAATTAGAGAAAATAATTGAAAATGGAAAAAACATGGTTAAAAATTGATATAAATAAATTAAAATTAAAAAAAATAATTAAAATTTGAGAAAATAATTAAAAAAATTACATAAAATATTTTAAATAAAGGAAAGTTAAACAAAATTTGAGAAAAATACATAAAACTTTCAGAAGTTCATTGAAATAAAAGAAAATAATTAATAATTAAAGAAAATAAATGAAAAAAGATAAAAATAATTTAAAATTGAACAAAACAAGTTTTAATCGAATAGAAATAAGTAAAAACTTTTTGGCAATTATGAAAAAGAACGAGAAAAAGAACGAAAGTAATTGAAAATTTGAAGAAAATAATATGAAAAATAAATAATTAAATATTTAAAAAATCAGATAAATAGTTAACAATTTTTGAAATTATGAAACAAATGTAAAAAATTGAAAATTGAAGAAAATAAATTTTGGAAAATAATTAAAAAATGTTTTTAAATTTTAAAACTTGACGAAAATAATTAAAATATAATACAAACAATGATGAGATGTAAAAAATAAATGACATTTAAGTGTGATAATTAAAAAAACTACAAAATTTTTTTTAAATAAAGAAAAACTAATTCAAATTTGAAAAAAATGCATGAAGATCTTAGAAACCAATTAAAAAAAAGGAAATAACTAAAAATTATGGAGAAAAGAATTGAAGAAATAAGTTAATAGTAATTGAAATTTACGATAATTAATAAACATTTTTTGAAATTATGAAAACAAATAAAAATAATTAAAAATTAAAGAAAACAATTGAAATTTTAGAAAAATTCTTAAAAATCTTAGAAAATAATTTTAGAAAATGAGAATAACTAAAAAATGGAGAAAAGACTGGAAGAATGCTAAAAATAATTGAAATTTACGACAATAAATAAAATTTTTTGGAAATTATGAAAACAAATAAAGATAATTAAAAACTGAAAACAATAATAGAAAGGCCATAGCCGGATAAGCATGTGTCTGCGGCCCCCGCTCGAATTTCGTCCATATTCATGGGATTGAGTACCCTTAATATGAAACTTTTTTTCGCCAAGTATTAACTTTTGAAAATTATTTTTTAAAAAGTTATGGCACTTTTTTGAAAAAAATTAAAATTTGATTTTTTCTTAAGTGGATGAATCGATTTACTCCGGAAAAAAATATGTTACTTTAAGGGAAGCAAAAATGCATTTAAAAAAATTGGCGATTAATTTTGGGCAGGGTAAGGGGTAGAAAAAAAACATTTTTACTTTCTATAATTTTTTTTCATAGTAGTTGACTTGGAACAATCACCATATTTTTTTGTTACATCCCTTTTCATCTAAAAAGAAACATATATTTTAGGCAGCTCGATCTGAAGGGTACTTGACTGTGAAAATTAAAAAAAAACTGATTTTTGGCCCCTAAAATACATGGTATATCATGGAAAGGAGAGGCCAACCTATTTTTTACTTGAGCTTTTACTTCCTGTCTCATTAATGAGCGCCCCGAAATAAATTATGAACATACGAGTCAACCTCTCCTTTCGATGATATACCATGTATTTTACACTGAGAAAATTATATCTGTAACGATTATAGAACTGCTATGGTACTGCTCGAACGAAAGGCCACCTTCAGTAAATGGCTGATTCCAGAAAAAATCGAAATTGATGTCCTTAATGATTTCTGAAAATCAGGATTGTTGGTTATGAAAAGTTATTTTTTTTAATAATACTATTATACTAGATGTACGATAATTTATGAAACAAATTTATTTCTTATATTATAAACAAAGAAGATATGTCCAAGAGAGTACCCTGAAAATCATTCCCTCACTATGTCCCAACTGCTGAATTCGAAGAGAATTATTAACTTAAAACGTAAAATTCCTTACTAATTGTTTGTTATTTTATTTTTTATTTATATAAGATAGTATTAACTGTATCTACACGAGTTTATAATTTAAAAACAGCGAATGGAAGTATTTTTAAATATACTTCAAAATTTGTCCTTGAAAAACTTATCATTCCCTCACCGCTTTGAAACAGTGTGATTGCAGCAAAGTTTTAATGCCTACCAAGTTCCACCTTAAGTTTTTTGAAAAATGGCAACATTGTTATTGTCAACCTATACTGCAGCGAACGTTTGTAGAAAGGATATTTTGTTAAAACTAATTTATCAATGAGATTTTTAAAAAATACATTTCTTCACGTCATTCCCTCATGTTGATTTATAAATAGGTAAACACATTTTAATTTACTAATCATAGTGTATTTGCACATGTTTCCAGTGTTTATATCGCATTGTTCACAGTGCATAGGGAAGTAAGGTTATGTTTCTGGGGTTATGGTCATTTTGTTTCGATTCGTCATTCCCTCATCATCATTCCCTCACTAAATTTTACCTTTATATTCCATTAAAAAATATCAAACTCAAAACAGTTGGGGACCATTATAATATTTTAATCAAATAAGCCATAAAATACGGCTTGAGAAAAAAAAATTCAATAATGAGTAAAAAAAAATTGATGAACTCGGTGAAGCCATTTTCGATTTTTTTCTGGAATCAGCCAAATAGTAAATAAAATGATCTTATAAAAAAAAACGAGATTGTCTCATACTATTTAATGTTACAGAAACAAAGAAATTAACGTTCGTAGTGATCAAATTACAGGACAAAATATACTTAACGAGTATTAAAGAGTCTAAGAAAGACTTATGTTATAACTTGGAAAAAGATATAAACTCACCGTGAAACGTTACAAAACAGTTCTGTAATTTAACCTGTTCACATATAAAAAATTTCTCTTCCAGTTTTTCAGTTGTTCTCTTTCAGTCAATTTATGTACGCAACTCGCACGTAACCTACACTTATTTACTGATACACCCTCCCTCCTGTTGCTTACATATATATTTTTTTTAACTATTTGAAAACAAATTCGAATGGTGAAAGATTCGAACTCGCGCGACCCGACCCTATCACGGACGCCTTAACGACCACAGCTATCACAGCACATGTCAGTTAGTTTTGACCCGTCTATATGAACTACAAGGTCGTGTGTAGTGTCGCCTGTTGCCGCGTGAAGCCGTAAGTTGCCGGAAGAAGCCGAAAGCTGCCGAATGTTACCTTCTTTAATGTTGCGTACGTAGTGCTTACAAAGCAGTTCTGTAAAATTATCTTGCCTATACTGCACTCTGTGCCTAAAGGAACCTTACAGCTTTATATAATGAGTTTTGTAATAATTTAACTTTCTTTTATGACAGACCACTGTATTTAAGGACGTTGGAACCCGAAAGCTGAGAGTGGCGTAGAAACACTTTTTCCTCCTTTGCTCAAAAATTTCCCTTTTATGAATTTTTTTTAAAAACACTGAACACTTTTTCAAAAAAAGAGCTATGATAGACAAAAGTATTTGAGATAAGGAATTTTTTAAACATTTGTTTTATGCAAACAAATGTGCCTACAAGCGTCAAAATTAACTCCCGTATTGACATTGCAAGATTTTCCGTAAAAGATGGCCGCCGCTCGTCAGCTGGGCACAGGCTACGTAACATGGGCCTCAAGTGAGATGGCGGCGGCCATCTTTTACGGAAAATCTTGCAATGTCAAAACGGGAGTTAATTTTGACGCTCGTAGGCACATTTGTTTGCATAAAACAAATGTTTAAAAAATTCCTTATCTCAAATACTTTTGTCTACCATAGCCCTTTTTTTGAAAGTGTCCAGTGTTTTTAAAAAAAATTCATAAAAGGGAAATTTTCGAGCAAAGGAGGAAAAAGTGTTTCTACGCCACTCTCAGCTTCGGGTTCCAACGTCCTTAAAGGAAATTTTTTTCCTCCTAATCCTGTAATAATAACAGAACAAAAATTTGATGCGAAGTATAGTATACAGCTTATGACAGATTACAGAACGTTTTGTAAAATTAGCAGACATATTCTTAAGAACAACAAGGTTAATAAATAAATAAAACAGAAATGGTCATTTCGTCCGAGCAGTACAGGTTAGTTCTGTAATCATCACAGATATAATTTTCTTAGTGTAGGGGCCAAAAATCAGTTTTTTTTAATTTTCACAGTCAAGTACCCTTCAGATCGAGCTGCCTAAAATATATGTTTCTTTTTAGATGAAAAGGGATGTAACAAAAAAATATGATGATTGTTCCAAGTCAACTACTATGAAAAAAAAATTATAGAAAGTAAAATAGTTATTTATGACACAAGGACCCTAAATGGCACTTTATAGTACGAGTAAGTATCGTAATACGAGCCTAAGTCCAGTCGCAGCCGAGACGAAGTAGAGGTGGTGACGAGGCTTCATCGAACGTAGCCGAGGCTCCACCGAAAAGTAGCCGAGGCTCTGATGTGGCTGTGGCGAGTTGTACGATACACGAGAACTTAAGTGCCGAAAGGGTCCAAGTGTCATATAACATTTTTTATCACACAAAAAACTGAGAATTCGAACCTAGGGAGAGGTGGTTATCGTAAAAAAGGGCCTCAGGGGGCATTTCTAGGTGGGAGTAGGTCGACAGACTTAGAAATGCCCCCGGAGGGCGGCGAAACCCGTGAACAGCCGTGACGTTTGGGCAGCTGTACCATAAAGTAAAGGTCAGCTGACCAGCATCAGCCAATCAGATTGCGAGTTCATTTACTTTACGGCCTAGGCCGTGAAATGAGCTCTTAAAGGTTTCCAAACAAGCCGTAAAATCTAACTTTTGATGTAAGTGTGATAAAAATGTTTTTTTTCTACCCCTTACCCTGCCCAAAATTAATCGCCAATTTTTGTTTAAATGCATTTTTGCTTCCCTTATAACATATTTTTCCCCCGAATAAATCGATTCATCCACTTAAACAAAAATCAAATTTTAATTTTTTTCAAAAAAGTGCCATAACTTTTTAAAAAATAATTTTCAAAAGTTAATACTTGGCGAAAAAAAGTTTCATATTAAGGGTACTCAATCCCATGAATATGGACGAAATTCGAGCGGGGGCCGCAGACACATGCTTATCCGTCTACGGCCTTAGTTATAAATTATAAAATTTAAAAAAATTCAAATAATTAGTTCAAATCATAAACAATATTATGTGCAATAGCAAGCAAATAGTCCAAAATAAAAATCTATAAAAAGTGGAACCTGTTTTTAAATCAAATTACATAGGTAACATTTGTTTCAGATTACCAGACTATTGTTTAGTGATAATATAACTATAGATTATTTATATAGTCGTTGACATATTTTTGTATTCATTTAACAAAATTCTTAGCTTTTGGCAATAAATATATAAAACGTAACGTTTGTATTTTTATAAGATCTAGAACTTTTGTTTGAAATGTTTTTTTAAATTTTGAATATTTTATTAGATAACATCCAAAAAGTGAATTATTAAAGTAATTTTTTATGGTTTTAATGATTTTTTTAGCAACAAAAGTGGTAGTAAGAAAGTGACTTGTGCAACCGGTTCGTAAATTGAGAAAATTGATTTCGGAAAAAAGGTATTCGGGAAAAAAATAAATTGTCTGCAGTGGCCAACTGTTGTTTGCTGTTGAATCAAACAAAATTAGTAACAATGACAAATTATTGGATATGACAATGAACAAAATTCGCTGCGGTAAACAATATTAGCCGATTTTTTAAAAATATTTACTCTCACAACTAACTTTTTTGGTATCACTGCAGATATGTTCGCTGTCCCTATATGTATTTGCAAACATATTTTGACCTGGCAGCGAATTCTATGCTGTCACAGCAAACTTCCTCTATGCGTGTGGTTTTTAAGATAGAAAGATAGTTGTAAAAAGTACATTTTTCTCAAAAGCGGAAAATTTAATTATTTTGTCTTCAACGCATTAAAACTTTTACAATAATTGAAATTAATTAATTATTATATCATTATATGATAACTGTAAACAACAATGATCTGAAATTTCCCAAGAAAACTTTTTTAAACCCTGCCAAATTTTTTGTATCGATTAAATTTTGATTTCTTAAAATAACCTCGACTCCCGAAGCGTCTGAAAATTTTAGTACTAAAGTACTAAAACTTTACTTTTAGTAAAGTGTCGGAAAACAATTTTTATAAATTTTTACAGATTATTTAATTTTGAAAACGCTATTTGTTTGTAGGTAGAATAGTGCATATTTCCTAAAAATTTTATTAAAAAATTCCAATTATTGTAAAAGTTATGACGAGTTGAAGACAAAGTAATTACATTTTTCGCTTTCGAGAAAAATACAGTTCTTTTCAATTGCCTTGAAAACCAAAAGAGATAAAAAATGTTGTTCTGGAGGAAAAATATGCGTCTTAAAATTCTCTATTAAGATATGTAATTCAAATATTTAACTTTTTAATGTAAAAATATGTCTCCTAGGGGTCAATTAAAACGACTGAGTTTCTTGCTATATGACCTTTTGATCGCTGGAGGTTCATTTAAAGGTCTTTTACCATGATCTTAATAATTTTTTTAAATATTTTTAAAGTATCGAAATATATATTAAATTCTTTTTGGTTTTATAATGTTACTTTATTTTTTTAGGTAAAGTAGCACCGCTTGTAAAATTTTTAATTTAATACTTCTTTTTAGTCTTGTAGAACAAAAATATGACAAAAATGATTTCAAACGATGCATTAGACTCTTCTTTACTAAATACAAAAAAAATGTGTAAAGTAATTGATTTTCATAAATGCACAAAAGAATCCACGACATCAAAAAATACTAATACCAAGTAGCAAATTTAAACAACTTAATGTAAAGATTTTATTTATTAAAAACCTCTTGCGCACAAAATAGCCCCTCTTGGCGGTATACATTTTACAATTTCTTAGAAAATTATACAAAATTTCTTAATTTTCATCTCGTTTTAAAAATTCCATACTTTTCATTTTTTTTTCATTATATAGTTTTTTTCTTTAACATTTTTACTCGAAATTATTTTTCTTTAATTTTATTCTATTTTGTATCTATGTATTATTTTAAAAAATTTAATAATTTTTACACCTTGGGTCGAAATATATTTTTTTTCAATTTTATGAATTTTTTTTATTTTCATTCGTTTTCTGTAAATTTATTCAATATTATTTTATGAAAAAAATAATTATTGTTAAAACAATAGGTACCTTATATATAATTAATTTATTAATTTTTTTTTCATAAAAAAAGCATCAAACTTTGCACTTGTCGCAAAACACCTCCTTTCTGCTCTTTGATGCACAATATACTATTATTTATCGTGTAATAATATTCTTAAATGATTTTACTAATGTTGTGTTTGCATACAAATTTTTACAGGGGTTCAAAAAATGGTCTTATGTATCCTAAGATGGACAGACACCAATTCTCAATGTATTTATTTTCATATTATCTAATATACACTTTCTGCAATAATTTTTTGAGTCACATAATTTAAATTTTTTATTTATTATTTTGTTACTGATAAGCTATTGAACTCAAGTTTTTAAAAATGTTATTACTTGATGAATACAGTAAAATGATTAAAAATTAGTTTAAGAATTGTTACAAGATGTTTATTTTTTATTTACCACATTTTTCAGAGAGTTTTAATAAGGTGTCCATCTGGGGGCCATTTTTTTTAGATAAAAAATTGTAACAATTAGAAAAAATACTTTAAAAAATGTTTATGTTGAAAATAAAATTTTATCCTTGTGTCCATAAGTTATCTTATATATTGTATGTTTATCCGGTATAAAACATTTTAATATATCTTATTTAGTTTGGATACTACAACAAAACCTCGAAACTATGTCCATTTTTGGTCACTCTCCCTTATGTTTTGCTTAGATTAAATTTTGTTTGAATTTTTTTAAATTTTGCCAGATTATTTTTTCAGAAGATATTTAACATTTTTAAAATATTACTTTCTTATTTTTTATTAGGTGTTCTTAGTTTTTGAACTTTTAGTAAATTTATTAAATTTTAGATTTCTTTTTGTATTCTTTCACTTTTTTGAAAAAAATTAATTTTTATACTCTAATTTTTATAATTTTTTCAAAGCATTTGTTAGATATATATTTTTTGTATTGTTTCGCAATGTATCCTGGATTTTCATACTTTTCAATTCATAAAATTAATATTTTTTATATGAAAGTGTTTAATATTATTATAGCACAGTTTTTGAAAAATGTTTGCGAACATTTAATGAGGTTATCTTTGTTAATGAACATGTTACTTTATTTTTTTTGGTCTTCAAACGAAAATTAAAGTTCTAATAAAAGAAAATATACGTAGATTAATTTATAAACAAAAGCGAATCGGAAAATGAGTTCAGGCAAAAAACGGAGTATATTTGTATATCGTTTTTGCGCCCACTGAAATCTTAACCCGTTTTCTTCTGTTAATTTTTTAATTCGTTTCTGCTTTCAGTGCTCAATATATTTCGTATTTCTACCAAAGTAATTATTTATTCCACTTTTGCTTCCCTTGCTTTTTTAACCCATTTTTGCTATCAGGCCCTCAGTTGTTCTAAAATCTTGTGAATGTATTACCAGAAGTCGTTTTTTAAAATTCTTGTTTTGTTCAATTTTTCTGTCCATAATTGAAAAAAAAGCTTCGAATATACATTCATAAAATTTGCAATAATCAGAATGTTTCATTCAAAAAAATGCTGGAATTTTATCTACTGCGGTAAAATAGAAACAGAAAATACCACAGACTGACTGCTTTTATACATTGAGGTAACCTTTAGGTGATGGAACCAATTACCGAATCTCTACCAATTGTCTATTCACGACGACTTATTTTGCTTATAAATAGTGGATTTCATTCAAAATTTAAAATATATTAACATTATAAAATCAGTGGATCATATGTGAGTACATATAAAAATAATTTTTTCTTTAACTTTCTAAAATTTGCTATTTTTATATGCATTACCTACGAATTTTCCTACCTACGATTTTCATTCTCATTGTGACTACCAACAGTTTACTTCCGAAAGAAGTATGTTTTGTACTTTTTAAATTTTGTTAATCAATATTTACAATCAAATTAGAACTTGACAAATGATATTGCATTTTCAGCGATCTCTAATTGTCGAGTTTTGTTATTAACAGAGTGAAATGTCAAATTACGCATACTTTTTTAATTGTTTCAGTAGGTTAAATATTCATTTTTTTCTTTTGACATTAAAATTATCGATTGAAGTCTGTAAGTTAATTTTAATTTTGTATATTTATTTATTTTTACATTTCTTGCCATGTCACTATTTTCTGGACAATTAGTTCCTTCACCCTATCTACATACTTAGTCTATAGTTTAAAAACATTTTATGAAAACAACTTAATTTTTTTTTAATTCAAGGAAACCATTAATTGAATAACATATCCAAATTTGAAAGCTATTGGTTAAATAGATTTTTTGTTAGACCCATGACCAATTTAGAAAATGATTTTTCGAGAAACCCAGCTTTTAAGTTTTGTAAACGGCTTGTAACTTTGCATTTAAGTGTGAAATTTTCCCAACACATTCTCAATATATTTAATTTTCGAAATATGAAAAAAACCGATTTTTTTACCCTGGCACACCAGAATATCCTTTCAACTAACAACTATTTTGCATACAAAATCGAGTTTTTCGATGTTGCCTAAAAATGTTGTCCATATCTGTTGAACGAATTAACATAAAGCTTAAAATTTAAATTATCACTTAAATATTTTTACGTTTCAGTACTTGCTAATAGTTAATAGTTTGAAAATATTGTAAATAGCAAAAAAAAAATCAGAATTTTAAAGATTCGCTCAACATTCTTCTTTATAAAAATATTATTATAAAGTACCGAAAAAATGTTTATTAGAAATATTTGAATGAGTAAAAGTTTCAGAAGTTTTACTATGTAAATAATAATTTATTTATAATTTAAAGGACATCTTAATAAAATTAAACCTGAAAAGAAGCATAGATTTGAAATAAAGTACAAACAATTTCTAAGGACAAAATACTCTCTGAGGAAGAATATATAATTTTATTATTATCAATCTTGAATGAATTAAAAATCAATAAACTTAACAATTAATGCTTATTATTATAAACTAAATAATCATAATAAAATACATAGAATTTCCAAAGACATTTACTCTCTGAGAAAGAAGATGCAAATGTATTATTATCAGCCTTAAATGAATTAAAAATAAATAAACTTAACAAATAATGCGTAATGTTAACAACTAAATTAATTTTACAAATACTTTTTATATTGCTAATGTTTCCTATCAAAATTCCTTATTTTTTTTTATAAACAAATATTTAATTAATATAAAACTGTAAGACTTATACAAATTATACAAAATATTTACAACAAATTTTTACAAGCTTACTGCTGCTGACATTCTTTGCAAATCTGCCATCGTTAGATGTGCACATATTTTTTCTACAACTAACAATGGCAGATGAATTTGGTGATTATGATAAAAAGCTTTTGTCAACAATATAAAGTTCATGTTAATAGCATCTCTCCTCTGTGACGCTCTATCAACACGCTTTTGTAATAGTAGAGTATACGCAGGAAACATCGAGTAAGTGAATTCAAGAATTTGTAAAAGGTTTGTATTTCTCGTGTAAACAGCGACTTCATCTATACTTTTTGTTAAAATATCTAGGAAACTTATTTTCGAATTTAGACAAATTTCAGATTCAGACATAGACTTTACTTGAGTAAGACATTCCTTATACCATACCTTGAGATTAAATAACCCAAGGAAATTAATTTCTGTTTTGCTAGGCTCTGTATGGTTTCTCGAAGTATGTGCTATTAAAGCAGAACGCGCAACAAGCAACTTTGCAATATCCATGTACGTGTCAGTCTCTTCTACAATGTTGTTATTAACTCGGTTATTAAAAAAGGGTTCCCTCTTGTTTTGGATTACATGCCTACGAGGGAGATATAATCGAGTGTCCGTACTGATTATATGATGGGATACTACACTTTGATTGGATAATAAATCCTGATAAAAGGGATCACAATTTTCTGTGCAATCAATTAACGAAAGATAATTATCAATATTATTATGTGATTTTTTTACATGCATTTTGCAAAGTGCTGTTGAGTCATACTCCAAAATGACACCTATCAAATCAGGAATTGAGAAACCTTGAATTATATACAAGATATGTTCTAAATTTTTAAACTCGTAGTTTTTCGCGTAATTGAAAAGGCAACGAATGATGTCCCATTCAAATTCTACTTTACCTTCATTAGAAATTCTAATTTTGCAAGCAAACTCTATCGGACGTCCTTGTAAAGGTCTAGGATCAAGTGGAGAAAGACCTTTCTTCAGAAACAATTCCGTTACCACGAGCAGATTTTTAAACGTTTGTTGAGAAACAATCCAAACATCGGGTTCATTTATCGTAAGTAATGATGCAATGTCGCAGTACTTATTTTGCATTTCTGCTTGAAGCCGCCTGTTCAATGCACAATTTAGAAGTGATTGACTTGCAATACAAATTTTCTTTTTTGGAACTGCACCAGCATTTAAAAGCAACTTTACTACAGATGGTTCTGCAGAAAGGGCCGCAAAATGTAAAGGTGTGTACCTTTCATTGGACATCAAATGTAAATTTGCGCCGGCTTCAATAAGTAATTTGACTGCTTCGATGTGGCCGAACAGAGCAGCAAAGTGAAGAGCAGATAGTCCATTGAAACAAATATCAACAGGAAACCCTGCTTCTATCAGCATCTTCAAAATCGTATTCTCTCCGTTTCGGGCACACCAATGCAATAATGTTTCTTTACTACGATGAACCATTTCGATGTTGAATTCAAACTTAATTAAACTTCTTAAAACCTGTATGTGGCCGTTTACTGCAGCAAAATATAATGGTGTCTTACCTTCCTTGTTTCGAATATTGACTGTCCCAAATCCATTTCTTAATAATAACTCCACTAAATCTTCGCTTCCAAGCGCAGCAGCAAAATGAAGTGGAGTCATTGCTTCTCTTACAACATCTTCCGAATAACGATGACTGTTTAAAAGATGCCTAGCAATTTCGAAATGGGCTTCTTTAAAAGCTAAAGCAAGAGGAGTTAGTCGATCGTTGTTTATTTTACCAACTATAGCAACATTAAATAATGGCTCTTGATGGGAAATGTCGACAAACATGACGCTTTCATATAAAAGTACATTAATTACTTCCATATGATTTTCTTTTATAGCAAGATGAAGAGGAGTGTTGCCATCTTCATCTTTAACGCTTTCAAAGAAATTACGTTTGCACAACAAACGCATTATGTCTGCATGTCCTCTTGCAGCTGCAACATGAATTAAGGCCTTTCCATTTATTCGCTCCTCTTGAGAGTCTTCTTGAATCATGGACTTGACCACATCTAATTCTCCATAATGAACGGCCAGGAAAAGTAGACTATATGCAGAGGTGCTATTATAGTCGATTGGAGAGCCTTTTTTGAAATTTTTCCCATAAACCGATGAATTCATGGTTTTAACTGAATTACTCTTGTTAGGAAACATTGCCTCAACTTGCTTCTTAATATCTGTAACAAAATTGAAAATACTCTAATTCAGATTTATTCACGTTTTACTGTTAGTTATGTTTTTTATGTTACAATTAGTAATTAGATTACACACAAATAATTTTAATAAAAAACATTTCTTCTGATGAATGGTTTTTCTAAATTATTTTAACGAAAGTAAGTCCTTAAACATACACCTTCTATCTTCTAAATTGGAGTGAATAAAAACTTAATAGTCAAACAGTAAACGAGAAAATAATCTAATATTTGAAAAACACGGCAGGGGTCAGTTGAATTGTTTTTACTATGGGGTTAGTTGGGTTTCTCAAACGCATGAGGAATCTATACTATATAATTATACTACATTAAGTAAACTACATTAAATTAATTAAATTTAACTATCAGTAATATATTTCTATCAATCAACACTAATGATTATACTTTTTAACAATTTGGAATGAAAAACGTTCACTGATTTACGTTAAATATATTTAGTTTTCAATTTACTTTATTACAAAATAACCCTAAAAACTAAATTTATTATGTAAAGTAATATTTTAACATTTAAACAATAACATTTTAATCATTTTGGTTTTTTTAATCATCATAAAAACAATGTACCCAAAAAAATAAAAATAAAAAAGATAAAGGGACTTTTTCTTTTTTAAATGAAAACTGAAATATTACATCAAGTTTCCAGCGTAATACGGTTTTCATAAATTAGATATTAAAGAAGTTAAACAACGAAGAGTAGAGTGCAAAATGACTTAACCAGCCCCGGTCACCCTTAATTCACTTTTCAACTGGAATAATAACAATTGCATGTCAATTACAAGATGTATGAAAACCGTAAGACACAAATGTTAGGAAATAAATTAAATTTTATACGATTCACACTTTTAGGTTGTGCAGCAAAGAATTTATGAAGTTTTTCGTTTAAATATGAATTATTGCGGACATTTTACGGTTAATACAGATAAAAATGATAAAATATTCTACAAATAGAGAAATAATGTTATAATTAGGGGCCATCCTTAAATTACGTAACACGTTTTTTGATAATTTCTAACCCCCCCCCCCCCACCCCCTCCTATAACTGCTACGTAACTTTAACAAATATTTTATCACCTTTTTTTACAAAAAGTTTGCTTGTTTTCAACTAAATATCAAATAAATTCAAGGGATATAATTATATTACGAAAAGTCCTATGTATTTTTGTATTAGATTGACCTTATAATTCATGAAGTCAAAAAGACTTTCAAAATTTCAAAAGAAGTACAATTTAAAAAGTATTTTAAACAATGGACAAAAATATTACGTAACAGGGTCGATTGATCCCCCTTCAGCCCCATGTAACAAGTAGTAACATTTTCTTAACCCCCCTACCCCTAAAACTGTTACGTAATTTATGGATGGCCCCTTAACAGATGAAATTACTTAATTTTCTAAAACATTGCGCGGTTGAAAAAAACATGTTCATGACCACGTACATGAAAGCGTATATGTTCATGTGCATGAACATCTGTGTTCATGCACGCGGTATTAAAAGATGAACATTTACACGAACACATATATGTTCATCCACATTAATAAGTTCAAAAAACAATACACATGTTTATGTGCATGAACGTATGCATGAACATGCATGAACAAACAATTTTTTCAATTACTAAAAAATGTTAAACAAAGGTAACTATACCTATATGGTATTTCTCCACCCTTGTTCCTGAAAAACAACTGCGCAGCTATATCTTCATAGAGAAAACTACTGCTCAACTTTTGAAGTTTTGCAAAATTTCAGTCCTGTTTGTTTACATGTTTATGCACATGAACATGTACGCTTTCATGTACGTGTTTATGTACGTGTTCGTGTTCATGTACATGTTTTTTCAACCGGGTGCATATCTGTACCAAAATTATACAGGCATTTTGGATTGACTAGGACAAACACCACTTTCTTAATCGTAGTCGGTCTAAAATATCTGTATAATTTAGGAAAAGATATGGGTCAGAATTCCTGAAGTGGCCCCTTTATTTTTGTTAAGTCAGGGGATTTTTTCATTGATGTATTTTTAATAGTTCGTGATGTTACAAGAAAAACCTATAAAGGGTTTTTTCAAAATTTGAATATTTTCCAATGTTATAAACGATCAAAGTTGCTTGCATCGTTTCAAAAAATAGCCATTTTCTCGCGTTTGGCTGTACCGGTTTGGATACATTTTTGAAGAGAGACTAATGAGGAATCGTACTTGAGGTAAATTGTCGAAATTTAAATAAATTAAGCTTTTAATTTTTAAAGGTTACAAATAAATATAATGATCTCCATAGATTTTACCATTTTTTTTAAAACAGTCTTCTAGATAAAACTATTAAGATGTTATTTCAATAATAAAAAAGTGGGATATTCTGTTACTTTAGTAATAACAATAATTTCAGTCTCGACAAATTTTTGTAAAATAACAGACATTGAAAATAAAACAAACGAATTTGCTTCCGCTGCGTGTTTTTACACACACATATATATATATATATTGTAAGTATGCTTTTGTTTCTAAATATTTATTAATTCGCGTTGTCAAAATTAGTTGATATAGGTATGTAAAAACACGTAGCGGGAGCAAATTCATTTGTTTTGTTTTAAATATCTGTTATTTTACAAAATTTGGCGAGACTAAAATTATTGTTATTACTAAAGTAACAGAATATCCCACTTTTTTATTGTTGAAATAAAATCTTAAAAGTTTTATCTAGAAGATTGTTTAAAAAAAAGCAAAATCGATGGAGAACATTATTTATTTGTAACTTCAAAAATTAAAAACTTACTATATTAAAATAAATTGCATAATTTATTTAAATTTCGACCATTTATCTCAAGTACCCGTTATGAAAAATAAGTATAGGATTAAGTATTTGATTTAGTATTGGATTAAGTACTAGAGTAAGTATTGGGTTAAGTACTGGAATAAGTATTGAAGTATTGGAATAAGTATTGGATTAAGTATTTGAAACTCCAATACTATTTTCCCGTAACATATTTTTAAACAAAATTTCTATCATGTATTTCTATTGTTTTTAAATGTAAAAAAATCACTTCGCAGAGCTGGGAGCCATAGAAATTTAGTGCGCAACCAGTAACATTTTTAAGAATGTTTGCCGAAAATAGTATTGGAGTTACCAATACTTAAATCAATACTTATTCCAATACTTATTCTAATACATCAATACTTATTCCAGTACTTAATCCAATATTTATTCTCATACTTTAATACTTATTCTAGTACTTAATCCAATACTTAATCCAATACTTAATCAAATACTTATTTTTCATAAGGGACGATTCCTCATTAGTCTCTCTTCCAATATTTATCAAAGTCGGTACAGCCAAACACAAAAAATGGCTATTTTTTAAAATTTTTTTTAAAGTTTTTGGAAAAAAAACTTTGATTATTTATAACTTTGAAAAATATTCAAATTTTGATAAACTCTTTATAGATTTTTCTTGTATTATCGTGGACTATTAAAAAATATATGAATGAAAAAATCCCCTGACTCAACAAAAATTAGGGGGCCACTTCAGGAATTCTGACCCAATTGTAAATTTTCGAACATTAGATAATTGCATTTGTTATTTAACATTGTCAGTATTTATTTTGATGTTTTTGAAATATTTTACCACTACCGTAAAAGGGAACCCTATTTAAATCGCAATGTATGTCCGTTTTCGCAACTCCTCTAACTTTCAAACTATATAATTTAGAAACCTTAAATTTGCTAGACATATTATTATATAACCTAAAAAGCAAAAAACTGACCCTGTCCCCCCATTCCTTAGCGTTCAGAGTTTTTGACTTAGGGTGCTGAAATTTAGTACACATATGAAGTTTGATGTGTAAATTACAGGAAAATTATAGAGAACTTTGATAAAGGTCATAAAGTTTACTAGCCAAAAATTCAAATTATGTGGTTGAAAAAAACTATGGAGCTATTCCCTATCTCCTACCTTTTAGTACGAGTGTTACTTGTACTTGCCCGATTTTTTTATTTTGTATTAACTATAAAATGTCCGGAATAACACCGGCACACACAAAAAATTAATTTGGATTGCCAAAGACCAGACTAGTCAATTCTTACGTATTTTGGATCGCTGAATCTGAAACCGGGGTCGGTTTTCAAAAGTTAGCTCTCATTTGTTTTCTAAACTCATAAAACCACAAATATAAGTTTAACCTGTTGTAGTGTGCATAAAAGCTGTTGAAAAAATATGAATCTCAAAACTATTGTAAACTGTGAAGTATCACCTTTAATTTGAGCCCAGAAAACTTAAAAAATATTCAGTAGTTCCCGCAGGGCCGGCGCAAGTAGTATGGAAGGTATGGAGTACTCCATACATGGAATTTAACCTTGTATGGAATTCAATACATGAAAATTTGAAAAGCTTTCGCTCCCCACCTTTTTATTCTTCCTTTATCCCCTTTTTTCTTAACCTTTTACCAAAAATTCCACAGTGGCTATCCACCCTTATGAAAAATAAGTATTGGATTAAGTATTGGGAATAAGTATTGAATTAAGTATTGGATTAAGTATTGGAATAAGTATTGAAGTATTGGTTTAAGTATTGGAAACTCCAATACTATTTTCGCGTAACATGCTTTTAAACACATTTTTTCTTAATTTTCTGTGGAACTGTGATTTTGCGTGCCATGTATTTCTATATGTATTAATTTACCAAAAAAACTACTGCGCAGAGATGGGAGCCATAGAAACTTAGTGCGCAACCAGTAAAATTTTTAAGAATGTTTGGCGAAAAAAGTATTGGAGTTTCCAATACTTCAATACTTATTCCAATACTTAATCCTATACTTGCTCCCAATACTTAATCCAATACTTAATCCAATACTTATTTTTCATAAGGGCAGACTCGGTTTCTGGAGGGGGTCATACACGAGCGAGAAAGAGACAACACTATAGTGTTGTCTCTCTCTTTCCCATGCAAATCCAAGTTAGCTCCAAGGGGGGGTCATGACCCCCTTGACCCCCCCTGGATACGCGCATGAAATTCCACACCTGAAAAATGTTGGCTGCACCGCCCCTGAGTTCCCGACATATGAGTCAAAACGTTAAAGCATATTTTTCTGAATATCCATAATTTTCAGGTTAAGTCACGATTTGTTTTACTCAGCCCTAGCCGACTTAAAGCTTCTTCTTCAGTCCTTATTGTTATGCAGAGGGCGCTGCACGCACCTTGTCGGACCATGGGTCCACCACATGCGCGCAGCGCACGCTCCATAGTTGTGGTCAAATTTTGTACTAAAGGCGATGAACAATAAGGACTGAAAAAATTGTAATGGGAAAAGTAGCATGTCGGATGGGGCTGGTTTTACTTTTAAGGAAAAAATGCTTTCACGATTTAAATTATATCTCGGGAACTACTGATATATGTGATGCAGCACTTGATATTTGTGAAACCGCGAGTGACATTGTAAGGTTAGGTAAAATCGACAGTGACGCACCAGTGCATTTATGTCAAACTCCTACATAACCTGTCAACCATAATCAAATGTCTAAACTGATCACAGTATTTTTTTCAGTGTAGCGTACAATAGTTCAATTCCACCGAAGGCATTGGATAAATAGTATATTATGCACCAAGGGTGGAAAACACGAGTTTTTTGACGAGCATAATGTTTAGAGAACATTGTGTGAGTCAATAAACGAGGTCCACCCGCGGTTCATACGTTACTTTCTTTCACAAATGCGCAAAACTCACGTTTGTGTGGGTGAAGCATGGTTGAAGTCAAAGTTTTAGGTGAGATGACGTCAGAGGGGAAAAAAGACTCAGGGCAGTGAAATACGTAAATGAAGTGCGTAAATTACGTTATAAATAACGTATTTATGGTGATTTCTAGTTTTTTGCATTTTTCTTGAAAACTATGCACATTTGGAAAAAATGTAAGAAATATAAAATGTGTATTTCAATGAGACCTACAACTTTTATCTAAAACATTTTTTTATATTTTTTCAATTTACTGAAATACATGAAAAAACCTAATTTTCATGGGTTTTTTATGGTTTTGACCAGGAAGATGACCTAGTCGCCAATTTTCATTATCATTTTCATAATCAGAGCATCAAGTAAGTATACCAAGTTTCATTAAAATCGGAGGTCCCCCTTATTCGGAACTTTATCCAAGTAGACTATTTACGTTCGCGTCACTGGAATAATTTTAAATGAAAAAATGCACAAGTGGGGCAACTATAATTTTTTGGCTACAAAAAAAGTTAAATATTATTTTTTAAAATTATTTTCGAAATAACTATAATTATAATTTTTCTGCTATAAATAAGAGCTAAATATTTTTGTATTATTTTTTCAAGTTTCAAAAATAACTTTTAAGAAATAATATTTACCTTTTTTATAGCAAAAGAATTTAGTTATCCCTCTTGAGCGATTCTATTAATTCTAATTAATCGACAGTTGCTAACTTCTATTTCTATTGTCTTCTTATTATTGAGAAACATCAAATTCATTTCAGGTAAGAGCATTTCTGTTCACATCAGGTTCGATCGCAGGCTTAAATTTAACACTGAGAAAAAATAGTATATTAAGCAACAAGGTGTTAAAGACAGCCATTTGTTTATGATGATGTTTTTGTATGAGTGACAGTCGAGGGTGAAGCCCTCACTCACACAAATCCGGTTTATTTAATTCAAATAAATCCCTTTATAATGAAAATGAAGTAAATAAAATAAAATATTTTTTATTGCACACAATTCAGTTTTATTTAATTTAAATAACTGCGGGTATTCAAAGATATTAATTTTATTTTTTTAATTATAAAGGGATTCTTTGGATTTAATAAATCTGTACTGCGGGCAGTGCCGGTTTTAGGGTAGTGCGCACCTCTGCGGCCGCAATAGGGCGCAGAGTCTTAGGGGGCGTCGTGATTTTCAAAAGGGCGGTTTCAGAAAAATTTGATAACTAAAAACAAAAAAGGTAGAAACTGACAACAAGATAGAAAAACTACTAAAATGGGCGCTAGAGAAATTCTCGCACAGGGGTGCGAAATACCTAAGGCCGGCACTGACTGTAGGTATTCTAAAATATAGATACGTTTTACTTTTCTTTTATTTTCAATATAAAGGGATTCATTTGGATTCAATTAATCTTAACTGTGGGTATTACAAAATATGAATTTTTTTTGTTTTATTATAAATGCATTCATTTGCATTGGAAAATAAACTGGAGTCTCGATCGAGACGTATGATTTAATTTCTATTTATTTTATTCCTTGGCGAGAGGGAGGGCGAAGAGAGAGGGAAGTGTGACGTCAGAGATCAGGCGCGTAAGAAGCAGACTAATCTGATGTGCTCACAGTACCCCACTATATTTATAGTTTTATTATGACTTTTAACATTGTTAATGAATAAAACTTTTATCTTTATAAAATTTTATATTTAAATTAAATGTACAAAATTAACTCTGTGTAATTATTCTGCAAAATTTTCAAAAAATTTTCTCTGAATCAAAGTATTAATAAATTGATATTTTATTTACATATTTACCTATTGTTAACTTTTTAAATTATTTAATTAATAGTTCATTATTTATTATCATTGATAATTAAGTTTCTATGAATTTAAAATTTGAAAACTGTGAAAAAAATATTTATCATCATAAGTCTGGGAATATTAAAATTAAATTTATATTAAATTCATTATTTAGTAACTCTTTTATTTATTTGATTGTTTCAAACAATAAAAATGGTATGGAATTTTTAATTGTGGGCTATGCTTAAAAAAATTTGTACGGTCCTGATTGTATACGTGACTTTGCTTCAAGGACAGTCTCGATCGAGACTCTAGAGTATTTAGAAACGTGTATTAACAAGGATCGATTTTCGAATGAAATTAGATAATATCGCCGGATACAAATGTATTGGATAAAAAAGGTATTCAAAAGTATTAAAAAAATGTAATACTTTTCAATTACTCTCTTTTTACTATATGTATTAGATAGATAGAGATAGCACTTTATTTGTTTATAGTGCTGTCTGTTTCCCTTTTACATAAATGAAAGGCTCTAGGAGTGGGGTCATGATCACTAGCATCTCCCCCGTGGATGCTCTGCTGTAAAAAATTTCACAAAAATCACTAATAAAAATAAAAAATAAAATTCTCTCCGAGGCACTACACTATAGTCTTTTCTTTTTATTTTGATAGATATTAGTCTTGAGTGCTATCTTTTAACTAACATCAGGGTTGCCACAAATATTTTATTACAATTTTCCCTGACATTTCCCTGATTTCTAGACCAATTTTTTTCTTCTTCCCTAACTTTTTTTGAGTTTTTGAAAATAATTTTTTGCATATTTACTATAAAATTGTGAAAGATAATTACTTTTTAGATTGCAAACAGTAATTATTTTTACCAATGTTTGAAATATGTCTTTTAAAAATTTGTTTAGTAAATTTTTATACTTAGTAAATTTCAGAAAAATTAGAAATTTTTTGCATTTTTGCAGTACTTTTGATGAAAACCCCTGACTTTTCCCTGAATTCCTTGACCTGTGGCAATTCTGAAGATAGTGAAATCTATTGGATTAAAAATAGTGTTTTAATGAAAAAATCACTCCTCAACTAAAAAAAAAACAATTTTATCCCTTAAGCTGTAACGCTGGGTCACTTGTACCCCTGTCAAACTGTTACACCTTGCTTACTCAAAAGGAGGGACAAAAGTTGGGGCCAAAAATTTTACTGAAAAAATTGTATTCTAGAATACTAAGTGCTCCACAAGTGCCGATGATTTGGTGCATGAACAACTGTCACAGGAGCAAAAAGAAAGTCTAAAAAGGCACGAGTGACCCAGCGTTACAGTTTACGTTGGCGAAAAAACAAAATAAGTAAAATGTATTTTTCCATATTTTTATATTTTTTCATTATGAATTGATGTTTTTCATGCAGAATATTGTTGTAAAATGTTTTTTAGATAAGATTATGTCATACAGGTCACATAAGAAGATTTTTTTCACGAGGTCGCCAAGTCGATTATCGTAATGCTACATGTGAAAAATCGTGATTTTCATGCTCAAAACTTAAGCATTATATTCATTTATGCAGACTTTCAATATTTTTTTTCTTAAAGCACCACTCTTAAGCTTTAATTTACTTTTTGAAATTTTAAAAAATATTCATTCAATCCAAAGTTATGATTTTTTAAAAAAAATTGATTGTTTTCACGTTTTTATTTGTTTAAACAATTGTATTGTTTAAACAAATGAGCATATCGGCAATATAAAGATTATTCCCTATACTAGGATAGTTGACGTAAGACTATAAATTTTCCCGTATTTTTCAGAGCACTTTAAAGCACTTTTTTAGGCTTAAGGCACAAGTGACCCAGCATTACAGCTTAAGGGTGCCAAAAAACACGTTACACTTTAAGGGTTATTTAATTAGATGGCGTAAGAAAATGTTCAGAAACAAAACTTATCAAATAAATGAAATATTTTTTCGATTCACACTTTTAGGTTATGTAGTCAATAATTTATAAAGCATTTCAGGGGCGGCTTTAGGCAAAGTGTTCGGGAGGGGCGATATATGGGATAGAAAGAGATAGCACCATAGTGCTATCTCTCTCTCTCTCTTATACAAATATAAGATGCTCGGGGAAAGGGCGGTCGCCCCAATCGCCCGCACGTAAAACCGCCACTGAAGCATTTCGATTAAATACAAATTATTGCAGATATTTTATGGTTAATATAAAATAAAAATGATAAAATATTTTAAACACAGCAATATGAAAGCTGACAATGTTAAATAACAAATGTAATTATCAACTGTTCATAAATCTGCATATCCATTTCTAAATTATTCAGACATTTTGGACTGACTATGATTAAGAAAGTAGTTTTTGCCCTAGCCAATCTAAAATGTCTGTAAAATTATGGAATGGATATGCAGATTTTTGAACATTAGATAATAATAATTACACATTTGTTAGTGGTGTTGAAGAGTGGTTTTTTTCATTGAGGCATATCTCTCGGTTAAATGCAGGCTTTCAGAAAAAAAATTCTAGTGTCCTTAAAAGAATTAAAATATTAAAAGAATTTAAAACTTTTCGGGAACTATATTTTTGTCTAGGGAAAATGTCCTTTTATAGGAAATAGTACATAGTGCACCAAGAACAGAAAGTAGCTGTTTTCAGTTGAGTGTAAAATTTGCACGAAAACGGAAAATGCACTTTCGTACGTGGTGCACACAGTGCTTTGTGTAACGCACCTGTTCATCGAAAAGTACAAATTAAAGAAATAAATGCAATATACGAATTCTCATAAATTCTGTCGTTCTCCGTTTTCGAAAAATCATTGGTTGCGCAAAAACGTACATAATGTCAAAAATATGCAAATATTTTGGCAAGGTATTTAGCAAAGTACATTTTCTTGTACATTTTTGTCAAAAAGTACAACAAAGTATACTTTTCTTTATAGTTTTCGGCAAAGTGTCCAGAAAAGACCTATTTTGCGTCTTCTTTGGAGGCATGATAAGTGGCACTTTTCTTACAGGGGTTGCACAAAAAAATTTATAATGTTAAAAATTGTTGAGACAGAAAAATTTACGAATATTTTTCGTCTTTGAAAAGTTATGCCAGAAAATAGTCGTTTTTCATGTTTAAAAAATACACTATTTGGCAGATTAATTCTTTTAGATTTAATAAGAAAGTCCGGTTTCTTGTAATTTGGTTCTAATTCATAAACAATTAAAAAAAAAGTAGCCTGGGTTGAACCGCAGAAAAATTTACTAATATTTTTTGTCTTTGAAAAGTTATGTCAGAAAATAGTCGTTTTCCATGTTTGAAAAATAGACTTTTTTGACAAATAAATAAGTCCCCGTTTTTTGCAATTTAGTTCAAATTCATAAACAATTAAAGAAAAAACAGTCAGGTAGAGCCAGAAAAATTTACTAATATTTTTCGTCTTTGAAAAGTTATGTTAGAAACTAGTCATTTTTCATGTTTGAAAAATATAATTGTTAGCCGATTAAATATTCTAGATTTAATCTAAAAGCCCGGTTTTTTGTAATTTGGTTCGAATTAATAAACAACTGAAGGAAAAACAGTCAGGTAGGGCCAAAAAAGTTCAAAAATATTTTGTCTTTAAAAAGTTACTTTAGAAACTGGTCGTTTTTCAATTTTTGAAAAAAAAACCCATTTTAGACAGATTAAATCTTCTAGATTTAATCTAAAGTCCCCGTTTTTTGTAATTTAGTTGAAATTCATAAATAACTGAAGAAAAAACAGTCAGGTAGAGCCAAAAAAATTTAGAAATATTTTTCGTCTTTGAAAAGTTATGTCAGAAAATAGTCGTTTTTCATGTTTGAAAAATAGACTTTTTGGCCGAATAAGTCCTCCAAACTTAGTTTAAAGGCCCTGATTTTTGTAATTTGGTTCAAATTCATAAACAGTTAAAGAAAAAACAGTTATGATAAGTTAAAAAATTTTTGAAACATTTTTCGTCCACGAAAAGTGTTGTAAAAAACTAGTCTTTTTCCATGTTTGAAAAACACACTTTTTGGCCGATTAAATCTTCTAGATTTAATTTAAAGGCCCAGTTTTTTGTGATTTGGTTCGAATTCCTAGACAATTGATGGAAAAGAAGTCAGGTTGAGCCAGAAAAATTTATAAATACTTTTCGTCTTTGAAAAGTTATTTCAGAAAATAGTCGTTCTTCATGTTTAAAAAATACGCTTTTTAGCACATTAAATCTTCTAGATTTAATTTAAAGTCCCCGTTTTTTGTAATTTGGTTGAAATTCATACACATCTAAAGAAAAAACAGTCAGGTAGAGCCCAAAAATTTAAAAATATTTTTCGTCTTTGAAAAGTTATGTCAGAAAATACTCGTTTTTCATGTTTAAAAAATACACTTTTTGGTAGATTAAATCTTCTAGATTTAATTTAAAGTCCCGGTTTCTTGTACTTTGGTTCTAATTCTAAGACAATTAAAGAAAAAGTAGTCAGATTGAACGAGAAAAATTTACATATATTTTTCGTCTTTGAAAAGTTATGTTAGAAACTAGTCATTTTTCATGTTTGAAAAATATACTTTTTGGCCTATTAAATTTTCTAGATTTCCCAGTAAGAAGAGAGTAATTAAAAAATATTAAAAAATTTTAATATTTTTGAATACGTTTTCTGTCCAATACATTTGTATCCGGTGATAGCACCTACTTTTACCCGAAAATCAATCCTTATGAATACAGGTTTAAAAAATTTGTCAATCCAAATGAATCCCTTTATAATGGAAAAAAAATAAAATGAATATTTTTTAATATCTGCAGTTCAGGTTATTGAATACAAATGAATCCCTTTATAATGAAAAAATAAACTAGTTATTTTTAAATACCCACACGTCAGATTATTCAATCTGAATGAATATTTTTATAATAAAAATGCAATTAAAATAAAATGAAAATTTATCCGAATGAATACCCTTATAATTGAAAAATATAAAATGAACATTTTAAATACTCACGATTCAGTTTTATTTAATCCAAATAAATACCATTATAATGAAAAAAAAAATGAAAATTTAATATTTGAAAACACATAGTTCAGATTATTCAATCCAAATTAATCTCTTTATAATTTAAATAAATAAAACCAAATCTATTGTTCTAAATACTCATCTCTTTAAAAATAAATCAGTGAAAAGTCACTGAAGAAATTCAAATTAATATACATTTCTACCAATTTTTTTAAATTCTTTACTAAAGTTTTAGTGAAAATTGACTGAAAATAAGTAAAAAGTTCCACTAATTCGAATTAGTGACCGTTTTTCACTAATTCAGATTAAAAGAGCACATTTGAAATCACTGTAAGGTGAAAACAAAGAAGTAACAAAGAATTTCAATTTTTGAAATTAATTTCATTAATTTCGATTTATAGGGTTATAAACAACTCCCATAAATGGGGGGTATTTATACACAATTTATGTAATTATTAATTTATAACTAATATCCAAATGAACCTAGCGAGTTGTAGTCTTTTCTGACTTAACTATTTTTTTATATTTTAAAACAATAACTTATTCAGTCAAATTAACCACAATAACCAATTGCAATTGTTATAAACAAATTATTGTTAATAATGATTAATTACTCACAAATTCACCTGGAAAGAGACAACTTTTTCCTAATTTTACAAATTAATGGCCTATGGTTAGAAAAATAAAAATTGTTGACTGTCAATTATTATTTACTAGCAACATTAACGCGCGCTCAAGCGCGCTACAAACTTTACATTATTGGTCATTTAAAAACATAAATTTTTGCAAATTCAAATAATGAAACTTACGAAATTGAAGAATATATTTAAAAAATGACAAAAATACATTGACATTTGAAAACAAATGTCGAAAAATAGCTACATAATTACACAATTGAAAAGAATAGTTTAAAAATTTTAACAATAAATTTTAATTTTAAACAAAAGAGTTGAAAAATTATAGGAATAACTGTTGGAAATACCTAATTGTAAATTGAACAACTGTATTGAAAATCGATAAAAATAATTGAAATTGAAGAAAATAATAAAAATGGAGGAAATAAATTGAAAATTTGAAAAAAATAATTGATAATAAACAACAAAATTACAAAATGGCAAAAATAATTGACAATTGAAAACAAAATTCAAAAGATGGCTAGATTAATACACAACCGATCAAAATAACTTAAAAAATCGAAGAATAGTTATAAAATTTTAAGATAATAATTGCAAATTGAAAAATTGTAGGAAATAAATGAAAACTGCGGAAAATGATTAATAATATTGAAGGAAATAGTTGAAAAATGACGAAAATAATTGTCAATTGAAAACAAAAATCGAAAAATAACTAGATTAATAGACAACTGAAAAAATAATTGAAAAAATTAAACAAGAAATATTAAATTTAAAGAAAATAATTGCAAATTGAAAAATTAAGAAAATTGTAGGAATAATTGCAATTTTAAAACAATTTTTATGAGTGTACAAAATAATTGAAAAAGTCCAAGAATTATAGGAAATTGAGGAATTAATTGAAAATCGATCAAAATAATTAAAAATTAAAGAAAATATTTGAGAATTGAGGAAATAAATTGAGAACTGAAGAAATACATCGAAAATTTAAGAATTAAATTAAAATTTTAAAAAATAATAATTGATAACTGAAAAAAAAATTACAAAATGACGAAAATAAATGACAACTGAAAACACAATTCAAAATATGGCTAGATTAACACGCAACTCAACAAAATCTATATAAATAAAATTAACATTTTGTCTGTACATTGCGCCAAACTCAAAAAATTTTACATACTTTTTCGTTTTAAGTGATAAGAATCGCGAAAATGCAAAAAAAAAAAAATTCTGTCTGTCTGTCCAGGATTTTTTGTCCGGGCATCACTTAAAAACGGCTCAGCCGATTCAGGTGAAATTTGGCAGAGTATTAGAGTGTCACTCTACTTAGATTTATAAAAAAAAAATTTTAGAAAATATTATTAAAAGCTGAGATATACAACTAAGTCACATTTTCACATACACGTACATACATACACATAAACATGCATATGTACATATATACATACACACACATATACACACAAACACATACTCACATATACACACACTTTTCACTATGATATTTGTAAACAGCGGATCAAAGTACGTAAGCATACGAAGTATCAAAAAGATTTGAGGTTTAAGCTGCGAAGTACACCCAAATTTGTTTCAAACACCTGCATGAAAATAATTTTTGTCAAAAAATACTTTCTGTCGGAAAATGCATGCTTTAAAAAATACTTTCAGTTAGAGAATATTTTTGGTCAAAAAATACTGTTGATGGCACGCCACTAGATTTCGATGCCCGCCGAAGGCGGGCTTGAAAGCTAGTAATTTATAAAATCAAAGAATAATTATAAAATTTTTAGTTAATAATTTAAAATTGAAAAATTGTAGGAATTAATTGAAAACTGCGGAAAATAATTAAAAATTGAAGTTAAAAAATAACTAGAGTAATTGAAAAAATGAAGAAAATATGTGAAAAATGACGAAAATAATTGTCAAGTAAAAAGAAAATTAAAAAATAACTAGATTAATAGACAACTGAAAAAAATAATTGAAAAAATGAAACAAGTAATATTAAATGTAAAGAAAATAATTGTAAATTGAAAAATTTAGAAAATTATAGAAATAATTGTTGGAAATAATTGCCCATTTAACAACTGGATTGAAAATCGAAAAAAATAATTAAAATTGTAAAAAGTAATTGAAAATAGAAGAAAGCAATTAAACATTGAAGAATGGAATTGAAATTGAAAGAATATAATTAAAAATTGAAAAAGAGTAATTGAAAAAAGCCGAGAATTAATGAATATATCTTAGAAGAAAAAAATTGAAAACTGAAGATTGGAAATAAAAATTGAAGAATGGCATTAAAAATTAAAGAACATAATTGAATAATTGTATTTAAAATTAAAGAAACTTAATGATATCGAACAAAATAATAGAAAAAAGCGATAATTTTTTAATATTAAAGAAAATAACTGAAAATTGAAAAGTGGAATTTAAATTTGAAGAAAATAACTGAGAAATGAAGAATTCTAGAATTGAATAATTGATTTGCAATTTTAAAACAATTTTTATGAGTGTAAAAAATAATTGGAAAAGTCCGGGAATTATTGGAAATTGAGGAATTAATTGAAAATTGATCAAAATAATTAAAAATTAAAGAAAATATTTGAGAATTAAAGAAAATAATTAAAAATTGAAGAAATAAATTGGAAATTAAAGAATTAAATGGAAATTTCAAGGAAATAATTGATAATTAAAAGAAAAATTACAATGTGACGAAAATAATTAACTATTAAATATTATAACTATTGCTAATAATTTTTGGTGTAAAAAACGAAAATAATATGTACCTAAAATTTACTTAGTAATAGTATCCATTTTTCTATCCAGAAAGTCTGGCAGTCCATATAGCACTTTCACAACCGTTTTTATAGTTTTTATAATGAAAACCGAAAAACATTTTGTCAGTATAATTTAATTTTAAGTTTTGAATGAGCGTTTTTGGTACGTGTTGACCGGATCAAAATTTAACGAAAACTGAGTTTACAAGGAAAGTGACAGTTGAGATGAAACACATGTTAAACGTCATAAAAGGATCAAGCGAGGGTTCAAGAAAAGGTTTAGTTGTCTCGATAGGAAAAAAAACTTGTTTGTGTGGTTCATTGTTATGAAGGGGTCAAGATTTTAGAGACCTCGGGAAACATTTTTGTGACGATGTAAATGAAAATACTCGTGAAAATATAAACAGAAATATTGCTGAGATTAAAACTATAAAATTGCCTGGTAAAAAACAGATAAGTTGTTAGTGTCATTACGTTCGTTAACTGCTGTTGTATCCGTTAATTCATTTTAAGGATCATACGTTTTTTATAATTTCCCGTTCTGTCTAAAATTTTTGCCTCAATTTTTACTTTATCAAAATCGAAAGTATGGTCCTTAAAACAGGCATATTCGGTAAGAGCAGTCCATTTATTAGGTGATTCATAAACATCATCTTTGTGTTCTTTTATTCTTAAGTTTAAGTTGAAGAATGATGTTGACTGAGCATACATTGAGGCATACATTGAAGTTGTGTTTTTCTTTTAAAAATTACACACTGTCAATACAGATTTCAAAAAAGTTTTTTTTAATAAAGTCTAAACAAAATTTAATAACTTTCTCTCTAAATCTGAATTAGTGTTTTTCTATTAATAAATTATTGATAAGTGGAAAAATTAATAACAAATTAGTAAAATTATTACTATTTAATAGTAGCTCACCTTTCACTAATTCAATAGTAGAAAACCACTAATTCAGATTTAAAAAGCTTCAAAAGATGATTAATTTAAATTCTTTAAAAATGTATTCAAGAATAATATTTAAGTAAAAAAAAATTTTATTAATGAACACTTTTAAGAAACTTTCATCAACGTCTTAATAAATTATAAAGATCACTAAAAATTATCTTCAAATTTACGTATTTTTCGCTTTTTAACCCACAATTAAGGTATTTCTCTTGCAGTTATATACTTGAAAAAATAGTTTTTTATGGATTTTCTTTAAATTGTGAGAAAACGTTATTTTATATGTGTCTTCTATCTGGTTAAGATTTCAGGACCCTTTACCGTCTAAAATTTGAGATATTCTTGTTCAAAATTTCAATTTTACATGCAAAATGATAAAAAATTGAAATTTCGAACAAGAATATCTCAAATTTTAGACGGTAAAGGGTCCTGAAATCTTAATTAGATAGAAGGCACATATAAAATAACGTTTTCTCACAATTTAAAGAAAATCCATTAATCCATAGAAAATCGATTTTTTTAAGTACCTATAACTGGAAGAGAAATATCTTAAGATGCAACAGTGTATAAAAACGGTGTATAATTTTGTGCCGAAGACGCATTATAAATGAGTTCATCTGAAATAAATAAAAATTTATCAAATATTAAGTTTCAATCACATGTAGAGATGAAATGAATTGTCGGTATTTAAAAATATTAGTTTTATTTTAATTTAAATTTTATTATAGAGAGATTTATTTGTATTGAATAATCTAAGCTGTAGGTATTAAAAAATATTCATATCATTTTTTTAATTATAAAAGGTTTCAATTGGATTAATTAAATCTGAACTGTAGGTCTTCAAAAATATTGATTTTTCAAAAATTTTAATTTCATTATAAAGGGATTCATTTGTATTGAATAACCTAAACTGCGGACATTGAACAATATTCATTTTATTTTCTGTATTTATAAAGGGATTAATTTGGATTGACAAATATTTGAACCCATATTAATAAGGATTGATTTGCGGATAAAAGTAAGTGTTATCACCGGATACAAATGGATTGGACAGAAAACGTATTAAAAAAGATTACATAATTTGACTTTTTCTTCGAAAATCATAAAATTCCAATCTTTTTCAATTTCCTCCTTCTTACTGGGTTAATCTAAAAGCGCGGTTTTTTGTAATTCGGTTCGAATTTATATAAACAACTGAAGGAAAAACATCAGGTAGAACAAAAAAAATTCAGAAATATTTTTTGTCTTTAAAAGTTATTTTAGAAACTGGTCGTTTTTCAATTTTTGAAAAACACACTTTTTGTCCGATTAAATCTTCTAGATTTAATTTAAAGTCCCGGTTTTTTGTGATTTGGTTCGAATTCCTAGAAAATTGATGGAAAAGAAGTCAGGTTGAGCCAGAAAAATTTATAAATATTTTTCGTCTTTGAAAAGTTATTACAGAAAATAGTCGTTTTTCATGTTTAAAAAATACACTTTTTGGCAGATTAAATCTTCTAGATTTAATTTAATGGCCCGGTTTCTTGTCATTTGGTTACAATTCATAAGCAATTAAAGAATAGACAGTCAGCATAAGTTAACATATGTTTTAGAAATATGTTTCGTCTATCAAAAGTGTTGTTACAGACTTATGGTTTTTTATGCTGCAATAATACTTGTTTTGTCTAACAACATCTGCTAGATTTGACAGAAAGGCAAGTGTTTCGTAATTTGGTTTTAATTTGTGTTCGAAAAAGAGAAAGTAGTAAGGAGATGCCAAACAACTTCATAAATTGCTTTTGAAAAAATTTTTGTTAGAAAATAGGCTGTTTACAGGTGCTAGAATAATGCAATTTTTCTGAATATTTCTTTTAGCCTATCCTTGTAACTTTTGCTGTAACGAAGATTAGTTCTTTTCTGTTTGCCACTGAAAGAAATAATTCCACGGTACTGACATAATTATGGATAAATCACCCATAATATATTGCTAATATAGATACTGCCATAATATATTTGTCTTTTAGCCATATGACTGGTGAAACTGCGATGTATATTTTTAGGTTAGAAGAACTGTCAGTGGCGCACCGATGCATTATGGGATATTCATTCATATAGTATTCGAAGTTCTACAAAAACTGTCAACAATAATCATATGGCTGATAAAGCTAGAGTATTTCTTTCAGTGTGATATTTAATGTAAAATAGATATTGAAATGAATAAATAAATATGTGTAATTTTACCTCAATATCACTGTAATATTACCTCAGTATTACTTTCGTACTATTACATTAATATCAGTGTAATATTTTGTAATATTACCTTGAGGCGGACATTTCAATATCACGTCAATATCACTGTAACATCAGCCCATAATATTACGAATATTACAATATGATGTCACTGTGATATTCATGTAATATTATTACTCATATATAAGTAGCAGAACTTATAGTGGCAGAACCATCTAAACGGATGTAACAACTAATAGCTGCAAATAGCTGATATATCATTTTTAAATTGTTGCTGTGCCAAACTGCGTAAGTTCTATTATCATTTTAGATAATTGTTACAGTAATTTTGCTCTCATCCAATAAAAAGTCGATGCAGTAGCCATCAACCATTTTTCTGCGTGTGACATAAATTATTGAAAACTTATCTTCAAAAGTTAATCAATTCCTGACAATAATAAAACGGTTGAAGAAAATTACATTTAAAGAAAATAATTCCAAAATGTCAAAAATATTTGAATATTGCCAAAAATAGTTGTTTCTTGAAAAGATAATTAAGAAATGACAAAAATAATTGATAATTTTAAACAAATTAAAAATTTAAAGAAAATACTTGAAAACTTGACAAAACAATTGAAATATTGAAATATTGAAATAAATGATTCAAAACTGATGTAAAAATTAAAAAATTATAGACTATAATTATAAAGTTAAAAAAAAAATTAAAAGTTTGAGGAAAATAATTGAAAGTTGAAGAAATTAATTAAAGTTTGAAGACAGTAATTGCAAATTTAAGAGAATAATTCAGAAAGAGCAAAAAAATTCAAATATGAAAAAAAATTAAAGTTTGAAGAAAATATTTGAAAAAGGTGTAAAAAAATTAATAAATTCGTAACAATAATAAAAATAATGATGAAAATAATTAAAAACAGGTGTAAGAAATTAAAAAGTTCATGACAATAAAAAAATATAATAAAATAATTGCAATTTGTAAAAAATAATTCTTAAATGTCAAAAATAACAAAAATATCAAAAAAATAATTGGAAAATGACAAAAACAATTGATTATTGACAAAAGTAATTAAAATTTAAAGCAATTAATTGATAAATGACGAAAGTGAATTGAGCTTGTGTATAAAATTTGGATATTCCTGACAATAATTTAAAGATCGAATAACACAATTGAAATTTAAAAAAATAATTTAAAATTTTTAAAAATAATTGTAATTTGAAAAAAATAATTGATAACTGGTGCTAAAAATTAAAAGTTTAATGACAATAATTGAAAAATTGACCAAACAATTGAAATCTTATGAAACTGATTGAATAATGTCATAAGTAATTGAAAGCTGGTGTATAAATGAACAATTTATAGAGAATAATTGAAGTTTGAAGAAAATAATTGAAATTTGTTGAAATTAATCGAAAAACAGTGTACAAATTTACTAAACTCATGACAATAATAAAAAAATAAAGAAAATAATTGAAATTTGAAGAAAATAATTGAAATCTAATATAATAAATTTAAAAATTCATGGCAATAAGAAACAGTGAATTTAGTTATTTATGGGCAAAAGCCCATTACAATATAAAATTAAAATTTATTTCAAGTAACAATAAAATTAAAATTTGATATAACAATAATAATTACTATATTAAATATTAATAGGTCGCATTCAATAATTTGAATAAACTAATAATAAATTGAAATTTATAGAAAATAATTCTAAAATTGCAAAAATATATGAAGAAAATAATCATAAAATGACAAAAATACTCGAATAATGATAAAAGTAATTGAATTTTGAAGAAAATTATTCAAAATTAACAAAAGTAGAATAGAAACTGGTGTTGAAAATTTAAATATTCCTGGCAATAATTTAAAGATAGAAAAAAATAATTTAAATGTTGAGAAAATAATTGAAAAATCACAGAAGTAGGGGAGAGTGGCCATCAATGTACCGGGTTTTTTTCAAAGTCATAGTACTTATTGAATTTCACCAATTTCTAGCACTTCTTTGCATTAATATAAAACTACAACACTTCTCTAGATAATGCACACATATTATACACGATTTATTTTAATTAAATAATAAAATTTAGGATTTTTCTAAACTAACAAGCTATTTTCATTTTCAACAACCTGGGTACACAATGAACCACTTCTATAAAAACACTAAAAATGTTCAACAATAATAATATCGCAATTTTCACTTTGTAAAAAAGCTTATTTTCTATGAAATACTATAAAAAATGCGAAATTTTTTTTTTCGAAGGTCTAAGGCCTAAAGCACAACGAATACGGTTACGGGAGCAGGGCATGAGATAAAAAAGGACAGAGACTGTTTCTGTCCTTTTCTGTCTCATGCTCTGGTCCCGTAACCGTATTTCTCTCTGCTTAGGCCTTAAGCCCAAAGCACAACGAATACGGTTACGGGAGCCGGGCATGAGATAATAAAGGACAGAGACAGTTTCTGTCCTTTTCTGTCTCATGCCCTGCTCCCGTAACCGTATTCGTTGTGCTTTGGGCTTTAAACAGGCCATTATTGTACAAAAACCAGAGATGGGTAAACGTCACGTCACAAGGGTTTTTTACGTAAAATACATAAATCATGTATTTTACGTAGAAAACTGTAGAAAACTATGTACACCCCTGCACATAAATGCTAAACTTCCGGTTTATTGTTCGTCTATTGTTCGAACAATAAACCGGAAGGACAGTATTAATGTGCAGGGGTGTATAATACATAATCAAAATGGCGGCCACTTTATTTTCATACAGCTCGGTGACACCAATGTAAATAATCACACTGTAAAAAATTTTGTTGTATTTTTACACCGTGACACGATGGAAATAAATGGCTTCACGTGACACTTGATACATTTATAACGTATTACGATGAAAATATTCGACCGACATGCAAATATTTTACGTACGACGTAGTGAAGTCAGAATGCATTGTAATATTACTACGTGATACGTGAAGCGAATTATTTCCATGGTGTTACGTAGTAATTTTACAACGCGTTGTGACTTCACCACGTTATACGTGGAACATTAACAAGCGATTTTCAAACCGAATGAATATTTTTATCGCAACACGATGAAGTCCTACACTCGAAGAGTAGTTTTACAATCGCGTTGTATTTTTATCACGTAATACGATGGACTATTATATTATAAATTTAACGTTTGGGACGGAAAAATACTTTGCGTTGTAATTCTGCAAGTATTATTTTTTACAGTGCAGTTAGCTGACACTAATGTATTAAAATCAACACATATGTTGAAAGTTTTATTAACATTACCAATTATTATTAAATAATTAATTATAAAGTGTGAAAAATAATTTTAAAAAATTTATTTTAAATTTCCCGCCAAGAAAAAAAAACATACATAATTTTACAACAAAAGTAATAACTAATATTAATAGAACTTTTATACATTTTAATTACTATTTGTACAATGCAGTTCTGTAGTATTTATTTACTATATATAAAATTCCCGGCTTTGTAGATAGTCAAGTGATCGTATGTAGAATACATATTCTTTGTAGAAAACTCAGGACGTAAAATACGTCATGTATTATACTTGCCCACCACTGACAAAAACTGATTTCGTCCCATTAGCTGCAATGCAAACCTGTCATCCAGGTAGCCGCCATTTTGAATTTCTCCCCACCCAACTTGAATATCCTTATTAAATCTCAACTTTTAACCTTAGGGCGCAATTACATGTCCGCGTCGAACGTTGCGTTCTTGCGTTGAATGGTGAGAGTGACAAAGATGTGATTATATTTCTGTCTTCCTCTCTTTCACCATTCAACGCAAGAACACAGCGTTCGATGCAGACATGTAATTGCGCCCTCAAGGTGAAGTCCCATGACTGCGTTTTGCTTTTCATTATTTTCTCTCTCATTATAACGCAATGCAAAACGCAGCCATGGGACGGCGCCCTAAATAGTGATGGGTAGTGACCGTAAATTTACGAAATTTACCAAATTTACAGGTAAATTCCCCATTTGTACGGTAAAACAGGAAAATAGTTTATTTTAAACTTTACATAAATACATAATGAAATTTGATTTGAGAATAAGATTTTTAATGAATGTAAAAATGTACTGTCAAATATTTTTTAAAAAATATTTAATGAATGTTTTAAAAACTTGAAAAGATACGTATTGTATGTAGTCACGTAACCTAAAATCGTTAATATAGGATAAATGTCGGGTAAGTAGTATAAGAAACATATAAGAAATAAAATGAATCCTAGTGATTTAAAATGATTGATTCTTGCTAATTTAAAAGTAGTTATTAAAGCGAAAAGTGTTTAAAGTTGTAGATTTTTTAAATGAGTGAAATATATACATAAACAAAAAAAATGAATTCACGTACTGCTAAAAAAAATTTCAGAACTGATTGACATGAAATAAATACAATTCTCACATTTTAAATTTACTTTTCTATTTATTCATTTATGTTCCTTTTCATGTTGCAAAGGTTCAGAACATCGTAAATATATCAAAACACTAAATTAGAAAGTTTAAACCTTTAAACATGCTTGGTTTGTCATGAAGCATAAAGTGCACATGTATTTTTACACCACATTTTTATACTCAAGTTAAAAAATAACTTTCTTTTTGTGAGGTGCTTTTGACAAAAAGTCAAATTACATAATAATGATTCAACAAATTTTTAATCATTTTTTTCAAGTATAGTTTATAGCAGAATAATTGATGATTTATAACTTTTTACAATAACATTATTAATATTTACCAATACTTGTTTTCTATACTAATGTTTTTAAAAAAAGGGACTATTTTAAACAATTTTTCTGATTAGTTTTATCAAAAATGCTCTATTAAAAGGCAAATTGTTATAGATTTTAAGAAAATGCTTGGATTTTCTAGGTTAAACATCTCGTCGCATGTGACAAAATAATTCAAAGCGAAGTGTTTTGCATTATAAATAAACTTAGAAAATTCATAATTGAATATTTAGAAACTTTTAATTATCATGACTTTATTTCAACTAGAAATTTTATGTAAAAAATCAGAAAAACATGATTTACTGGATTTACGGTAAATTTACAAATTTACTGTAAATTTCGTAAATTTTCAGTAATTTATAAACGAAGAGCGGTCAGCGCCTATCACTAGCACTAAAAGAGAGATTTTGTCAGTTCGTTATAGAAAGCGTTCATAATAGCGAACGTCGTTATAGTGATATTTGAGTGTATATAATGAATCAAGGTGGTAAGTGAGAATTACAATTACGTAACACTATAAGGGTGAAATCAAATAGATGCGTCAAACCTGGCGCCGTAATAAGAGAGAAAAAGACGCAGACATGGTTTTATCTCTTTCTATCTCATTACGACGCAACGTTAACAGATCTATGTTATTTCACCCTAACGAACAAACATTATACACCTAGGTGCATAAATGCCTTACCCCCAACTAGTTGTCCCTGCGCATGAGAATACGTGAGTAAGAGAGAGAGGTTGGGGGTAAGGCATTTATGCACCTAGGTGTACATTGTAATAGACAAGGATGAGTAAATATAACAAACTAGAAGTTTCTGTTACGTATGTCTATGTCTTATAGTTTGTTGCGTACGTAGCATACATATTTTATGTACACCAATGCTCATAAATGATGTCCTTCCAGTTTATTGTTTAAACAATAGACAAACAAAAAACTCCCACCCAACAAATAGAGTTCTTAAGGCCTTAGCAAATAGATATACGGTTACGGAACCAGAGCATGAGACAGAAAAGGACAAAAACAGTCTCTGTCCATTATTATCTCATGCCCTGTTCCCATAACCGTATTCGTTGTGCTTTGGGCTTCAGTAGTGATTTTAAATTCTCGGTAACTTAAAGTTTGGTAAAAAGTATTTTCAATGAGTAGCAAATATATTATGCAAAAATAGTAAATTATAATAATAGGTGGTGTAATGAGAAACAAAGGGTAATTAAAAACAAAAGTACTGCGTTTCGCGTTGCGTCATCATGGACCAGAAAAAGATAAAGTATATGTGTGTCCTTTTTCCTTCCACTACAACGCAATGCAAAACGCAGCCATGGGACGGCGTGCTCAAACCATAAAAAACCTTAACTATATTAAATGAAATTAAAATTTACCTTTTTATTCCACAATTATGTTGTTGAACTAGTGAACACTTCGTAACCGGGTCTTTATGATTAGCGTTGATTCGGATTCAGATGATTCGGCAAATTGGTACGCTGCTGTAAAATAAAAAAATTATTTAATAAAATATTCATGTTGTGACTGCTTCAAAAAATATTCAAAAATAGAAATTATTATTCCAAAAAATAATTTATATTGGAAAAAATAATTATTTTTTACTTAGTTTTATATATCTTAGTTAAAGAATAAAATGTTGAGAATATAAATTACACTATTTTTAATCAAAATGTTGAGCATATTTGACTTACTTTTGTATTTTGTTTATTTGAAGAAATGAAAAAACTCGAAACTGGTAAATCCAAAAAATTGTCCTTGACACAGTTGGCAGTAATTTAATTAATTAATTTAATTTTCCTTTGCAAATCCTTGATTGATTTTTACGATCTGGGTTAAAAAAGTTATTGACTTGTACTTAAAATTTTAAACTTGAAGTTTTTAAGGCTAGAGACAACTTCTCTAGATGAAAGGAAATTTGAGAATGAGCAATGCTGAAGAATCAGAATAGCTTGCAACTTTTGGCAAGCGAGAGAAAAGTGGAGGAAAGTCAGGGAGTGTCAAATTAGAGCTGATGGGCGTATCGGATATTTGAGTAGAGGTGAAAGCGGGAGCCTCATTGGGCCTTATGTGAAGGTCTCTATTATCTTGGAGTATACGCCCTACGACTAGGAAGACATAAGCGTAGAGTTTTAGAAACAGGAAACAGGAACTCTCATGAAAATGAGTTAGCAGAAGTTCATAATTTATGAAATAATATTCACCAGTAGTTTTGAATATAATTTCTGTATAAAATAAACTTCAATTTACATTGCTTAAAGTGAAAATCCATTTATTTTTATCTTAACCTCAAAATAATCATAAATTAGACATTTTCTTAGTATATGAATATTATTGTTACATGTTTATACTGTTTATAATAATATACTTTTAAAAACAAATAGTTTTACGTATTTTCGTAGAAGTTACGTAAATAATGTAAATTTGGTACAAAATCTTTATTGTATAATATACAATAACGGAACAATATGGTAAATCAATGTTTCTTTTCCTTGGGAAACTTAAATTAAATGAAAAAATTCAATTTATAGTATTTAATAATTATTAATAACATTAGGAGTAATCATTATTTTATTAATTTATTTCCATGTATATTTATATTTATTTTTCCTACTTAACTATTTTGAATTGATGATAAAGCATTATTAATATATGAAATTTTACGTAACCTAATAAAATTTGCGTAATTATTATTTCAATAAATGCGAGAAACTTAACCTCAAAATTGCAAATTTCCATTTTTGCATAACTTTAGAGTTACAAACGAATTACATTAAATAAATTGCATGATATTACAAAAATAATAGTTAATAATAAACATAATTATAATTACAATATTAATTAGTTATTTTAGTAATATTAATTGTATTAATAATAACGTCCTTGGGTTATTATTGTTTGTTCTAAGTATTGAAGTGCAAGTTTTAATTAAAGGGTACTATCTACATTATGGCGTAAGTGAAAGTAAATCAAGGTAGTAATGTAAATTAAATCTTTAAGGTAATTAACATAATTTAACATGTTAAAAGTTAATTTGCCATTAAAACCATTCTTAAAGTTCGATGAAGTATGAATGACAAGAATTCATAGTTATTACTAAGGGGCCATACTTAAATTACGTAACGCTCTAGAGGGGGGGGGGGGGTTCTGAAAAGTTGTTACACCTGTGTAAACTGTCAAATGTTTACATTATAAAAACTGTTACAGGGGGGTGGGGGGGTCTAAAAATTCCTGAAAAAAGCGTTACGTAATTTAAGTATGGCCCCTAATCTGGAAATAGCCATGCGAAAAGCACATTTGTAAGCACTTAAAATCATATATTGTTATCTATACTTGTCATCTATATAGGTAATAGACACTGCAACACAATAGTTCGGTACCTATTCTAAGCGGATTAGGACGGAACATTATGAAGCCGTCAGACAAATGTATAGTCTACTTACGCTTAGGCCCAGTAAAAGTCAAATCGTTTAGAATCCTTGACCGATAAATCGGAAACTTTATAGATTCTTATACAGATTCTTGTCTTTAAATTATGATCTCTTTCAGAGTCTCCAAATGGAGTGGTTTATGCTTTTAAACCATTAACTCGGACTACCGACTCACAAGTTTCTTCTATTATATATTAGAGATATTAGAGAAAAGGGACTTTCGTAAATCGATCTTATTTCAGCGATCTTGTCAAGGGTATATACAAAATTTTCACAAATGTTTCTTTTTCTAGAAAACATTTCTGGAATAATGAAAAAATCTTTAAACCCCTTCTCCAGTATTTAATCCATAAGGAATAAAAGATTTAAAGAAAAAAAGAAGTATCATTACCATGTTTTTTTCTTATTTTTAAGGCGTTTTCTTTTTAATTATCAATCTGTCGTAATTTGTGTCATGTGCTAAAAAATCTTATTCAATACGATTCAATATCGAAGTTTCACAATTATTTAATTATTGCACTAAAAAAAACATTGTAATATTGACTTGTGTTGTCACGTAATATTTACTTTCTAACTCAAGCAGTGTAAACAAAGTAAAACTTACTTTGTTGTTAAAGGAAAACAAAAAATCACTTAAAACATACGAAAATACTGATCTCACAAGTGGTAAAAAAATTGTTAGATTCATATAAGAGAAAAATAAATTATTTATCTGTTGATATTAATTGTATATTTGCCTTGCGTCGGTTAAAGCGAATTTTATTCTATTATTATCTGTATTTTAGGTTAAGATTTGCGTTGTAATAATTTAGGTTATATTATGTAATTTACAGTTCTACTTGATTCAATACATTCAATAGTAGAAGTGGTATATAAATAAGGTAGCATTGAGGTTAGGTTAACTGTCATATGTAAATTCGATGAAATATTGTGTTTCTGCTCTATATTTTTTCTTCGTTTTAGGAGAAAATTTTAATCAACTGATTACTAAAAATTAAATGTTTATTTCAGACCATGAATTTTACAGTTTAAATATATGCGTATTTTAATACTTTTTGAGAAAATCGGTCGTAAACTTGCTAAGTGCAGCGTGAAAACGGCCAAGAGAACGCAAAAGCGACACGCATCCAAATGTACTTTTTTTGTCAAAATTAGTCTACAAGTCGTAGTTTGACAGTACTGTCAAACTGGGCTATTTTGTGTACGCGAGGTTTTTAAGATATAAAATCTTTGTATTGAGTTGTTTAAGTTTGCTACTTATTGGTATAAATATTTTCTAATATCTAAACTACTGAGAGTAGAGACAGCTAAATGAAATTACTTAATTCTTTATCAGAAATCAGAAAAAATCGTATAAAGTCGTGAAAATCAAGCTGAAAATTATCAAAGTTCTCAAAATTCTGTTTAGATCTCAGGAAGTTTAAAAGTGTTTCTAAAACTATTAATAATTACTTGTTGACAATATTTAATTGTGATGATGCGTATATACGTGATGCGCTAACCTTTTATTGCATATATTTTAAGTAAAAAGTGTAAAAAACTGAAAAACTAGGATTTGGTGGGTTATTTTGTTCATTGTTTAAAATCAAGTTTTGTTCAAAAATTTGTTGAAAAAAACTCTAATGTTTCGGTTTAAAACATTTTTTTCTTAGTTTCATTATAAAAGACGAGAAATAAGCATAAAATTCCATTTTTACACGAGATGCCATAAAAACCTTAAAACAGTAACAGTATAATAATTACATGCGCTTTTCAAGTTAATTTTGCAACTTTTTCTCTTAAAATAATTCAAGAAGTGTAATAGAAGTTATATTAAGTACGATTTTCTTAAAAAAAAACCTTTTTTTGTGAATCTGCATTTTTGTGTTTCAGTGTTTTACTTTCAAGTTAGTTAAATAATTTCTACAAAGAAAAATATTTCTAGAATATTTTAACAAAATACTTCATATAAAAAAAACGATAAACAAAGTTTTTTACACAACTTTATAAATAAACAAACTTTGATGCACAAAATAGCTCCAACTATTTTGTGCACGACTTTAAATTTCTATAATTAAGACAAATGATTTTTCTCGTCAGCTAACTCATAGGACACCTTTAGAAAGATGTCCTCGACATAACTGAAAAGTTAAATGTTTTTAACTTTTAATAAATTGTTTGTTATTAATTGTCCAGCGGGTCTGATTTTGAACCTAACCTTAAAATCAATAAAATGACACTTTTTGTTCATTAGAATCTGAATCCGATTTAATTTTAATACATGCCTAGGATCAATAGAAAGCTTGATTTATGACCTTTAAAACGCTTTTTTAAAAATTGTTCTACGATGACATTTAACGAAGATATGATGTTTTACTTAACATATGATTTTTTAAAATGTTAAAAACGCGTGAATAGTGAATTATGAAAAAAAATTATTTTATGTTAAAAATATATCGTCGTTAAAAATTATCGTAGAACAATTTTTAAAAAAGCGTTTTAAATGTCATAAATCAAGCATTCTATTGACCCTAGGAATGTTTTAGAATTAAATTGGATTGAGATTCTAATGAACGAAAAGTGTCATTTTATTGATTTTGAGGTCTGGTCCAAAATCAGACCCGCTGGATCAATTCCGTTGGCGGATTCTGATTCAGCGCATCAAAATACATAGTAAAATATCAGTCTCATACCCAGGCCAGGAAAGTTTATTTTTTTGTGTGGTAGTGTAATTAAATATAAAAAGAAGGAACAATGTTTAATGTATAACAATTGTTTAAAAATAATAATTAATTTAAAATTAAAGTTATTTAAAATAATTAAAAAATTACGAAAATAATTGACAAATGAACAAAAATTGGAATACTGGCAAGATTAATAAATCGATAATTGACAAAAGTAATTTAAAAAATTGAGCGGCCGGGAAGAAGAACTCGATCTACGCTCGAAGGCCTTGTCTGTCTCTTTTTTCGTGAGATAAAATGATGGAAAAATTATCTGGAAAAAAAAATTCGAGAAAATAAAAAATGAAAAATTGTAATCGATAGAGCATTTGAATACGCACATTTTTTCTTAATATAATTTTTTTGTCTGACTTTTATTTATTAAGATAAAAATTATAAATTGAATTTATTTCTTGATTGAAAATAATAAAATTTTAATAATCAACTCGTGATATCTCAGAAACCAATGGATGGAAAAAGTTTCAATTCCACTTATCTACTCTAAAAACAATGCAGATTCTACTAAGTTTGTTGAAATGATAAAAAATGTTTAATTTCTTGGTGATTTTTAACAATAAAGTAGTCGCTGTCGTTATTTGGTCTTTACTGACTTTGAGCAAAAAGTCATAGTGAGGAAGTATTGAATTTTGTAAACTTAAATCATACAAGTTATTCAATAGGGTATTAGAAAGTTTTACAAAAAAGAATTTTTTCGATCCCTTAATTATTTCAGCTTTTATGAACAATTTAGTTTGTCACTTATTTTATGTCACGCGTGAACTAAAATCAGCTGACTGACTGAGCTCCGAGCTGTGAGCGGAAGAAGGACGCATGCAAGTGTATAAGAGAGAGAAAGCGCCAATAAAGACTTACAATCAGTATTTGTTTCATGAATGAAAGTTTTTAAATTATAAAATATATCAGGAATGAAAAAATATTACATTAGTCTAGTTAAACTTTTAAAAAGTTTTATAAGAAGCTGTTCTCAAAATTGGTTACCAAAAGGAATGTTAAAAAAATATAGAAATTTTATTTGTAATATTTTATTTTAAAAAAATATTATTTAAGACAAAGAATATCATTTAAGAATGATCATTTTTACAATGTTGACAATTTTCTTAAAAAATTGTTGTTAAAAAATTATTTTCTTTAACAATGCTTAGAGCTGTCTTGAAAAAAGTTATTTTTAATAAAATAATTATTGTACATCTAAAATCTTATTAAAGCCGTTAACGAAATGTAATAAGTTAAAAAATTACTTTAAAAGGAGCTGCCATTTTAACAATATGTAATTTTAAAAAATTGTTGCATATACTGTAGCTCATTAAACATATTAAATAAAAATTTACTATTATTTTGAAATTCATTGATTTATTTAATTTATTAATGTTTATGAAAAATTGTTCTAATTCATCATTTATTACATATTAATGTTTTTATTTAAATTTAATTTTAAACTAGTAATACTTTTTCATTCCTAATATAATTTATAAATTAAAAACATCCATTCAGGAAACAAACACTGTTTGTAAGTCCTTATTGGCGCTTTCTCTCTCTCTTACGCTTGCATGCGTCCTTCTTCCGCTCACAGCTCGGAGCTCAGTCAGTCAGCTGATTTTAGTTCACGCGTGACATAAAATAAGTGACTAACTAAATTGTTCATAAAAGCTGAAATAATTAAGGGATCGAAAAAATTCTTTTTGGTAAAACTTTCTAATACCCTATTGAATAACTTGTATGATTTAAGTTTACAAAATTCAATACTTCCTCACTATGACTTTTTGCTCAAAGTCAGTAAAGACCAAATAACGACAGCGACTACTTTATTGTTAAAAATCACCAAGAAATTAAACATTTTTTATCATTTCAACAAACTTAGTAGAATCTGCATTGTTTTTAGAGTAGATAAGTGGAATTGAAACTTTTTCCATCCATTGGTTTCTGAGATATCACGAGTTGATTATTAAAATTTTATTATTTTCAATCAAGAAATAAATTCAATTTATAATTTTTATCTTAATAAATAAAAGTCAGACAAAAAAATTATATTAAGAAAAAATGTGCGTATTCAAATGCTCTATCGATTACAATTTTTCATTTTTTATTTTCTCGAATTTTTTTTTCCAGATAATTTTTCCATCATTTTATCTCACGAAAAAAGAGACAGACAAGGCCTTCGAGCGTAGATCGAGTTCTTCTTCCCGGCCGCTCAATTAAAGAACAAATATAAAATTTTCAAAAAACTGATTAGAAATTTAAAAAAGCAAAAAAATTACAGGAATAATTGTAGAAAAAAATTGAAAATAATTTTAATTTTAAAAAATTAACTTGGATTTAAATTTGAAGAAATAATCGCAAATTGATAATAAAGAGAAAATAATATTAAAAATTGCCAAAATAATTGTAAAATGAAGAAAATAATTGTGAATTGTACAGAAAAATTGAAGAATTAAGGAAATAAATTAAGATTTCAAAAAAATGATTGATAATAAATAATTTACAAATTACTATATTAATAAATAAATAAACAGTAGAAAAAAAGTGAAAAAGCCCAGGATTGGTGAATATTTAAGAAAATAATTGACAATTAAAAACTGAAGAAAACTGTAGGAATAATTATAACAAATAATTGAAAATTAGAAAAGATAGTTGAAAATTGAAGAAAAAAATTCAAAATTAAAGAAAATAATCGTAAATTAAAAAGAATAGTTGAAAAATTAAATTGAAAGTTCAAGAAAAATATTGTTAATTGAAAAAATCATAGAAGAAAGTAGAGAATTATTGAATATTGAAGAAAATAATTGCCAATTGGAAAAAATTCTAAACATGGCAAGATTATTAAATTGATAATTGACAGAAATAATTTTAAACAGAAAAAGGTAAACAGTAAAATTAAAAAAAAACTAAAATAGAAAAAAAATGATAAGAATAATTCTAGAAACAATTGAAAGTTTAATTGCTTTTTAAAAAATTAAACTAGATTGAAATTCGAATAAAACATTTGCAAATTGATAGAATAATTGAAAATGAAAAAAATAAGTATCAATAAAAGAAAAGAATTGTGAATACAGTCGTGAATTATGGAATATGGAAGAAAATAATTAAAAAAAGACGAAAATAAAGGACAATTGCAAAAAAAATCGAAAAATTGCAACATTAAAAAATTCACATTTCAACAGAATAATGTTAAAAGTTAAGAATGTAAATTTAACATTTAGAACAAAAATAACTGAGAATAAAAATTCAAATAAAATTATTGTAGTAATTGTAGAAACTAATTGTAAATTTAATTGGATTATAAAAAATTAAATTGGATTGAAAATATTTGAAAATAATTGACTATTGAAGGAAACAAGTGAAAATTGAAAAAATAATTGAAAAAGATCGAAAATTTTTGAATATTGACTGAAATTTATTTATTTATTTATTCAAATATAAACGGGCCATGATACAATAAAGACCCTTTAATACAATGACAAAAAATTAACTAATGAGTCGAAGTAAATTAAATTAAATCAAGTTAGATCAGAACAAATCGAATGAAATTAAATTAAATCAAATTAAATTGGGCCGAAACATAGTCAATAAATGAAATAATTGAAAATTCAAGCAAATAATTGAAAACTGAAAAATAGTTGAAAAAACTAAATATTTGAAAATTGAAAAAAGAATTGAAAACTGAAAAAAAGAATTGAAAAAATCGAAAATATTTGAAAATTAAAGAAAATAATTGAAAACTGAAAAGAGTCAAATTTTCTGAACTGGGCCACCTAAAACTGACTTTTCAAATTTGCTTTACTTCTATATATAATTTATTACAGCCAGGTGGTACAAAAACATTCCTGGAAAGCATTTTTAAAAATATTAATTTTTCAATTAGTTATGAACAATCAAAAGTTTGAAGGACCTTTTTACGAAATTGGCAATTGCTCAGCTGTTTTTTGATAAAATTGAATAATATTTGGTAGAGACATGAAAAAATAGTGCCTCTATTAATCACGATCAGAATTTTAAAAATTCGTAATTATTTATGCAAAATAAATTGATAATTAATTAAACAATTGAAATTGTTTACAACTTCTGGGGCAGGTATAAAAAAGATTCAAAAACAGCAGAAATCTGTGTTTTCTGCACTTTAATTAAAAAAAAAAAAATTTTAGTACATTTGAAAATTGAGCAAATGGCGTAACTTTAAAGAGCGGCGTCCAAGCATCCGAACTGCCGCGGCCGCTGCGCTGGCGCTGCCGCCACAGTGGGTCAAAAAAAGCGTCCGTGGAAAAATTAAAATAGGGCCCAGAAATATTGACCGATTTAGATGTATTTTTTTTAAATTAAAGGTAACAAAATTCTGCATAACACCTCTTATTTTACTTTTTGAAAAATAGTTGTTTTCATTTATTTATTAAATGTTAAACATGAAAAAAAATGTTTACTTATTAAAACCAGTTTAATTTTTTATTAAACGCATAATTTATATTAACAAGAGCAACATTTTTTGAAGTAATTATTTTAGAACAACTTCTTATAATAAGCTAATTGTTTAAAAAATGTTTGTATAAGTTATAAACTAGACTGTAGACGAAATATGTTTTCTTCGTTGGTTTTCTTAATATTTAGCAAATTAAATCCATCTGTTCTTCAATATTTGTAACTAATTAGTGGTTAAATTTACGAAAAACTATTATAAATTAATTATTTTGTTAATTTATAAACAAATTTTATAAACAATTTTTTTTCCGGTTCCTATTTTCAAAATTAATAAAATTTTGTGCACAATGTACAATATTATTGCTGCAGATAACTTCAGGTTTCTTATTCTTTAAACAAACGTTAATTAACAAATTTTCTGTATTGATTAATTTGATATTTACCTATCAAAATTACAAACAATTTTTAAAAAAGGAAACGACGGTTTTACATCAATGAAGACATTTGAGTTATAAAATAAAATGATTTTTTTTATTTAAAGCTATCGTCAAACATGTTTAATAACAATTACATTCGAATAATAGGGGTAAAATAAAAACAAAATTAAAAGCTATTATAATTTTTATAATAAAAGTATAATTTCATTACACTCTCTAAATCTAAATTAGTTAAAAATAACTAATAATTAGTAAAATCGTGCCAAAGTTTATATTTCAGCAATTAGTTAAAAATAACTAATTATTAGTAAAAAAAATGACTAATTGTTAGTAAAAACCTAACTAAAAAATAGTTAAAATACGACTAATTGAATTAGTAAACAGAATTTTACTAAAACATTAGTTATTTTGACATAACCTAAAAATGAATTTGACTAATAATTAGTTATTCTTTACTAAATGATTAGTAGAAATATAATTATTTGAATTAGTGACTGAGTTTTTTCTTTTAAATTAGTTATTTTTAACTAATTCAGATTTAGAGAGCATGTATATTAATTATTCAAAACATATAAAACAAAAAGATAAATAAAATATAAAAATTCTTTATAAAATTGATAATAAAAATGAAAATAAAGAATAGTTCTTAAATTTTACAAAAAATTATGAAATTAATTTAGTATCGAAAGAAATAAATACTAAAACGACTTCAAAAGTAAACAAGAAATTTGTCAATTAAATAAAAAAAAAGTAAAAGTAGTTTGTTAATTAATGTTTGTTTCAACAATAATAAACCTAAAAATTAATTTAATTAAAAATAACTTGTCATCCCGTTAATCATGAGAAAAATGTAGAAATAATGTTATTAACTTCTTTATAACGATATTAAGAAAATGCATTGTTCATAAGATTGTCTAGTTTATAACTTATACAAACATTTTTTAAACAATTAGCTTATTATTAGAAGTTGTTCTAAAATAATTACTTCAAAAAATGTTGCTCTTGTTAATATAAATTATGCGTTTAATAAAACATTAAACTGGTTTTAATAAGTAAACATTTTTTTTCATGTTTAACATTTAATAAATAAATGAAAACAACTATTTTTCAAAAAGTAAAATAAGGGGTGTTATGCAGAATTTTGTTACCTTTAATTTAAAAAAAAATACATCTAAATCGGTTAATATTTCTGGGCCCTATGATAATTTTTCCACGGACGCATTTTTTGCCCCACTGTGGCGGCAGCGCTAGAGCAACGGCCGCGGCAGTTCGAATGCTTGGACGCCGCTCTTTAAAGTTACGCTATTTGCTCAATTTTCAAATGTACTAAAATTTTTTTTTTTTTAATTAAAGTGCAGAAAACACAGATTTCTGCTGTTTTTGAATTTTTTTCATACCTGCCCCAGAAGTTGTAAAAAATTTCAATTGTTTAATTAATTAACAATTTATTTTGCATAAATAATTACGATTTTTTAAAATTCTGATCGTGATTAATAGAGGCACTATTTTTTTATGTCTCTACCAAATATTATTCAATTTTATCAAAAAACAGCTGAGCAATTGACAATTTCGTAAAAAGGTGCTTTAAACTTTAATTGTTTATAACTAATTGAAAAATTAAAATTTTTAAAAAAGCTTTCCAGGAATGTTTTTGTACCACCTGGCTGTAATAATTTATGTATAGAAGTAAAGCAAATTTAAAAAGTCAGTTTTAGGTGGCCCAGTTCAGAAAATTTGACTCTCACGGAATTATTTTTTTCAGTGATAGATACATCTTAACTACATATCTAAATACACAATTGTTTAATACGTTTCTTTATTTCAAAGCTATTAGAGGGTGCCCGTCTTAGGAGAATCCGATTTATGCGGGTAAAAATACATAAGAGAGACTGGGACTAGACCGGACATGGAGCTAAACCGGTTAAGTCAAATATCTCTAAATAAATTTAAACACTCTGTCAACTTGTTGATAGGTGCAGTATATACGTCATTAGGTTTTAATGACATTCCATTAATTTAATATAGAACTATTAGTGGCCGTTTAAGTGTAAAAAATCGTGTTTTTTCGCTGAAAGTAAATTTTTTTTTTTTAATACTTTTTGGGTTTTTGACATTTTAAATAAAGTATATTTATTATTTGCTAACTGATGTTTTTATAGCTTAAGGCATATAGAATTTAGTTGAAAAAAAGTTTCTTCAAATACTTTTAAAAGAACAAAAATATTGCGCCTTTATTATGAGATGACCGGGTAGGGCAAAACCGGACGAATCAGAATTCCTATATTGAATGTTGTTGTAAAACTCACAGTGATATTCTGTGAACCACTAATAATATAATTTCTTAAAAAAAAGTGTTGCATCGATCCAAATAATGAGTCTGAAAATAAGGAAAGCTTTTTTAGACTTTTTTGACATTTTTTGTTACTGACATTTTTCATACAGTTACTATCAGTCATTAATTTCAATAATATGTCTAAGAAAATAATATATTTTGTATTAAATGAGTTAAATATGTATCAGTAAAGACTCTTATTGAATTTTCAAATTGAAAAATGCATATTTGTGGTTAAACCTTGGATAAATTTAAATTGTCCGACTGAGCCCCATAGGGTGTTCAGTTGAACCACGCGCGCCATTTTTTTGATTTTCGTTTTCGAGGTGGTCATATTCAAAGCGACTTACCAACAAAACTATCTATTATTTTTTAAATGGAACAAGTGTATTTTTTATTTGAAGGAACAAGCTTTAAAATGGTATATTAAACTTGGGCAAAAAATATGTATTTGTATGTTTTTTTTTGCAAAAGACCAAATCCGTCCGGTTTATCCCCAGTCTCTCCTAATATATATAAATTCAAGGGACTGACAAAAATCTCTGATGTAAGCGGAAATCCGATATATGTTGGTCCGATATACTTCGTCAATATAAGAAATAAAGATTGTGCTGATATACAACAATCGGATTACGATTTATAATAGTTTTAATTGCTTAAGACGTTTCAAACTTATCTGATCTTCTTCCTAATAAACCCTTTAGCTCGCCCTTTAGGAAGTTTTCCAGGTGCAACTGACCCGAAATAGCTTATGTTAGAACTTTAGAATAGATGATTTCTGAGTGAAAGTTATTAGGATTATTGTTCGTCTTTTAAAATTCTGTACTTGAGAAGTAAATGTAAATTTAACTGTTCTTTTATCTAAATTTATAAGTTAACGACCAACTTTCAAACTTATTCTTTTTGTGATAATTTGCCTCTTTAAATCAGAATAGTGGTTCTTTACTAATGAATTAAAGAAAAATGATCAGCTACAGTAAAACTCACGTATATCGGACCCGCATATATCGGATTCCCGCCTACATCAGATATTTTTGCCGGTCCCTTGAATTTATATATCATGTATTTTTACCCGGATAAATCGGACTCCCGCTTATATCGGAAAATTTTCTCGGTCCCTTGAAATCCGTAATACGTGGTTTTTACTGTATTTTTTAATAAAAAGCTACTAATTTGAAAGTAAACTTTCACTATTTCAATTAATAGATATTTTACTTTCAAATAAGTAATTTTCTACTGACAATTAGTAGTTTAAAACTAAAAATATTTTTTTACAAAACTGTTGTTGAATAGCGTATTCACAACCTTTTACGGATCAGAGTTTTGTAAAACTCAGCAAACATTTAGGACAAACTCTAGAAAAGTCGTAGAATATTTATCCTGATGTAATATTCACCCCATTTTACAAAACTCAGATCTGTAAAAGGTTGTGCACACGCTATTCTACAACAGTTCTGTAAAATCAACTGAATTCATTTTTTCTAGATACAGAACCAAGTCCAGTAAATGGCTGTATCCGCCAGTCCTAAATACCCGAGTCGAAATTTTGAGGCTACTTTGAAACTCATGAGGAACTTTAGCTTATCTACTTAACGACTTCTTAATCTTTAGTCTCTTCTTTACTTCTAATAATAATATTTCCTTCTACTTTTCGTCTGTATACACGATTCATTTTTCGAATCATTAAAATTAGCAGCTCTTTTAAAGCTCCATATTCCCAGTTATAAAGAAATTAAAATTTTGATTCGACTTTTAACCTGCAATTGAAACTCAGTCACCTATTCCATTGAAATATACTTTTTTATTTAACATATAAGAAAAACGGGAGTTGGACTAACTTTTTCTTCAATTCTTGTTCCTCCACTGCAAAAACTGCTGTCTTCTAAGTGTCTTATTTTAAGACACAAGACATTAAGAAAGCGTCTTACGGTTATTTCAAGCTATTTCATTGGTTAATAATGTTAAAAGATGCTTTCTCATTGGTTTAAAATTAAGACACTTTAAAACGTCTTAAAAGTGAGGACAAAAATGTCTTAAAATAAGACACTTGTTTTTACAGTGTCTGATTCGACCTTAAGAGGAAAAAATTTTAATCTAACCAGAGCCCAATAATTTGTAAAATTAGGCAAAATGTGTGTCTTTTTAGGTGCACTTGTAAAAAAATAACAATTATCAACAATAATTTGTTTAAACAATTTTAAGTGGTGTTTGTTGTTAATTTTGATAAATATCTTTTTTTTTCAATATAGAAAGTGAACAAATTAAAAAACTACAACTCGATATAGGTGTTTTATGTTAAATGTTATAAAGTAACAATAATAAATTGTTTTAAGAATGTAAAAAAAATAATTTATAGTTAATAATTTTTATTTTTCTAACTAGAGTCCATTAATTTGTAAAATTAGGAAAAATTTGTATCTTTCTAGGTGTATTTGTGAAGAATTAGTAAATACTAGTAATAAGTTGTTTGAACAATAAAAATTGATTTTTTTTTAAATATAATCAGTATATCAAATCTCTAAATGTATATTTGTAAGTAGTTTATTTTTTAAACTAAAAACATTTAATAAGAAATAATGAAAAATAAAACATTTAATCAAAGTCAAGTGAATTATGTCAAATAAATGGGAAAATTTCCAAAAAATATCTTCAAATTCATAATTATGATCGCAAAATTAAGAAAATTAGGTAGAAGTAGCGAAAGAATAATAAATTATAAAAAAACAAAAACGTAAGAAGATAAGAAAACATTTACACATTTACAGTTACTTTAAAAGTTTATTTCAAACAGTTATTTTAAAAAAAATGAGAAAATTCTTTTAAATAAAAAATGTCATGGGCATTATTAAAGGAATAAAGATACAATTCAGAAAACAACACAAGAATGAAACAGTTGCACAAAAATATATAAAAAAGTAGAAACTATTTTTAAAAAATGATACTCTTTACGGACATTCTTTTTAATTAAAAAAATAAATAAGAAGGTAAATTAAAAGAACGTTAAATTATATTACTAAAGAGAACAAAATTTTAAAATTAGGAAAATTAGAGAATTATTTTACAAATTCAATAAAATAGGAACGAATAAAATTTTGGAAAATATAAAAAAATATTAAAAGAAAAGAAATTCTATAAAGTAGCAGAACGATGTTAAAATGAGAATATTTAGTACAAAATTAAATTTACATATCGTAAAATAAAGACTAAAAGTTTTCAAAAAAGTAGAAATTTAAAAAATTTTAATAATGTAGATAAAAGCATCCAATAAATGTTTTAAAAAATTCGTAATTATAAGATAAAAACTAAGCAATTTAAAAGAAAAAATGTTTCTAAAAAATAGAAAAATTAAGACAAAAATTAAAGAATTAATTTAAAAAATAGTGAAAAATCAAGAAAATTAAATAAATAGGAAGAAAATGGAAAAATGTTTTTTCCTTAATCTAACAAACTGTAAAAAAATGTAAAAAGTACAAAAAATAATAAAATTTGATTAAAATCTACAAAAAAAATTTTTGAAATCCTTCCAAAAAAAAAAAAAAAAATAGGAAAATTAAACCAAAAACATTTTTATAATATTACACTTGAAGCACGTCCAACAATAAATTTAGAAAAATAAAGAAAATCTAAAAATTCTATGAAAGAATAAGTAAGTTAGCAAAAAATCTCGCAAAAAATAGACAAGATATGAAAACAAATTGAATAAATTTATAAAATATGAGTGTATTTATTTTTAGAAATAGGTATGAAAAATTTATGATACTCAACGAAATAAAATGTTCAGTGAATGTTATAATAACAAAACTGTGTAAAATAATATAAAATAATTTGCATAAAAAGAAGAAAATTGAAGAAAATCCTAAAATAAAATTACAAATACAACAACAACAAAAATCAAAGGTAAAAGAAAAGAAATCTAAAATTTTGTAAAAGTAAGAAATTATAAGTATATAAGATAAAAATTAAACAGTTTCGTGAAAGAAACTTAATTAGAAAAGAAAGAAGAATTAGAAATATTGTAAGACTTAAAAAAAGGATTATTGTGAAGATGGAAAATAAATAATATTATTTAATTAATTTGCATTAAAATTTATATTAATTGAAATTTAAAAGTTTGAACAAATGGAAATATGAGTTAATTGACGTTTGGAATTTATTTAAATTATAATGACTTAAAGATATAAAAATTTGATATTATTTTTGCTATCTTCATACCAAAAATTTGTAAATCATAGGCATTTTGATTATCTGTATTAGTCCAATTGTTTAAATTTTATAAAGATTAAGATAATAAAATTAAAATTGTTAAGATTTATTCACAAATTTTGTGGTTTTTTAAATGGTTTGAGATTTTTTACATGCAGTATTAGACATCCAGAGAATTGTAAAGTTTTTTTCTTATTTGAATCATGTTTTTAATGCAAATGCCCCAATGATTTAAATCAATATCATCCTGCGCCAGCAGAAAGGAAAAAAGTGTTCTTGAACCAGCTCGCTCATGATAAGGGGGAGGTAGAGGGGGTAAAACTGACTAAAAATTACTTTAGGACCATGTCTGTCCGCTGACAGGAGGTAGAGGGGGTAAAACTGACTAAAAATTACTTTAGGACCATGTCTGTCCGCTGATTGGTTTAGAAGTTATAAGTGTTGTTACTTTCCTCCTCGGTCTCCCCTACTATATAATAAGTACAAACTATCTTAAAAGTTAAAAGTTAGTTTAATGTAATAACAATCATAATAAGTGATAATTATATTAAATAGAGGTTATGTCAAATCTTAATTTCAATTAATAAGAATTAGATTAAAATTCTATTTAGAAACTTGATTGTAATAAGTGAACATTATACAATATTAAAATCTTAGTAATAGTCACGCCGTTTTTCTTTTCATTATTAAAAAAGGGTGCATGATTATACCAAACAACTCTTTTTTTCGAATTTTGAATATTTCGAAATCAATAGCTCAGAACTGATATTTCATAGAAATACAATAATTCGAACTAAATTGTAGATTAATTTTTATCATATAGAATTTTCATTTATTTTCGAATATTCATCCCAGGCGCGCAGGGACGATGATTTGAGGCTTTATAAAGTTTGACTGAGGACTGGTCAATATTGATTGAGGATTGGTGAGTCGGAGGAAGCAAGACTCGTCCAAGCTAGAATGTAACAGCGATTCAAGCCTGACGCTCCAAGCTTGGTTGAGGATTGGAGTCCAAGACTCAATCAATGTTCGGAAGTCCGATTATAGCTTCGTCAAGCCTGATTCCACTGTCGCTTACAGAAGACAGAACGTTAAATAATTATTAACATAATAATATTCTTGTTGTATTATGTTGTTAATAATGATAATTCTTATAATTATAATAATAATATTATATTATTATTATGAATTATATTATTATATTATTTATAATAATAATAATAATAATAATAATAATATTATTATTATCATTTTTTCTTAATTACTGTACTGCTGCAGATTATCATAAAATTAATAAAATTTTTTAATGTTCATCTATAATTATTTAAGTTGATATTCTTCAGATTGTTTTTTTTTTTTATAATTTAAGATTAATTACACATTTATACACTTAATTATTATCGACCTAAGATTAATTAACAATTTTAATACATATAAACACTTAACCTATGAAATAAAATTTCGTACGCTCAAGGGGGGATCGAACCCACGGCCCTATAGACGAATTCGCTCGCGGTGAACGCACGCTATTAGTACCACTCGGCTAAGACCAGGGTTGGGTAATGACGCGTCACTCGAGGTTTTCTGCGTATGTTACCGATATGTTACATCAAGTAACATACCTGTTTTAGGTATGTTACCCCCCCACCACCAAAAAAATGCATTATGTCACAAATTTTGCAAGTAACTTACCTAGGTAACATACAGTAACAAACTATGTAACATACCTCTGGTATGTTACGTACACAACCCTGGCTAAGACGGGTAGTTGAGAGTCAATAGAAATAACTTTGTGAGGTTCAGACCTGGATTATATGCTATTTACATTTTAATAGTTTTGGAACATATTGATTATCAAAAATAAATGAATAGAATTTATTTATCCTTCGTTTATACTGATATAAAGTTTATACAATCCAATCTCCTAACTTATTAATATTTTATAAATAAATATTCTTATACAATATTTGCAAAATATGTAAACAAAATTAACTGATAATGATTAATTATTATTTAATTATTTATAACTTTAATTTAATATTTTTATTTAAAAATTAAATATTATTTAAATAAATAGAATAGAATTTATGTATCCTTTGTATTTACTGATATACAGTTTATATAATCCAATCTCGATCCTAACTTATTAATATTTTATAAATAAATATTTTTGTAAAATATTTGCAAAATATGTAAACAAAATTAACTAATAATTTATCATTTTTATTTATAACTTTAATTTAATAATATTATTTAAATAATTAATTTCAATAATATATAATACAAAAGTAAATTATAAAAATTGTTTATATATAATGTATTGAAGGGCACTTTTATTTAAATAAGGAAATTTATTCAATTTGTATAATTAAAGTTTTTTTGAAATCAATGATTTTACAAAATTACGCTATCGAGCACGTAATCATATCTTCAATATTTTTCAAATTTGAAAATGGTCTTTAAATTATTTCGTTTGGTTATGATTCTTTGAAATTTATTTTTTTAAAATAAGAAAATAATTGTTTACAAATTTAATTTACTTCTAATATATCTTACAATTAAGTAAAATTACATAATTTTTGTTTGTTTATTTATAGTTTATTTTATACAAAATTAATAGTAAATATTCATAAAATTACTAAATCTGCAGCAGTTGTAATATTTATTATTTAATTAATAATACTTTTTATATGTATATACTTCAATATATAAAGAAATATGTAATATGATAAGTTGATCAATTGTGTCACAGTTGATTCAAGCTTGAATCTAGATTGGATGTTCAAGCTTCGCGCATGAGGATTCAAGCAGTCTTGAATCAAGCATGGAACGAGCATTGGTGTCCAATCTTCAACCAATATTGAACGACAGTGATTTAAAGACTGTTCCCAGTCTCGGTTACCCACTCTGGGTGTCAAAGCTAGAATCAAGGCTCCATCCAGCGTCAGCATTGGTTTCTCGCGCCTGGGATATAATTAAATTTTAATCCATTTGTATTTTTATTTATAAAAATAATTATTTGAATAAATTCCATTTTTTAGACTCTTGTGTTAAAAGTACAGCAAATGCAATAAAATCTTATTCTGCAGACATTTAACATGTAACAAATTTATTTAAAGATAATTCAGAATTCAAAGAACTGTTAATTCTTAGAAATTTAAAGTTCTGTAATTTTCATTTGATAAAAATTCAATTGAATTGAAACAATGAGGCACTGAATTTATTGCAAGTTATTCTTGGATAGCATTATAAGGAGCTTGCCCGCCCTTGCAGTGGCGGTTTTACGGGGGGGGCGATTGGGGCGACCCCCCCCCCCGCGAATCTTATATTTCTATAAGAGAGAGAGAGAGAGATGACAATATGGTGCTATCTCTTTCTATCCAATATATCGCCCCTCCCGAACATTTTGCCTAAAGCCGCCCCTGCCGCCCTTTTCATTGCAGGGGTCCTTGCAATATCTTGTCATAAAATCATGCTCGAGGTCTTGCTCATCTACTTACTAGAAAGCAGATGAAGGGTAGTAGAATAGTGGAGACGGTAATTCAGGTACCGGGTCGCAAGTGACGATCGCCCTAATGTATTATCTTGTTCATTAACAACTTGTTCACGAGCTTGTTCATTGAATTTGGTTTCTTTGTTTCGGGATATTATCGACAGCCGAACCCCCTGGCGAGTGCTCTGCCCCTAGACCTCAATGAGGCACACTGATCAGGAAAAGGATGATATTATCAACTTTCATTGTGGCTACCTTTTAAATAGTGTTTTTCTTTCTACAAATCTTCTTAACGTAAACGCTCTTTTGACCTAAATCGTAACTGATAATTTTTTCAAGATATACTTATATATAACGTATAGGTATACACAAGCGTTGGAAATTGACGGTACTTTTTTCATTTGAATATACATTGGTAAATCAGTGTATTTTCACTGATTTAGCAGTTAGAGTTGGACACACTGGATGTTCAGTTATAGGTATACCACTGATTTACAATCAGTGAAAATACATTGTGAACCAGGCCCGGATTGGCCATTCAGGATACCGGGAAAAATCCCGGTGGGCCGCCGCTAGGCGGGCCGGTATTTTTGTAGGTCTAATTAATAATTTAATTTATGTAATTAAATTTCATTTAACTTTCAATTACTCTTTTCTATTTTCAATTAATTTTACAACATTCAATCATTTTCGGCTTCTTTCTATGTTCTTTTCAATCACAGAAATTGTAGAATTTCAATTAAATTGTTCAATTCTACAACTATTTTTTACAATTCTTATTTATTATTATCTTTAACTTTCAATTCCATTCTTCAATTTTCAATTTCATTCTTCAGTTTTCAATTTTTATTTTTTTCTATATTCAAGAATTCTAGACTTTTTCAATTACTTCTTTCAATTTTTAATTACATTTTTTAAATTTCCATTACATTCCTCAATTTTCAATTATCTCCTTCAATTTTTTCAATCCTCAATAATTCTCAAAAAATTTTATAACTAATCTTTAACTTTTTAAATTATTTTGTTCTCTTGACCATTATTTCTTAGTGCTTTACGATATCAAGACGATATCATATTTGAGCAATATTGATATTGATCTCAAAATCTCTTGACCATCCAAAAATGTTCTCGAGTTGATAATATCGACCTAAAATAACTAAAAAATGACGAAAATAATTGACAAATGAAAAAAATTGGAATAATGACAAGATTAATAAATCGACAATTGACAAAAATAATTTAAAAAATTAAAGAACAAATATAATATTTTAAAAAAACAATTGGAAATTAAAAAAGGAAAAAAATTACAGAAATAATAATAATTGAAAAAAATTTTAATTTTAAAAAATTGACCGGGATTGAAATTTGAAGAAATAATCACAAATTGATAAGAAGAAAATAATATTAAAAATTGCCAAAATAATTAAAAAATGAAGAAAATAATTGTGAATTAGATAGAAAAATTGAGGAATTAAGGAGTTAAATTGAGATTTCAAAAAAAATTATTGATAATAAATAATTTACAAATTACTATATCAATAAATAAATAAATAGTATAAAAGAGTGAAAAAGCCCAGGATTGGTGAATATTTAAGAAAATAATTGACAATTAAAAACTGAAGAAAACTGGAGGAATAATTATAACAAATAATTGGAAATTGAATGGGATTTCAAAAAGTTAAAGTTGGTTGAAAATCGAAGAAAATAATTTCAAATTAGAAGAAATAGTTGAAAAATGAAGAAAAAAATTCAAAATTAAAGAAAATAATAATTGTGAATTTAAGAGGATAGTTGAAAAATTGAATTAAAAGTTCAAGAAAAATATTGTTAATTGAAAAAATCATCGAAAAAAGCCGAGAATTATTAAATATTGAATAAAATAATTGCCAATTGAAAAAAATTCTAAACATGGCAAGATTATTAAATTAAAAACTGACAGAAATAATTTTAAACAGAAAAAGATAAACATGAAATTAAAAAAAACTAAAAAAGAAAGAAAATGATAGGAATAGTGCTAGAAACAATTGAAAGTTTAATTGCTTTTTGAAAAATTAAACTTTATTAAAATTTGAAGAAAATACTTTCAAATTGAGAGAATAATTGAAAATGAAAAAAAGTATCAATAAAAGACAAGAATTGTGATTGGATACAAATAATTAAAGAATTAAAGAACTGAATTGAAATTTCAAGAAAATGATTAATAATTGAATAATATGAAAGTAAATAATTGAAAAAAGACGAAAATAAAGGACAATTGCAAAAAATTCGAAAAATTGCAACATTAAAAAGTTTACATTTCAACAGAATTATCTTAAAAGTTAAGAATGTAAATTAAAATTTAGAACAGAAATAACTAAGAATAAAAATTGAAAGAAAATTACTGTAGTAATTGTAGAAAATAATTGAAAATTTAATTGGATTATAAAAAATTGAACTGGATTGAAGTTCTTGGAAAATAATTGCCTATTGAAGGAAACAAGTGAAAATTGAAAAAATAATTGAAAAAAAATCGAGAATTATTGAATATTGACTGAAATAATTAAAAATTCAAGTAAATAATTGAAAACTGAAAAATAATTGAAAAAATGAGAATATTTGAAAACTGAAAAAAAATAATTGAAAAACCGACAATATTTGAAAATCGAAGAAAATAATTGAAAACTGAAAAAATAATTGAAAAAACGAGAATATTTGAAAACTGAAAAAGTAATTGAAAACTGAAAAAAAATAATTGAAAAACCGACAATATTTGAAAATCGAAGAAAATAATTGAAAACTGAAAAAATAATTGAAAAAACGAGAATATTTGAAAACTGATAAGAATAGTTGAAAAAAAACGAAAATATTTGAAAATTGAAGAAAATAGTTGAAAACTGGAAAAACAATTGAAAAAATGAGAATTATTGAATATTGAAGAAAACAATTGAAAATTGATAAAAATATTGAAAGAAGCCGAAAATTATTGAATATTAAAGAGAATATTTGAAAATTAAAAAACATGATTAAAAATTAATTAAAATAATTGTGAATAGAAGATAATAATTGAGATTTGAAGAAAATAATTGTAAAGTAAAGAAAGTAATTGGGTATTCAAATATTGAAAAAATGATTTTCAGGTGAATGAAAGCCGACTTTTTTTATGCTAAAGGGGGCAAAGTAGATAGAAATTCATTCTGAGCGATTTTTAAAGCCGGGGAATTCGCTAAAAAACTTTTTTTTATATTTATTTAATAAAAATTGTCCATTTCTTGATTGAAGATCAGGGAATGATTTTAAAGGGTTGTTTTTGATGCTGAAGGGGTTAAGGTAGATAGGAATACATTCAGAGCAATTTTTAAAGCCAGGAAATTCTCTCAAAATATTTTTATTATATTTGTTTAATAGAAGTTGTCCATTTTTTGTCCTTTAAAATTGGTTAAAACCAGATTGAGGTGTTCATTAAACTAAGAAATTACTGCTGCTTTCGTACAAATGGCAGTAGAGAATGCTACTGTTCAAGAAATTCCAAATAATTAAATTATTGATAAGTTTAAATAAAATAATTTAATAATTTAATATTTTTATATTTTAGTTTTAAATGTTAATAAAAATTTCCAATTATATAGAAAGGGGCCGCTTTGAATATCTTTCCCGGGCCGCTTTTAATTCCCAAACCGGCCCTGTTGTGAACCAATGAAATTTGACTGATTATGATTCCGAGTGTATGGCCTTTTTTCTTGACTGCAAAATATCGGTTATTTTTTACAATATATTTAATAAAATTTTTTCTCTTTAAGTAGTTAATACCTCTTAAAATTCTGCAAATAATTATTCCTAAACGAAAGGATAGGTTTAATTTTTAAACAAAATATCACAAAAATAGTTAAATTTTCAATGTGCATTTAAAATTAAGATTATTTCGGCAGAAATTAATATTTTTCCCCGTTCCTCGACTTATTTTAAAGGTAATTTTATATACCTACTATTAAAATAATTTACTGCTATTAATGTGAAATTTTTTCCCTTGAAAATGCAGATTGTCAAACATTTTGCACGAAAGTGTGCAAAAATCGAGACAAAAATGTTAATTTTCTTATTAGTAGGAAAATAATACTAAAAATGGATTATATAAACATTCTATATTTCAACACAATTTAATTAAAAAACCTATTTTTATATTTTAATTAAATATTTTACACGTTTAATTCATGTGATTTTTGCACACTTCAGTGCAAAATATTTGACAATCTGCATTTTCAATGGAAAAAATTTTACATTAATGGAAATAAATTATTTTAATTGTATAGGAGAGGTGGGGGCAAGACGGGGTACCTAAGGTTTGAAACTCAATAGAACTAAAATTGTCGATTAAAAATATATTATTTATTATAATAATAATCTTTGGTAATCAGTCTTCAATGACTAAGTTTTGTTTGGAACATTTCTTACTTAATTAAATATAAAATTACGAATAATTTAAAAAATCCAAATTTTTCATTTTACTGAACGTGGTGTCAAGATGGGGTAGTATAAAACCCAATTTATTTTTGCTTAAAAATTTCGCAAGCACCTTTATTGATCTTATAAAATAATCTAATAAACCAGTTTAATGCGTAATTTTAATTCTCTCATGTAAAATTAAATTACAAAACTAACCTCAAAAACCCATAACTTTTATAATAGAAATAAAACAAGTGTTTACCTGCTCATGTATTTGAAATATATTATTTACGTAACAAAACGTTATAAATAGTGTGTAAAATCTTCAAAAACAGTTTTTGTCATAATATAAAGAAGTGATTGGCTTTAGTACCTTATTCTGCCCTCACTTCCTATACCCGTCTTGACCCTACATACGGAATTAGATTAAAAAAATAATTTCTAAAAATTAAGTTTCGAAACGGAAATAAACTAGTGATCAACTACAAGTGTAATCATTGTTGAACATGAATAAAATTATATAGTATATAAAATGTTGTTATTAACAAAGCAAACACTTTCTAAATAGAATGTAAAAAAAAATCGTTAAAAACAGTTTTTTGCATGTAAAAAATAAAAAACTCGGTTTCATCAGTCAGTGACTTGGCCAATCAATAACAATTGTAACGGTGTTATGTTATACAAAAAATGATATGATTGGCTAATTAGCAGTGGCGTAACTTGGTTTCGAGGGCACCCCCGCAGGAAGTAAAATTGGGCCCTCTTCGGAAATTTCAAATGAAATTTTAAACTATCCCACTTTTAATTAAAAGACAGATTCCCTTCCGAAATGTTTATTATGTGAGAAAGTAAATTCGATCGAAGGAAGGCAAATAAATAACAGAAACAATGTTATTTTTTTAAAAGTCAGAACGACGTTTCGACGACATGGTTCGTCGTCATCATCAGGTTCTAAAATTTATTAAGAAAATATAATGAATTGTCACAAACATAAAAAGAAAAAACAAACAAAAAACACTAAATAATAAATAAATAAAATTTACCGAAATTAAAATGAAATTATTAGGGGGGAAGGCCCCAAGTTGGACACCCTTTCGATTTATTGCTGTAGAATCCAAACCGATGAAAATATATAAAAATGTTTTATATCGGATGAAAGTACAATTTATAAGGTAACTTATGGCAACAGGGATAAAATTTTATTTTAAACATAAACATTTTTTAAAGCAATTTTTCTAATTGTTAAAATTTTCGGTCTAAAAAAAAGTGGCCCCAAGATGGACACCTTCACGGTAAAAAAAGTTCTCATGAATTATCAAAAGTATTCACTGTAATAGGTAAACTTATAGCTAGAATGGAGCCATAGATAATCCAAATTCGCTACAATAGTGAAAATGACATTTCTTAAGATATTTAACTATATTATAGATGCATTATGAATAGAGTATAAATTCGATATGTCTGAAATAGTGATATTGGGAATCATCGAAATAGTCATTATCAACATATAACTAAAGTAAGATGCATACATAATTATGATAAAAACTAAGATTTGAGATCTTAAAAAAAAACCTATTTAACAGGAGTCATAATTTTAAGAATGCTGATTGACGAAATGACATTCTGAATATAGTTTTGAATAGAAGTTTGCTTTAATAAGTGATTTCCGATTAATAAAATATTTATTGTTCCCATTTTGCCAGTTATGAATCGGATTCAAAATTTTGGGGTTAGATTGTCATATATATTTCAAACATAAATCACAAATTTTTAACATCTGAACTTCTGAAATAAATTATGTGCTTTGGTATAAATATTTTAATACTTTTAGATAACTTGAACAAATATATATATAATTATATACATATTATTTTCGTCAGAGATGTACTTATTATACCGTCCGACAAATTGGAACTTTTTTTTGCACTCATGATAACGAATCAAAGTTTTTCGGAAAGTAGAAAAAGATTCTTGCCACTGGGCTAGATCAATAGATCAATTTATTTACAGTTTTTAGGAGCAACAACAACCCTCAAATCTAAAGTTGTAAAGTATACATTTAAAAATCAAGAAAATTGATCGATTTAAAAGAGGTTATGTATTTCTCCAAATTCCATTTAATTCTAATAGATTTTACAAATGCATCACACATTTTTCCTCTGACAATGTACCAAAAAGAAACTAAGTAAGAATATTATAAATTAAATCTTAATAGACTTGTATAAATAAAAAGAAATTTAGCAATTAATATACTGCCCCCACGCGACTGTCTGCTATAGACTAAACCGACTAAACCACGTGACGACATTAACAAAACATTGGATGGACAAAATTTATTGTAATCAACAATAATGGAAATAAATTAATCTTGAAATATCAGGATTAAATGTTTTTATATTAGAAAATTGGATATATCGACTTATAGCTTTTTCTCTTATTTGTAAAGTAAGCTAAAAGAGAATACTGATATTCAATATCACTGTTTTAGGTATTTGATGTATCTATACCGAAAAATAGTATGACTATTTCATGAATGAGTATTGCCTTTTTATAAATTGTTCATTTGTACTTTAAAGATAATAAACCTGTATTTACCATAAACAATATTCAATTTAGTTAAGGAAACAAAAATACAAATAGCATATTTCAAATTAAACATTGATTTAAACTGAATAAACGATTTGAGCAATCTACTGAGTTAGATTTCTTAGTTTAATTATATTAATAATTTTTTGTATCCACGTTCATAAATTTGTTACCGTGTTCTTAAAAGTCTCTGAAAGTTGTAGTAAATAAAAAATGCACATCGTGTAACAATTCTTAAACTAATCTTTAATCATTTTACGGAATTTATCATGAAATAACATTTCTAAAAACTTCAATTTAATAGCTCAACAGTAAAAAGTAATAAAATATCGAAAAATATCGATATATCAAATTCTCTAACGATAACATCACATTTTATGGTGGAAAATAAAAAGTTTTAATTAATTGGCACAAAAAATTATTGAAAAAAGTGTAAAATCGAAAATATGCAAATAAATACATTAACATTTGAGGCCTGTCCATCTTAGGAACACTGAATTAGTAAAATCATTTTAGGATATTATTATACGATAAATAAATCATAAATTTAAATAACTTTTCCAAGTTAAGAAAAAACTGTTACAAAACTTTTTTGGACACAAAATTACGTGGTATGTGTAAAACGAAAACCAACTGGTTTTTTTCTTCAAATGTGCATCAAAATGTTCGTCTATACAATCAACAAAAATGACAGAAAGCATATGGCGCTGTCACCTTAAACAAAACTTTTATACGAAATGTCCATCTTGGGGCCCTGTCCATCTTGGGGCCCACTCCCCTACATATTGTAATTTGTCGAACAGTTAAAATATAATCCAAATGGTACAAGCATTTTGTCAAGACTGAGTTGAAAATATTTTTAAAAATTTAAAGAGCAGTAGAAATTGGGAGTCGGTGAACTTAAAGGTAAACAAAACAGAGACGGATATAGAAAGAAAAGTACAATCACAATTTCAATCGATTGATTAATGGAAAATAGATTTTGTTCAGGTATAAAATATCTTCTTTTTTGTTAATAGTAAAACCGTGATTTTTAATATGCAACATTTCAGAAAAAACCCGTTTTTTATAATTTGATTCACGATCTATAATATGAGAGTTATTCCAATCGAATTCATGATTGTACTTAGATTGATGTGTACTGAAAATAGGATCATTGTTATTGCAATTTGACTTGTGTTCATTAGTACGTTTTTTTAATGTACGTTTTGTTTCGCCAATATAGCTCGCAGGGCAATCTTTACAATCAATTTTGTATACAATATTCGTGGTATTTCATTTATCTGTAGTATCTTTGCCCAGTTTTACTATTAACAAAAAAGAAGATATTTTATACCTGAACAAAATCTATTTTCCATTAATCAATCAATTGAAATTGTGATTGTACTTTTCTTTCTATATCCGTCTCTGTTTTGTTTACCTTTAAGGTCACTGACTCCGAATTCCTACTGCTCTTTAAATTTTTAAAAATATTTTCAACTCAGTCTTGACAAAATACTTGTAGCATTTGGATTATATTTTAACTGTTCGACAAATTACAATATGTAATAATTTCATTTTAATTTCGGTAAATTTTATTTATTTATTATTTAGTGTTTTTTGTTTGTTTTTAGGGTTCCGTACACAAAGTGTCCAAACGGAACCCTTATGTTTTCACTCGTTTGTCCGTCGCCCAAAACCATTACCCCCCCCCCCCCCCCTAGCGGCCAAACTATTTGAGATAGAGAGTTGAAATTTGGTACACTTAAATGTATTTTCGCGTGTAGATTACAGGAAAAATATAGCGAACATGATTGAACGTGATGTTCATAGCGTTGTCAAGGAAATAACAAGATTTTTTTCCAAAAATGCATTAAAATGCCTATTTACCCCCCCCCCCCCCCCCCCCTTATCTCCTAAACTATTTGACCTAGAGTATTGAAATTTGGTACACATATGTATTTTCGCGAGTAGAGTTCAGGAAAAATATGGAGAACATGATTGGAGGTGATGGTCATAGCGTTGTCAAGGAAAAACTTTTTTTTTAAAAAAAAAAGTGTCCCCTTATCTTCCGAACCATTTGACCTAGAGGTTTGAAATTTGGTATACCTAGGTATTTTTACGTGTAGATTACAGGAAAAATATAGCGAACGTTGCTGGACTTAATTTTCAAAAGTTATTAATGAAAAGTTGAAAAATGACAAAAAACCCCTATGCTAGAGCTCAGCGTATTTATCCTGAAAGGTTGGGAATTGGTTAAAAATGTGTAATTTTATGCAGAATTTTTTATAAAACCATAAAAATTGTGGTTTAAATTTATTATCATAACATTTTTTCCAAAAAACTGAAATTTTACCAAAAAAAAATTGTTTTCTTCTAAACAGCTACAATATTTTATAGTTTCAGATTATTTTTTTGTACAAAATGTTTATGTTTATGTTTAAATTACTTTAAAAGTTAAAAAATAAAAAAAAATTAAAAAAAAAATTTTTTTTGGCTTTAAAATTTAAAATTATATAAAAAAGCTTAGTCTATTTAATTTGGAAATTTTTAATCTTATAAAAATCATTAAGTTTATACTTAAATTTCTTTAAAAATAAAAAAAATTATTTTAATTTATCATTATTTAAATTATTATTCAAATAATCTCCGACTCATATAATTGAAAAAAATTAGAGCGGTACGGAACCCTTTGACTTGGTACGAGTGTAACTCGTACTTGCCCGATATTTTTTTCTTTTTATGTTTGTGACAATTCATTATTTTTTGTTACACTGAGAAAAGAGGATCTCGATTTATAGTAAATAATGTAATTATTTAGTAAAAATTACTATTTGTAGTAAAAATTACTATTTAGAGTAAAATGTACTTCATATAAAGAAAAATTACTTTTTACGTAGTAAAATTTACTAACTGTAATTATTACTCTAGTCGTTTTTAAAAATTCTGTTAATATTTTTAATCTTTATATGGTCTTAATAAATTTTATCAACTTCGAGGATTAATTATTAAATTCGTCCTTTTTTAAATATTGCTCAAGCATTTTTAAAAAGTATAACTGCGTGATATAACAATTACTTCAGTAGGATCAGTTTTTAATATTTGCTAGCAACTTTTGCTCAGGAAATAGTAATCCGTGCCACTACTACTAATACTACTACACGCCTCTCACCGACAGGCCCGTGCGCAGTATTTGCTTCTGGGGGGGGGGGGGGGGTTATCAAAAAATAAATTGTGTAAACATTGTTATTTATTAAAAATAATTTTTTAATCAAAAAAGTTGAAAATTTTTAAAGCAAGTTCAGACCTCTCTGGGGGGTTTAAACCCCCAAAACCCCCCCTTGCGCACGGGCCTGCTCACCGATACGCGAGTCATATACAGTCGAAATATATGTACATTTAATAAATGCTTCAATTCCTTGTTACATAAACATTTTTAATATTTTTTAAACAAATCTCTTGTTAATATGGATCTTATACTTTTATTTTGACATATTTTGTTCTAAAAAAAATTATAATAAGCAAATTTATATCAAAATGTGTATTAAATTAGAGAATTTAATTGTTTCATACTTTAAATTAATTAGTATATTGTTACTCATTAATGATACAAAAATATTTTAAATAATATGTATTCTATTACCATTGCAAATTTTTTTATAAAACTTGAATTTGTTTGGTAAATATTAAGTAATTAATTTTCTAGTTCAAAAATTTTTTTCTTGTAACTCAGGTGTTACACAAAAACAATTTTTCATTTTTCATTTATGTTTAATCATATTATTTTGTATTATTTTCTTCAAAAAACTGCATTTGTTATAATAATTAATTAAATTTATTTTGATATTCAGATAAATTATTCAATATTAATATTAAAACATTTTTAAAATTAATTTTCACTTTTATGTTTACTATTTTATTTTATAAATTAGTTTGCTTTAAACTATTTAATAAGTATTATTTATTAATAATATATTGTATAAAAAAATTTAATAATATTTTATTATAAAATTTTTTAGATTATATAAGTATTTCATTTATTTTTACATATTTACAATTTTTTTATTTAATATTATTCTATCTAATATTATTCTATTTACTACTATTTTGAATAATATTTACATTTAATTTCAATAATGTAGTAAAATATATGGGGTTTATGATTTATTTTATTGCGGTAATTCATATAAGTTAAAAAATATATGACGTCAGTTGCGTCGATAGCCGAGAGGCTTAATGAGAAAGCGTGCGTTTTTAGGGTTGCGACATTGCGTATTTATATTTAAGTTAGGTAGTTCGATCCCGTATAATTCTAAGATTTTTCCGAAATGTTCACTCGTTAATTCTAAGTACTTGTATATTAGAAGAATGAAACTTGTAAATTAATAAATTGAAGTGTATTTATAAAGTTAATAATGTAGAAACTTTTTTATTTTTATTTGCTTTGATTTATTTTATAAAGAATTAAAAACAAGAAAATATTATTTTCTGTATTATTTCATTATCCCGTTTCCCGTCTCACACGTATATACTGCCTACATCGGTGAGTGACGCGAGCAGTGGAGGGGCAAAATTACAATTTTCTGAGCAAATATCGTTAGTGGCGATGTAAACGCCACTCCGTTGAAAAGCAATTCTTATTCTGGATGATACAATAGTTCCTCAGATTCATATTAATACTTATGATTTTCATTTAAATTTTCCATTCCATGGAGTAAATTTTATTTCAATCAAAGTATAATTCATTTACTGAATTAAGTAAAAAGTATTTAATTTTTGAACAGTTTCAAAACTACTGCTCAAAAATAGTAATCTTTAATCAAAAATATGTAACTTTTATTCTTCTTTTTTTTCAGTGTAATAAATTTTAGAACCTGATGATGACGACGAACCATGTCGTCGAAACGTCGTTCTGACTTTTAAAAAAATAACATTGTTTATGTTATTTATTTGCCTTCCTTTCATCGAATTTACTTTCTCACATAATATCCCACTTTTAATCAATTCAATTTTTTATTTGTATGAAAAACTGTTAATTTCGTTTATTATTTGTTCAAATATATGGACATATCTCGGGAACCTTTAACTTTTATGTCCCTTGGATATATCAAGATGATTTTGATATATTTTTTATTGATTTTTGTTTTAAAATGTTAATTATAATATGAGTTACTTCTCTCAATTGATATTATATAAATTTGTAGCTTAAAGAAGGGTCTATTAAATTTTAAATGTTCGACTTTACTTTTGCGAGTCTACTTGTCCCTTACCCTAGTTTTGAATGTTTTAAGTGATGAAAAATAAAAAAAAGAATAAAAATTAATGACTCTGTATCAGATGAATTTAAAGTTAATGGAATAAGGATCAATATTAAACAAAAGAAAATAGAAAAGTTTAATTATTTTAGAAATGATGAACTCTCAAAACTTGTCCCTCTATTTTAACCACTTTGACTATAATCATTTTGTTTATTTATCTATTTTGAAAGAAACTTGTGGCACATCGAAAACCCTTAATGAAATTAAATCTTTAGGTTTTTATAAAGAAGTGTCCCCATGATGGACACCTTCTTAAAACTCTCTGAAAAATATGGTAAATAAAAAATAAACATCGAGTAACAATTCTTAAACTAATTTTTAATCATTTTACTGTATTTATCAAAAACTAACATTTCCTAAAACTTCAATTTAATAGCTTAACAGTCACAAAGTAATAAGATATTGAAAAATATCGATATATCAAAATCTGAAACGATAACGTCATATTTCATGGCGGAAAATAAAAAATTTTAATTAGGTGTCTCCAAAAATTATTGAAGAAAGTGTATAATCGATAATATGAAAATAAATACAACAAGAATGGGTGTCTGTCCATCTTAGGGTACATGTCACCATTTTTTTGAGCCCCTGTAAAAATGTGTATACGAACACAATATTAGTAAAATCATTTTAGAATATTATTATACCATAAATAAATAATATTATAACGTTAAGGACTTATTCTAAATCACAAATTTAAATAACTTTACCAACTTAAGAAAAAACTGTAACGAAACTTTTTTAGACACAAAATAACGTGATATGTGTATAGAAGAAAAACAAACTGGTTTTTTTCATCAAATGTGCATCAAAAACTTCATAAGGCGCTATCGCCTTCAACAGAAATTTTATACGAAATGTTCATCTTGGGTCCCACTCCCCTATACAAAAACTAAAGAGAGAAGAAATAAGTGTTAAAAAGAAAATAAAAATTAATGATTTTTAGAAAATTAGTGAAAAAAAGAAATACCTACAAATTTTTTAATGTGCGGGAAATTGACAATTGTTTCTCACCTTAATAAAATTTTTTATCTGTCCATGAATAAAATTTAGAAATTTGAAATATAAACTTTACTTAGGTCAATTTTGAATAGAGGGCTTAAAAAAAATTCAGGCCTTTTTTTATTGAAAAGTTAAAGGTTTCTGAGATACGCTTATATATTAATTAAAATCATAATTTATTTTTAATTTAATTCATACAACTTTGATATATAAAATAACACAAATATATGCCCTTTTCTATCTCATTCTCATGATTTAAGAGTTCGACATTTCTAGCCCATGTTATATTGTTCAACCTGAGACACTGTTGTTTTGTACAGCTACTAACATCAAAGGATTTTTGGTTCTAATTATTAAATATTTAATTTTAATAAATATAAAAAATAATAAAGGATTCAATTAATTCATTAAAAAAAAATATTTTATAATTAAAGCCTAAAAACTTTTGACTTTAGTAGGAATACGAAATAACATTACTTTAGGTTAAACAATATTACATGAAATAAAAAAAAAAAATTTGTCGAAACAATAAGGGCCCAGTTCGGGCCCCCCCCGCACCGCGGGGTTCGTGGGGGTGTAGTTACGCCACTGGAAATCTAAATAGATATTGTTGAAAACAGTATGGAATAACAGGGAATTAAAACTAGATAATTTACTGAAAGAAATTAAAAATCTTAAATAACTTTTGCAATTTCTTAAATTTTAATTGACTTTCTGACATCTTCTTGCAATTTTTCAAAAGTGGTCCACCCAAGGTTAAATTTTTTTCCTTCCTAAAAAGCGCATATTTTTTACGCCAATTTTTTTTCTAAATAACAAAATCAAAGCTCTCATGACATAAACTCTTATCTAGGGATCTAAACTAAAGTTTGGAATAGAGAAGTACAATTAATTTACTTTCATAAAGAATTTATTCGAAAAAAAGCTTAGACGGTCCACTCATGGTGACATTACCCTACTATATTTTAATAAAAATAAATAAAATAAATATATATAGACAATAATTTAATTATTTGGAATTTCGTAAACAGCATTCTTTACTGTAATTTGTACAAAAGCACCAGTAAGTTATTGGCTTAATGAACACCTCAATTTGGTTTTAACCAATTTTAAAGGACAAAAAACTAGACAATTTTTATTAAACAAATATAATAAAAAAATTTTGAGAGAATTCCCTGGCTTTAAAAATTGCTCCGAAGTATTCCTATCTGCTTTGCCCCCTTCAGCATAAAAAAGTTCGGTTTCATTTACCTATACTCAAAGTCATTTTTTCAATATTTCAATACATAATTACTTTCTGGGCAAAACTCCGTCAAAAGAAAAACGATCTGCAAGTGGTCTTTCGATTTCTTTGAAACTGTCAGAAATAATAGTCTTTGATATGATTGTCAAAACCCAAAAATGATTTTCGAAAATTTACAAAATGGCGCCGGCTACGCCATGTTGAATATCAGAGCAGTGTTTTTTTCAAAACTCATTATTTCCTAATCCACAAAATGAATTTTAATGAAAATTTCAGACAAAATAGATAAATTAACGTAGTTTAAAAAAATATTACAATAAAAAAAAAAAAATACAAAATTTTGACCCAAAAAAAGTTTTTTAAATTTTTTGAACTACTTTTTAGTGAATTTGGCCAGTTTTTTGGATTTTCTAATGTACATATTCTGATTCCTTATAATTTCACCTTTAGTTTAAAAAAAAAAATTTTTGGAGACTTGAATAGTTTTTGAGATATTGACATTTTAGTGGGAGCGCTCACCGCGTTTTCATCTCCACGCGTCAAGCGCACAGTGGGACCAAATTGGAATTTACTGTTCAAAACCGTCTAGAGCCTTCATTTTTAAACCGATTTTACTTTTTTTTGCCTTAAGTGAAAGATTATAAAATTTAGAAGAGATTTGTAAAGCCTGATTTTAAATTTTTTTTTGTTTATATTAATTTTTTAATTGTAAAGTTTTACAAAAGTAGCAATTTTTAAGAAAATGTTATCTCCAGTTGCTATAATTGAATGATACGTGCTTTAGCTATTTAAAAATACACCTAGAGTACCCCCTAAACTGTAAAAAAATTACACAAGTGAACATTTGAATTTTATAAATTAATTATGTTAACAAATAATTAAGGTTACACCAAATTGTTAATAAGGACAAAGGCTTCGTTAGATTTTGATGGAATTTTTTACTCGGGGGTTTTTGGGGTCGCTTATTACAAATCCGTTATCAGTTGTTCAAAATTCAAAATGTCGGATCCAATATGGCAGTCGACTTTTTTTAAAATTCATTAAATTTTTTTTGAAATTTGTTCTTCAGGGGTTCTTGTAGTCGCCGATTATGAATCCGTTGTCATCTGCCATATTGGATCCGCAATTTTCAATTTTTGAAAAACTGATAACGGATTAGTAATCAGCGACCTCAAAAACCCCCGACTAACAAATTTCAAGCAAATTTGATTTTAAACCAAGTCGTCTGCCATATTGGAACCGCCATTTTGAATTTTGAAAAACTAATGACGGATTCGTAATCAGCGACCCCAAAAACCCCCGACTAACAAATTTCAAGCAAATTTGATTTTAAACCAAGTCGTCTGCCATATTGGAACCGCCATTTTGAATTTTGAAAAACTAATGACGGATTCGTAATCAGCGACCCCAAAAACCCCCGAATAACAAATTTCAAGCAAATTTGATGAATTTTAAATAAAGTCGTCTGCCATATTGGATCCGGCATTTTGAATTTTGAACAACTGATAACGGATTTGTAATAAGCGACCCCAAAAACCCCCGAGTAAAAAATTCCATCAAAATCTATAGAAGCCTTTGTCCTTATTAACAATTTGTTGTAACCTTAATTATTTGTTAACATAATTAATTTATAAAATTCAAATGTTCACTTGTGTAATTTTTTTACAGTTTTAGGGGGTACTCTAGGTGCATTTTTAAATAGCTATAGCACGTATCATTCAATTATAGCAACTGGAGATAACATTTTTTTTTAAAAATTGCTACTTTTGTTAAATTTTACAATTAAAAAATTAATATAAACAAAAAAAAATTAAAATCAGGCTTTACAAATCTCTTCTAAATTTTATAATCTTTCACTTAAGGCAAAAAAAAGTAAAATCGGTTTAAAAATGAAGGCTCTAGACGGTTTTGAACAGTAAATTCCAATTTGGTCCCACTGTGCGCTTGACGCGTGGAGATGAAAACGCGGTGTGCGCTCCCACTAAAATGTCAATATCTCAAAAACTATTCAAGTCTCCAAAAAATTTTTTTTTTTTTAATAAATGTGAAATTATAAGGAATCAGAATATGTACATAAGAAAATCCAAAAAAGTGGCCAAATTAACTAAAAAGTAGTTCAAAAAATTTAAAAAACTTTTTTTGGGTCAAAATTTTGTATTTTTTTTTTTTATTGTAATATTTTTTCAAACTACGTTAATTAATCTATTTTGTCTGAAATTTTTATTAAAATTCATTTTGTGGATTAGGAAATAATGAGTTTTGAAAAAAACACTGCTTTGATATTCAACATGGCGTAGCGGGCGCCATTTTGTAAATTTTCGAAAATCCTTTTTGGGTTTTGACAATCATACCTAAGATTATTATTTCCCACAGTTTTAAAGAAATCGAAAGACCACTTGCAGATCGTTTTTCTTTTGACGGAGTCTTGCCCTTCTTTAATTCACAATTATTTTCTTCAAATTTTAATTATTTTCTTCAACTCTACAGTTATTTTCTTCTATACACAATTATTTTAATTAATTTTCAATCATGTTCTTCCATTTTCAAATATTCTCTTCAATATTCAATAATTTTCGTCTTCGTTCAATATATTTATCAATTTTTAATTATTTCCTTCAATGTTCAATAATTCTCATTTTTCTCAATTGTTTTTCCAGTTTTAAACTATTTTCTTCAATTTTCAAATATTCTCGGTTTTTTTCAATTCTTTTTTTTCAGTTTTCAAATATTCTCGTTTTTTCCATTATTTTAACTAGTATATAGTATATAATATATGTATATTGTCACTGCCACATAAAAAAAGTTATATTCTGAATTAATTATTGGCAATTAAAAAAAGTGTTACGGGTGAAAATTTCATTTAAATATTCGTATTTATTACACTTCTTTTTTCATTTATTGTGTAATACAATAATAATTACAAGAGAGCGAAGAAAAGGACGAGCGTGTATAGTACTCTATACAAACTGCTAATGTTTGAATTGTCATGACTTGACAAATTATCATTAGTTATTTCTTCTTCTAAGGTCCCTTTCTTCGGAGCGCGTCACATATATATATATACCTAATGAACAAAATGTTTGTTAAGCTAAAAAAAAATTTGTAGGAACTACTAAATTTTATTGTTGTTTTCAAGGAACGCAGAAAAAGAATTTTGTTGATACAACAAAACAATTTTGTAGACACAACAAGACAATTTTGTTGATCCAATAAAATTTTTGTTCTACACTCCAAACCTTTTTTTCTGTGCAGATATTTAGTAATAGTAACCTGAACTATCATTTATTGCAATTGTTTAAAAAAGTTACTGTTATTAATAAACATTGTCGAGCGGGGCTATTTTTTGCACAAAACCGCTATTTTTCCAATCTATGCTTTATTGAAATTTACAACATAAAAAAATAAAAAATTTAACTTTGTTTTTTGTGCATAAAACCGCTCTTTTTCCACTCCATGCTTTATATAAAATTCAGAATTTGAAAAAATAAAAAATTTAACTATTGAGTTTTGTTGTGGACATTCTTCTAAAGGAGTCCTATGAGTTAGCCGACAAGAAAAAAGTTTTTGTCTGAGTTATAGAAACTCAAAGTCGTGCACAAAAAGCCTCACTGATGGGGCTATTTTGTGCATCAAAATTTGTTTATTTATAAAGTTGTGTAAAACATATTTTTTATCGTTTTTTCTGTATGAAGTATTTTTTTTTAGATATTCTAGAGTGCAATAAAAAAATCCAAAGATAGAAATATTTTTTTTGCAATTTAAATTTAATGCTTCTTTCTTGTCTTTTAAATCAAATTCACGGTGCTACTGAGTCGATTAAAATAAAAATTTTAGGTAATTCGAATTTGTAACAAAATTTAGTTCTTAGACGATATTAGAGTGATTTTAAGCCAAAGTGGAAAATATTTTACTATGCGCGCTTTTTCTTTAAGGGTAAAAAAAATTTTTTTTTTCAAATTTGAGAACCTATAAACTTAGGTTTTTCGCGCACGGTGCGAGATAAATATTTTGGCGCCCCCCTCTATATTCCAGTGGCGTACCGAGCATTGTTGGCGCCCGGGGCAAAAGGTATTTTTTCCGCCCCTTATTGAAAATTATTTCATCGATTTGCCGCCCCCAAATGCATTGGGCTCAAGGTTGGCGCCCGGGGCGACTGGCCCCTCTGCCCCCCTCTAGATACGCTACTGTTATATTCCTTAGAAAAATAGAAGTTAAAAAATATGTTTAATCAGGGGCGGAGACTTGTAAATTTTTGCCATCTGCACACTTAATATTGACTGGCGGAGGTGGGGGGAAGAAAAATAAAACAAAATTAAATTAAAGAGTTTCTTAGTTATCGTAATTATTGTACAGCAAAAATTGACAAATTATTTTATTTCAAATAAATTTTTGAAATTAATAAACAAACAATCAAAATACTATATAACTTGTAAAATAATAACAATAACTTAGATTTGCCATAATAAATTAAAATTTAGGATAAAAATTGAAAAAAAATTAATATCTAATTAAAAGGTGGCAAAAATAAATGCAAAAAGATAAAAGAAAATTAAAATTGAAAAAACTAATTGAAAAATGAGATAAATAATTGAAAATTTAGAAATTCAATTGAGGAATTAAATTTGAAATATAGCTAAAATTTTAAGAAATTGATTGCAAAATGATAACAAAAGTAATTGAAAATTGAGGAAAATTATTCAAATTTGAAAAAAATATTTTAAAATAGAAAACTAATTGAAGAATAATGAAAGTAATAAAAAATCCGAGAAAATTTTTGCGAATTTATAAAAATAATGGAAAAATGAGGACAATAATTTTAGTTTGTTAAAAATAATTTAAAAAATTACAACATATATAGTTATAATAAAAGAAAATAATTGCAGAATGATGAAAATAATTGTAGATTGAAAAATAACTAGAAGTTAAAAATAATAATAACAAAAATTCGAAAATAAATTAAAAAATAATTTAAAAAGACAAAAATTAAAATTTCAATACATTGAAAAATAAATTTAATAAAAAATAATTGATGGAAATAATAGTTAAATGAAGAAAATAATAAAAATTTGTAAAAAAGAATTGAAAGAATTACAGAATATATCTGTGATAATAAGACTACAATTACATTTATAGGTATACAATTATAATTCTTCGAACTTGAATTAATTTGAAATTTCATTGATTAAACTTTAATTAATCCTCACTTTGGGAATAATAAATTTAACATTATTTAAAAATTTCTTCAATTTTTAACATTTCTTTTCTATTAGGATTTCAATTATTTGCTCCAATTTTCATCAATTTTTATTATTATTCAAAAATTTTCTTTAAATTCTAATTATTTTCATTATTTTTTAATTTTTCCCCTAAATTGTAAATTCAATTTCCGCACGTTTCAAATATTTTCTTAACATTTTTCAAACAAATTGATTGATGAAATTTTTACTTAAAATTTTTTTATTTTAAACGAATTATTTCATCAAATTGTTCTATACAGGATTTTATTTTTACTACAGTGGCAAAGGCAAAATTTTTGAAATTTATACAGCTGTTTCTTCTATTTTAACACTAAATTTATTAAAACAATTGGTACAATTGTTAATTTTAGTTTGTTATTAGTAATTCGTAGAAAAATCGGTCGAATTCTTATTTTTAGTTTGTTGTTAGTAATTGGTTACATTTGTTTTTAAACATTGACAAATTGAGAAAAAGTTGGAACTCTGAAGAATTTGATAAAAAGTTAAAATAAAAAAAATATCGGTGGGGGGGGGGCTGGCCCCCCTCCCTGGCTACGTGCCTGTAATTGAGAAAAAGTTGCAATTCTGTATCCTAATTTGATTAATAGTTGTAAATAAACAATAATAATTTATCTATGCAAATTAGCAATTACATAAAACAATTCATAAAGTCTATTGAAAATGGTTCCAGAAATTGTCAAAGAAATAGTAACAAATGTTTTTTTAACGTTTGTTTTTGTATTTTTTTGAGAGATCTCTAAATATGTCTTGGTTCTAAATAAAAAACAGGGGTATTTTCCGACATAGGAGATGAGAGCATTAAAATTCCGACTTTACTTTTCTTGAACTATACTGATATGTTTCGTCAACATGAATTTTCAAAAATTAATAAAAATTCTTAAACAAGTAGACAAAAACATTCTTTTGAGAATTCAAAAACTTTAAATATTACTAAGAATAAGAGTTCTATGAAACTTGCCCCTTCAGCATCGAAAACCACCCTTAAAAATCTTCTCTTAATCTTTAATCCAAAAAATTGACAATTTTTTATTGAACATATAAACTAAAACAATTTTGAGAGTATTCTCCGGCTTTAAAAATTGCTCAGAATCTATTCCTATGTAAGGTAAAAAAGAATAAATTTTGAGCTGTTTTTTTTTGGTCAATTTCTTTATTTCAGATTAAGGGATGATTTTCAAGTGTGTTTTTCGATGCTGAAGAGGATAAGGTAGATAAGAATACATTCAAAGCAAGGTTTTAAGTAATTAAGGGATGATTTTAAAGGGTGGTTTTCGATGCTAATAGAGGTAAATTTTATAAGTTTTTACTCTTATTGAATTTCAAAGTTTGTGAATCCTCTAAAGATTGTTTTTTGTTTACTTGTTTATGAATATTTGTTATTTTTTTAATTCGTGTTTAGGGGACGACTACACAGCCACACAAAAAAAAAGTTCCCTGGCCTGGGTATGAGACCCATATTTTCCTATGTATTTTGATGCGCTGAAACCTAATCCGCCATCAGAATTGGTCCAGCGGGTTTGATTTTCGACCTAACCTCAAAATTATTAAAATTACACTTTTTGTTCTTTAGAATCTGAACCAGATTTAACTTTAATACATTACTAGAACCAACAGAAAGCTTGATTTATGACCTTTAAAACGCTTTTTTAAAAATTGTTCTACGATGATTTTTAACGAAGATTTGATGTTTTACAAAAAATAATTTTTTTCCATTAGTTACTATATTCACGCATTTTTAACATTTTAAAAAATCATATGTTAAGTAAAACATCATATCTTCGATAAAAATCATCGTAGAACAATCTTTAAAAAACCTTTTAAAGGTCATAAATGAAGCTTTCTATTGGCTTTAGTCATGTATTAAAGTTAAATCTGGTTCAGATTCTAAAGAACAAAAAGTGGCATTTTATTAATTTTGAGGTTAAGTCCAAAATCAAACTCGCTGAACCATGCCTGTAAAGTTAGCACCACAAGTTTTAAAAAAATCAACTTTTTTTTATTGCAATCGTTTGATGGTCGTTTGATAGTTAAAAATATAAAAAATATTGAGTTTTCAAAATTTTTACTCTGCACCCCAACTTTAATATTTTTCAAATTTTAAAGTTGCAATCGTTTGTTGGTCGTTTGATAGTGTTTGATAGTCAACTCTGACCTTTTGATAGTCCAAATTTTTAGACTTATTAACATTTTCGTAAAACCAATTATTCCGTTGTGCGCATGCGCAGGGCTCTTTGCGCGGCAAGTTCAAAACCGTGTAATACTTAATTTCATCAAAATCATTACTAAAATAATACTTTCTCGCGTTAATTAATATTTTTTTCTTTACCAAATTCTTTATTTAACTTTCTTAATTGGCAGATTTACTTTCTCTCCTCAATTCTTTTCTTAAGTCGCCTTATCGCTTTGTTTACACTTTATTGTAACTACTAGCAAAATAAAACTCGCGATTAGTTTTTCATGCATTTTATAAATTATAAAATACAATAATAAATATAACAAATTGGTAAATAATATTTATCTAATAAAAAGAAATAAATATTTTAAATATAATATTTAAAAATCAATGAATATAAATAAAATAAATATTTATTTATGACAAAATTTATAAAATTTTAGAATTAAAAAGAAATGCAAAAAATAATTGAAATTAAACAAAAAATTGCAAATTAATGGAAAAAAAATGAAATCAATTAAAAATTGGGTAAAGTAATTTAAACAATCATAAAAATGTTTTAAACATGAAGGAAATAATTAAAATTTGAAAAAAATACTTGAGAATCTTAAAAGTAAATTAAAACAAAATTAAATAATAAAAAATTAGAGAAAATAATTGAAAATTGAAAAAACATTATTAAAAATTGAGTTGAATAAAATAAAATTAAAAAATAATAATTATAATTTGAGAAAATAATTAAACAAATTACATAAAATATTTTAAATAAAGGAAAGTTAAACAAATTTAGAGAAAAAATACTTAAAACTTTCCAAAGTTCAATGAAATAAAAGAAAATAATTAAAAATTAGAGTGCCCTTGAACCCGTTAAAGGCAGAGTAAATAAAGTATATAATTAACACTTAGAGAAAATAAATGAAAAGAGATAAATATAATTTAAAATTGAACAGAACAAGTTTCAATTAAAGAGAAATAAGTAAAACCTTTTTGGCAATTATAAAAAAGAACGAGAAAAAGAACGAAAGTAATTGAAAATTGAAGAAAATAATATAAATAATGAAATAATTGAAAAGTCAGATAAATAGTTAGAATTTTTTGAGATTATGAAACAAATGTAAAGAATTAAAAATTGGAGGAAATAAATTTTGGAAAATAATTGAAAAATGTTTTTAAATTTTAAAACTTGACGAAAATGATTAAAATATGTTACAAACAATGATAAGTTGTAAAAAATAAATGACATTTAACTGTGATAATTGCAAAAATTTCAGAATTTTTTTAAATAAAGAAAAAATAATTCAAATTTGAAAAAAATACATCAAGATCTTAGAAATCAATTAAAAAAAAAAAAAAATAACTAAAAATTGGAGAAAAGAATTGAAGAAATAAGCTAAAACAAATTAAAATAACTAAAAATTGAAGAAACCAATTGAAATTTTAGAAAAAATTTTAAAAATCTTAAAAAATAATTTTATAAAATGAGAATAACTAAAAATTAGGGAAAAGACTGGAAGAATGCTAAAAATAATTAAAATTTATGATAATTAATAAAAATTTTTAAAAATTATGAAAACAAATAAAAATAATTAAAAATTAAAGAAAATAAAAAAAATTTAAGAAAAATACTTTAAAATTTTAGAAAAATACTTTAAAATTTTAGAAATTAATTTTATAAAATGAGAAAAAATAAAAATTAAAGAAAAGTTTGGAAGAAAGCTAAAACTAATTGTTTACGATAATTAATAAAAAAAATTTGAAATTCTGATAACAAATGAAAATAATTAAAAATTGAAGAAAATATTTGAATTTTCAGAAACATACTTAAAAATTGTAAAAAATAATTTTAGAAAATGAGAATAATAATTAACAAGCGAGGAAAATAATTGAAAAATGATAAAATTAATTCAAAATTGAAAAAATAATTGAAATATGCTAAAAATATTTTAAGATTGAGAAAGGAAATTGAATTATGATGAAAATAATTTAAATATTAAAAATTGAAAACATTCAATAAAATTTGAGAGAAATAACTGAGAAAATCATAGAATATATGTTTAAAAAAAATAATTACAAAATTACTTAAAAATGTTTAATTATAGAGAATAATTAAATAATCGCAGAAATAACGAAAATTGATGAAAATAATTGCAATATCGGATAAATAATTGAAATTTTTTTAAAGTAATGCCAAAATAATGAATTGATGAATCCTAGCTTGTTAATTATTATTCTCATTTTCTAAAATTATTTTTTACAATTTTTAAGTATATTTCTGAAAATTCAAATATTTTCTTCAATTTTTAATTATTTTCATTTGTTATCAGAATTTCAATTTTTTTTTTTAATTAAAATAAAACTAAATTTGTTTAACTTTCCTTTATTTAAAATATTTTATGTAATTTGTTTAATTATTTTCTCAAATTATAATTATTTTTTTTAATTTTAATTTATTCAACTCAATTTTTAATAATGTTTTTTCAATTTTCAATTATTTTCTCTAATTTTTTATTGATCAATTTTGTTTTAATTTACTTTTAAGATTCTCAAGTATTTTTTTCAAATTTAAATTATTTCCTTCATGTTTAAAACATTTTTATGATTGTTTAAATTACTTTACCCAATTTTTAATATAAATTTATGTTTAACATAAAAATGTTCATAAATTCTTAGTACAAGTTAAAGTATATTTTGTATAATTGTATACTAGGGTGGTCCATAAAGACAAAAGTCTGAAATGTTTTGCTGCTATCCCCCAAAAAGTTTCCGAATCGAAAAAAAAATTACCCCTATTTTTTTATTTTGAAATCGGACATTATTTAGGGGTGGCGCAAACCCCTTGAAATTTCCCATTGATTTTACATGGGAAAAACGTACTTTTTCGTAAATTCGCTACCAAATCCTCAAAAATCACTCAAAATAGCAATACAGCGAATCACATCTTGAAAAGTCCTCAAACAACAAGATTCCATAATTTATTTAATAATTTATTAATATTAACTATTTTTTATAGGGTTATAAACAACACCCATAAATGCAAAAAAAATGACAATTTTTTTTTAAATTACAAATTAATAGTTTCTTAAGGATTTTTCAACAAAATTGTTAAATATTGTCAATTTACAAATCTTTATAAATATTTTTATGTACTTTTCATTTGTTTAAACAATTTATTATTGTTTATTTACAGCTTTTATTCAAATAAACCTAGCGATTTTTAGTTTTCTTTGACTTTACTATTTTTTACATCTGCAATTAAAAAAAGTATTTAATAAAGTTAACCTCAACAACAATTTGCAATTGTTTAAACAAATTATTGTTAATAATAATTAACTTTTGACAAATGCACCTAGAAAGATTTGGTTAATTTACAGCTATTATTCAAATAAACCTAGCAAGATGTAGTTTTTTTGGTCTTAAATATTTTTTATATTTAAAATTAAAAAAATTATTTAGCAAAATTAACAACAACAACAATTTGCAATTGTTTAAACAAATTATTGTTAATGATAATTAATTCTTTACAAATAAACCCAGAAAAACACAACTTTTTTCTAATATTATAAATTTATAGTCTCTGGTTACAGTAAGAATAATTATTGACTATAAGTTATTATTTTCAATTTGTTTAAACAATTTATTATTGTTAATTTTTAACTATCATTGAAATAAACCTAGCGAATTCTAGTTTTTCTGACTTACTTGTTTTTTATATTAAAAATGAAAAAATGGATTTAATATAAACACCCACAACAACCATTTGCAATTGTTTAAGCAAATTATTTGTTAGTAATTATTTATTTCTTACAAATGCACCTAGAAAGACACCTAGAAATTAAGTTTTTCTTAATTTTACAAATAAAAGGCTCTGGTTACAGTATGAAAAATTATTGACTATAAGTTAACATTTTTACATTGTTTAAACAATTTATTATTGTTAATTTTTAAATATCATTGAAATCAACTTAGCTAATTTTAGTTTTTTTTGTCTTAATTATTTTTGTTATTAAAAATGAAAAATAGTATTTAGTAAAATTAACCACAACAATTTGCATTTGTTTAAACAAATTATTGTTAATAATAATTAATTCTTTACAAATGCATCCAGGAAGACACAACTTTTTCCTAATTTTACAAATTAATTGTCTCTGGTTAGAATAACACAAATTATTTGTCATAATTTATCATTTTTACTGTGTTTAAACAATTTAATATTGTTAAGTTTTAACTTTTATACTAAAACCCCCAGCGAAATTTAATTTTTACTATCCTATTAATTGTTTATACTTAATACCACAAGAAATTTAGCAAAATTAACTGCAACTTCCCTTTGTCATTATTTAAATAAATTATTGTTAATAATCATTTATTAATTACAAATAAATCAAGATACATTGTTTTACTTATTTTAAAAGTTGTGTCGTTCAAGAATCATTTGTAAAGAATCAATAATTATTATCAATAATTGGTTTAAACAATTTTAAAAGTTGTGGCTACGGATAATTTTGCAGAACAGCTTCTTGCTTTCAATTAAAAAAGGTATTCAGGTAAGAAATTTACAAATCTCTAGGAGTTTTAGGATAAAAGTTATAAATGAACAATAGATTGTTTAAACAAAGTAAAAATAATAAATTATAGTCAATAATTTTTCTTACTTTAACCAGAGCCCATTTATTTGTAAAATTAAGAAAAACTTCTGTCTTTCTAGGTGCATTTGTAAGGAATAAATAATTATTAACAAATAATTTGTTTAAATAATTGCAAATGGTTGTTGTGGTTATTTTTACTAAATCCATTTTTTCATTTTTAATATAAAGAATAAGTAAGTCAGAAAAACTAGAATTTGCTAGGTTTATTTCAATGAAAGTTATAAATTAACAATAATAAATTGTTTAAAAAAATTAAAAATAATAATTTATAGTCAATAATTTTTCTTATTCTAACCAGAACCCATTAATTTGTAAAATTAGGAAAAAGTTGTGTCTTTCTAGTTGCATTTGTCAAAAGTTAATAATTATTAACAATAATTTATTTAAACAATTGCAAATTGTTGTTGTGGTTAACTTTACTAAATACTTTTTTTAATTGTAAATGTAAAAAATAGTAAAGTAAAAAAAAAACTAAAACTTGCTAGGTTTATTCGAATAAAAGCTGTAAATAAATAATAATAAATTGTTTAAACAAATGAAAAGTACATAAAAATATTTATAAACATTTGTAAATTGACAATATTCAACAATTTTGTTGAAAAAACGTTAAGAAACTATTAATTTGTAATTTAAAAAAAATTGTCATTTTTTTTGCATTTATGGGGGTTGTTTATAACCCTATAAAAAATAGTTAATATTAATAAATTATTAAATAAATTATGGAATCTTGTTGTTTGAGGACTTTTCAAGATGTCATTCGCTGTATTGCTATTTTGAGTGATTTTTGAGGATTTGGTAGCGAATTTACGAAAAAGTTCGTTTTTCCCATGTAAAATCAATAAGAAATTTCAAGGGGTTTGCGCCACCCCTAAATATTGTCTGATTTCAAAATAAAAAAATAGGGGTAATTTTTTTTTCGATTTGGAAACTTTTTGGGGGGTAGCAGCAAAACATTTCAAAAGTTTTTTTTTACTGTACATTTTTGGACCACTCTATTGTATACTTTAATTTCTATTTTTATTTTTTTATTTATTTAATACATAAACGGGAGAATAACAATAAAAAGCCTTTTTGTACAATAACTACTGAATATGAAAATCTACAATAAAGATACGTATAATATATTTTCTCAAACAGACAATAACAAATCAAATCAGTGCCGAGGTGATAGAAATTTACGCAATTAGTTATATCTTATAAGCTAGATACAATTAACATTTACAGATATTTAATGATATTAAAATTTAGAACTCAGTTCAGAAACAATGAAAAACAGTTTGATCACAGTATAAATTGCAGTGCAGATAGGATCCCGGACAAGGATAACATTGTAAAGACTTTAAAATTTTCGAAAGCAGATTAGAAATTTCGTTGACTTAGAACCACAATTATCTTCTTATTTACTGGATATTCTTTACATCTGTTGCGTAAAAAAGAAAAGGAAAGTGCTTATAGTTTGCAAAGCTAATTTTAGTTTTTATTTTAGCAACATTTAAACATAAATAACTTACATTATAGATACAAAAAGTTTCTTAATACATTCTAAGTACTGGTGACTCCTTTTCGAGCTACTAATAAATTCAAAACAGGATGTTTTCTAATTTGTCCGACAGCCTTTTTATGAGTAACCATAGTAAAATCATAGCCATTGCATTGTAAAATTTTGTCGTGCATTCTTAATCCGCTTTTCGCAGCTGGTGAACCTTCATGCACTTCTGTTACATAGATTCCATTGTCTGTATATCCTTGAGGGCTATTCTTGTAGTCTTGATCGATTCCACCTCCTATTTTAAATCCACATTTCATTACTTCATCACCTTTTGCATTTAATTCAGTCTCTTTATGTAGTGTAATTGGAATGCTTAAACATTGCATAGCAGTACCAGCTTGGTGTTGAAATGCCATTTTTGCACACATTTTGAAAGAGGTTTTGATGCCTTAAAATCATAAAGTATTGAATATTACTGAGCTTACACTTTCAAGGAATTGAAATTGTTTATCATTCACACAGTTAGTTCAATAATCAATAATTTGATAATAAAGAAAGTAATTGAGATAAGTGGAAAATATTTGACAATATGCTTAGGCCTTAAACAGGTCACTATTGTACAAAAACCAGAGATAGGTAAACGTCACGTCACAAGGGTTTTCTACGTAAAATACATAAATCATGTATTTTACGTAGAAAACTATGTATAATACATAAATCATGTATTTTACGTAGAAAACTATGTATAATACATAAATCATGTATTTTACGTAGAAAACTATGTATAATACATAATTAAGATGGCGGCCACTTTATTTTCATAAGCCCCATGCACAATGAAAAATCTTAAATCGTAAGAATGAGAGGAAGTAGCACAGACATATATCTCTGTCCTACTTCCTCTCATTCTTACGATATGCGATTTCAAGATTAAAGTTTCATTCTGCTTAAGGCTATTCAGCTCGGTGACACCAATGTAAATAATCACACTGTAAAAAAATTTTGTTGTATTTTTACACCGTGACACGATGGAAATAAATCGCTTCACGTGACACTTGATAAATTTACACTGAGAGAAATGGATATTCAAACTTACTATCTTGGATATTAAAAAAAAATTAGGTAATTCTATACAATTCTCACTTTTCCGAATTTTGAAGTTTTTTAATCGGGACCAAGTGGAAGTGGTGTATTTTAACACCAAAACAAATAATCAGGTGGGGGAGGTTGAAAAAGTTCACCGGTTTTTTATATTTTTGTAAAAAACTTCAATTTTTTTACCATTATGAATAAAGCATATTTCATCACTTTTTTCTGTGAAAACCACTTTAAAATGTTAATTACTGATTGTAAACGCACAATTATAATAAAAATCGAAATAATAACTATCATTTTGACAGCTGTAAATATTATCCGGGTTGTGCAGAGATGGGTAAATGTAGAAAACTCGAGGTTTTCTACGTATAGTACATGGTTTTCTACATTATGTAAAAGACGTATTATTCTGACTTACGACTTTTGTCCAATATATGCTACACGACATGAAGACCACATGTTGAAGGACCAAAGTACCGGTGGGTTGGGGTGCCACTGTTAGTGGCAACCCAACCCTAGTGGCACCCCAACCCCCCGGTATTCTAGTCTTTGCGCGGCCGCAGGCCGCGCAACATGTGGTCTTCATGTCGTGTAATATATAATGGACCAAAGTCGTAAGTCAGAATTACAATAAAATAACTAACATACACATACACGCAAAATGAGAATTTTGCTAGTGCATTTTGGAACTATCCATCTCTGCTTTCGATTAAACGCTTTCGTTTCACATGGGACTGCAGCCTAAGGCCTGCATCCCATGACTCCGTTTTGCGTTGCATTGTAACAAGAGAAAAAAAGACCAAGTATCTCTGCACAACCCGGATAATATTTACAGCTGTCAAAATGATAGTTATTTTTTCGATTTTTATTATAATTGTGCGTTAACAATCAGTAATTAACATTTTAAAGTGGTTTTCACAGAAAAAAGTGATGAAATATGCTTTATTCATAATGGTAAAAAAATTGAAGTTTTTTACAAAAATATAAAAAACCGGTGAACTTTTTCAACCTCCCCCACCTGATTATTTGTTTTGGTGCTAAAATACACCACTTAGGCTTGGTCCCGATTAAAAAACTTCAAAATTCGGAAAAGTGAGAATTGTATAGAATTACCAAAAATTATTTTAATATCTAGATATTAAGTTTAAATATCTAAATACTATGTTTTAATATATGGATGTTAAATTTTAATGTCTATTAATTCCATTTTTCTCAGTGTACAACGTATTACGATAAAAATATTCGACCGACATGCAAATATTTTACGTACGACGCAGTGAAATCAGAATGCATTGTAATAATTACTACGTGATACCTGAAGCGAATTATTTCCATGGTGTTACGTAGTAATTTTACAACGCGTTGTGACTTCACCACGTTATACGTGGAACATTTACAAGCCATTTTTAAACCAAATGAATATTTTTATCGCAACACGATGAAGTTCTACACTCGAAGTGTAGTTTTACAATCGCGTTGTATTTTTATCACGTAATACGATGGACTATTATATTATAAATTTAACGTTTGGGACGGAAAAATACTTTGCATTGTAATTCTGCAAGTATTATTTTTTACAGTGCAGTTAAGTGACACTAATGTATTAAAATCAACACATATGTTGAAAGTTTTATTAACATTACCAATTATTATTAAATAATTAATTATAAAGGGTGAAGAATAATTTTAATAAATTTATTTTAAATTTCCCGCCAAGAAAAAAAACATACATTATTTTACAACAAAAGTAATAACTAATATAAATAGAACTTTTATACATTTTAATTACTATTTGTACAATGCAGTTCTGTAGTATTTATTTACTTAATATAAAATTCCCGCCTTTGTAGATAGTCAAGTGATCGTATGTAGAATACATATTTTTTGTAGAAAACTCAGGACGTAAAATACGTAGTAATATACATGTAGAAAACCATGTATAATACGTCATGTATTATACTTACCCACCACTGACAAAAACTGATTTCGTCCCATTGACTGCAATGCAAACCTGTCATCCAGGTAGCCGCCATTTTGAATTTCTCCCCACCCAACTTGAATATCCTTATTAAATCTCAACTTTTAACCTTAGGGCGCAATTACATGTCTGCGTCGAACGTTGCGTTCTTGCGTTGAATGGTGAGAGTGACAAAGATGTGACTATATTTCTGTCTTCCTCTCTGTCACCATTCAACGCAAGAACGCAGCGTTCAACGCAGACATGTCATTGCGCCCTTAGAAGTAATTTTTATGTACACTGTAAAAAATTTCGTAGTATTTTTACACCGTGACACGATGGAAATAAATCGCTTCACGTGACACGCGATAAATTTACAACGTATTACGATGAAAATATTCGACCGACATGCAAATATTTCACGTACTACACCCCTGTTCATAAATGCTGTCCTTCCGGTTTATTGTTTGTTTATTGTTCTAACAATAAACCGGAAGGACAGCATTTATGAACAGGGGTGTACGTAGTGAAATCACAGTCGATGCAGAGAAATCAGAATGCATTGTAATATTACTACGCGATACGTGAAGCGAAATATTTCCATCGTGTTACGTAGTAATTTTACAACGCGTTGTGACTTCACCACGTTATGGCCTGTTTACACCTTCGAAAAAAAAAAATTTTCGCATCGGAGAGAAGAGGACAGACTGTGTATCTGTCCTCTTTACTCTCATGCAAAAAAAATTTTTTTTCGAAGGTGTAAATAGGCCTTCATACGTGGAACATTTACAAGCCATTTTCAAACCGAATGAATATTTTTTCGCAACACGATGAAGTCCTACACTCGAAGTGTAGTTTTACAATGGCGTTGCATTTTTATCACGTATTACGATGGACTATTACAATATTAATCCAATGTTTGGCACGGAAAAATACTTTGTATTGTAATTCTGCAAGTATTTTTTTTACTGTGTACCCTGCAAACCTGTTATCCAGGTAGCCGCTATTTTGAATTTCTCCCTACCCAACTGGAATATGCTTATTAAATCTAAAAATTTAACCTAAGGGCGCAATTACATGTCTGCGTCGAACGTTGCGTTCTTGCGTTGAATGGTGAGAGTGACAAAGATGTGACTATATTTCTGTCTTCCTCTCTCTCACCATTTAACGCAAGAACGCAGCGTTCGACGCAGACATGTAATTGCGCTCTTAGAAGTAACTTTTATGTAAATAATACTGCAAAAAATAAACGGGTTATTTAAGTTCAAACTATTATTAAAAAAAATTTTGTTTGTTTTTAGAAATAAAAAAATGTAAGATTAATCTTTTTCTAATTATACAAACAAAATTTACTTACATATAATAAGAGTAAATAACCAAATTTATGGTTGAGCGTGCATGAAAAATGACAACAGATGTCAAAAAAAATAAAGCACTCTTTGAATAAAAAGTAAATAGTGGAAATAAATGTGAAGTTGTTTATAGCCTAAAGCACAATGAATCGTAATCGATAATCCTTAATCGTAAGAATGAGAGGAAATAGGACAGACATATATCTCTGTCCTGCTTGCTCTCATTATTACGATTAAGGATTAACGATTACGATTCATTGTGCGTTAGGCTTATCCCGTAATAGAGATTTTGTCAGTTCGTTATAGAAAGCGTTCGTAATAGCGAACTTCGTTATAGCGAGATTTGGGTGTATATAATGGATCAAGGTAGTAAGTCAGGGTAAAATCTCATGTGAGCAGAAAGCGTAAAACCGAAAGCAGAAAATATGAGAGTGAGAAAGTCAGTGATATATGCCTGTCTCTCTCACTCTCATGATTTTCTGCTTTCGGTTTTGCGCTTTCTGCTCACATCGGATTTTACCCTGAGAATTACAATTATACGTAACACTATAAGGGTGAAATCAAATGAATGAGTCAAATCTGGCGTCGTAATAAGAGAGAAAAAGATGCTGAACTGCGTTACGCGTTGCGTCATCATGAACCAGAAAAAGACAAAGTACATGTGTGTCCTTTTTTCTCCCACTACAACGCAATGCAAAACGCAGCCATGGGACGGCGCCCTCAGACTATAAAAAACCTTAAATATATTAAATAAAATGAAAATTTACCTTTTTATTCCACAATTATGTTGTTGAACTAGTGAACACTTCGCAACCGGGTCCTGATGATTAGCGTTGATTCGGATTCAGATGATTCGGCAAATTGGTACGCTGCTGTAAACTAAAAAAATTGTTTAATAAAATATTCATGTTGTGACTGCTTCAAAAAATATTCAAAAATAGAAATTATCTTTTATTTTTTAAGAAGGAAAATTCCCGGTCGGTTTGTAATTGAAAAGAAGATTTCGACCTTACCGGTAAAGCGACATCTATTACTCGATGCCTATTACGCTCTTGGTTCGAGCTTTTGGTGGTAAATTTAAATTTAAATTCGATTAGTTTTTCGAATTTAAATTATACTTTAAAATATACTTTATACCACCAAAAGCTCGAACCAAGAGCGTAATAGGCATCGAGTAATAGATGTCGCTTTACCGGTAAGGTGGAAATCTTCTTTTCAATAGAAATTATCATTCCAAAAAATAATTAATATTGGAAAAAATCATTATTTTTTACTTAGTTTTATATGTCTTAGTTATAGAATAAAATGTTAAGAATAAAAATTACACTATTTTTAATCAAAATGTTTGGTATATTTGACTTACTTTTGTATTTTGTTTATTTGAAGAAATTTAAAAACTCGAAACTGGTAAATCCAAAAAAATTGTCCTTGACACAGGTGGCAGTAGTGTTAATTTTCCTTGGCAAATCCTTGATTGATTTTCACGATCTGGGTTGAAAAAGTTATTGACTTAACTTGTACTTAAAATATTAAACTTATAGCTGTTAAGGCTAGAGACAACTTCTCTAAATGCAAGAAAATTTGAGAATGAGCAATGCTGAAGAATCAGAATAGCTTGCATGTTTTGGCAAGCGAGGGAAAAGTGGAGGAAAGTCGTGGGAGTGGCAAATTAGAGCTCATGGGCGTATCGGATATTTGAGTGGAGGTGAAAGCGGGAGCCTCATTGGGCCTTATGTGAAGGTCTCTATTATCTTGTAGTATAATGTAAATTAAATGTTTAAGGTAATTAACATAATTTAACATGTTAAAAGTTAATTTGACAATAAAACGATTCTTAAAGTTCGATGAAGTATGAATGACAAGAATTCATAGTTATTACTAATCTAGAAATAGCCATGCGAAAAGCACATTTGTAAGCACTTAAAATCATATATTGTTATCTATACTTTTGTCATCTATAGGTAATAGACACTGCAACACAATGGTTCGGTACCTATTCTAAGCGGATTAGGACGCAACATTATGAAGCCGCCAGACAAATGTATAGTCTACTTACGCTTAGGCCCAGTAAAAGTCAAATCGTTTAGAATCCTTGACCGATAAATCGGAAACTTTATAGATTCTTATACAGATTCTTGTCTTTAAATTATGATCTCTTTCAGAGTCTCCAAATGGAGTGGTTTATGCTTTTAAACCATTAACTCGGACTACCGAATCACAAGTTTCTTCTATTATATACACGAAGGAATAATAAGGAGACCGAACTGTAGTGTTTAGCCCTGTAGAAAGTGTGCCAAAATTCTGTCTTGGTTCAAGTGTTCTGATATGAGTACGCGTGCGCGGTGCACTATTGCTATCTTCGTTACTCCCAAAAGTAGAATGAGAGAGAAAATTATTATGGCGGGAATCGAAACGTCAATTGATATTTGAGGTTATGTTTATACATGTAAACAAGTATCGATACATCGATATATCGATAGTAATCGCGTACTGCGCATGCGTACTCATATCAGAGTTAATTCCAACACGTGAACCAAGACAGAATTTTAGCACATAAAAATTAGCGAGTGCAGTCTCCTTATTATTCCTTCGTGATTATATATTAGAGAAAATGGACTTTTGTAAATCGATCTTATTTCATCGATCTCGTCAAGGATAGATACAAAATTTTCACAAATGTTTCTTTTTCTAGAAAACATTTCTGGAATAATGAAAAAATCTTTAAACCCCTTCTCCAGTATTTAATCCACAAGGAATAAAACATTTAAAGAAAAAAAGAAGTATCATTACCATGTTTTTTCTTATTTAAGGAGGTTTATCCAAAAAACCAATTTCTACAGATTCTTATAAAATTTTAATGACATATTAAATGTATTACTTTACATGTACTGTTACAATTTTATTGAATTTTACCGTTCCGTTTTTAAGATGTAAATTTATAAAGTTGGGACTTTTACATGGAAATAGTAACAAAACGCGCAAAATGACTATATTTTAATTAATTATAAAAACACGGTTCTACAAATTTTTTAAAAAAACTAATATATTTTAAACTGCAATATAATACAACTTTTACAACAATATTTAATTAATTTACCGTACCGTTGTTAAGAAAATGTTATTTAAGGCCGTTGGAGACACAAAGTCCGCAGAGAATCTGTAGGGGGGAGCAGTGGTTCTCAAAGACTGTCCCCATGCGTTTTGAAGACTTAGGAATTTTTCGCGACAAAGTCCAACACTTTTCCCACAAAAGAACATCGTACTGCAAATTCTATTGAATTAAAGATTCAGAAAAATACTTACTTTTGATAAATCAAGTATTTCCTGAGCTTTAGTGTCTCGAGGAAATTCGTGTGATGAAAACAACCTCCAATGATGTTCCATGTTTGGCAATTTTTTCCAATAAAACCAGACACTTTTTCTGAAAATGAAAATCGTAGTGAAAATTTAAATTTAATTAGCACTTTTTCACTTATTTTATTTTTGGCATATGAGTTTTTAAATCGCGTCAGTCTCTCGAGGAAATACAAAATCACTTGACACTTCACTCACTGATTCCCACTTTGACAATTTTTTTCGGCAAAATCCGACACTTTTTCCACAAATGGTCATCGTAGTGAAAATTTAAATTTAATTAGCTCTTTTTCACTTCTTTTGTTTTTGGTATTTGAGTTTTTAAACCGCGTCAATCTCTCGAGGAAATACAAAATCACTTGACACTTCACTCACTGATTCCCACTTTGACAATTTTTTTCGGCAAAATCCGACACTTTTTCCGCAAATGGTCATCGTAGTGAAAATTTAAATTTAATTAGCACTTTTTCACTTCTTTTGTTTTTGGTATTTGAGTTTTTAAACCGCGTCAATCTCTCGAGAAAAGTAAATTTTTTTCAATTTCATCAATGAAAATGTCAAACAATGTAGCAGAATATAGTTTGTCGTGCGCTGTTCTGATACGGCATTTTCGGGTACTATAATTCACACGGCGCCGCCTTTGAAATTATAGACAGGCGTACATTATATTCATTATATTAATCAACCTATTTATAAAATTCAATGTTTAGATATTAATTGTAAAAATTTAATATAAAAAATTAATGTCAAGTTCCAAACATAATTTTGCTAACTTTGTACAAAAAATAAAAGTTGTTTGTTATTTCAAGTGTAATTAGCTCTATTGAAAAGACGCATTAAAAATAATTTAAACCATTCAAATGCAACAAGTACATTATTTATTGTAAATCATGCATTAATAATTTCTAAACAATTTAAATATTTTTTAAAATCTAAGAGTTGAAGGAAAAACAGTAGAGCTTATTTAGTTTATCAGAAGAATGCAACCCGACTTACAGAGGAGATGGGAAATAGATATTGTATAGGAACTGAAATAAGTGTTTCTTTTAATTTTTTAAAATTAAATAACAGAGCATTCGATAAATATTTTATACATAACGTAAAAATTAAAGAAATAATTAAAACGCAAGAAAGGACTAAAAAAATAGTGTAATATCAAAAAAATTAAATGAACAGGAAGAAAATGGAGAAATGTTTTTTTCTTAATCTAACAAACTGTAAAAAATGTAAAAAGTAAAAAAGAATAAGTAAGTAAGTTTGTAAAAAAACTCTCAAGAAATAACTTGATACCAAAAAGTTATCAAAAAATAATATTAGATTTGTATATCTTCAAGTCATTAAAAGTTATATAAATTCCAAACGTCAATGAACTCATATTCCAATTTGTACCAACTTTTAAATTTCAATGCATCTTAATTCAATAATATTAATTAATTTCCATATTCACAATAATCCTTCCTTTGGTAATATTCTTACATGATTTTTAAGAGATTTTACTTTCATTTTTATATTATAATTTATTATTTTTACAACATTTTTAAAATTTTTTCTCCGTTTAGGTATTTTTGATATTTTTTTTTTGGTATTTGTCTCTGTTCTTTTTAGGATTTTCTTTAATTTTCTTCTTTTTATAAAAATTATTTAATATTATATTACACAGTTTTCTTATTTATACATTCATTAAACTTTTTATTACGTTAATTTTAATAATTATTTCTATACTTTTAAAAGTAAATACACTTATTTTTTTGTAAATTTATTCAATTTCTTTTCACATCTTGTCTATTTCTTGAGAGTTTTTTTACAAACTTACTTACTTATTCTTTTTTACTTTTTACATTTTTTACAGTTTGTTAGATTAAGAAAAAAACATTTCTCCATTTTCTTCCTGTTCATTTAATTTTTTTGATATTACACTATTTTTTTAGTCCTTTCTTGCGTTTTAATTATTTCTTTAATTTTTACGTTATGTATAAAATATTTATCGAATGCTCTGTTATTTAATTTTAAAAAATTAAAAGAAACACTTATTTCAGTTCCTATACAATATCTATTTCCCATCTCCTCTGTAAGTCGGGTTGCATTCTTCTGATAAACTAAATAAGCTCTACTGTTTTTCCTTCAACTCTTAGATTTTAAAAAATATTTAAATTGTTTAGAAATTATTAATGCATGATTTACAATAAATAATGTACTTGTTGCATTTGAATGGTTTAAATTATTTTTAATGCGTCTTTTCAATAGAGCTAATTACACTTGAAATAACAAACAACTTTTATTTTTTGTACAAAGTTAGCAAAATTATGTTTGGAACTTGACATTAATTTTTTATATTAAATTTTTACAATTAATATCTAAACATTGAATTTTATAAATAGGTTGATTAATATAATGAATATAATGTACGCCTGTCTATAATTTCAAAGGCGGCGCCGTGTGAATTATAGTACCCGAAAATGCCGTATCAGAACAGCGCACGACAAACTATATTCTGCTACATTGTTTGACATTTTCATTGATGAAATTGAAAAAAATTTACTTTTCTCGAGAGATTGACGCGGTTTAAAAACTCAAATACCAAAAACAAAAGAAGTGAAAAAGTGCTAATTAAATTTAAATTTTCACTACGATGACCATTTGCGGAAAAAGTGTCGGATTTTGCCGAAAAAAATTGTCAAAGTGGGAATCAGTGAGTGAAGTGTCAAGTGATTTTGTATTTCCTCGAGAGATTGACGCGGTTTAAAAACTCAAATACCAAAAACAAAAGAAGTGAAAAAGAGCTAATTAAATTTAAATTTTCACTACGATGACCATTTGTGGAAAAAGTGTCGGATTTTGCCGAAAAAAATTGTCAAAGTGGGAATCAGTGAGTGAAGTGTCAAGTGATTTTGTATTTCCTCGAGAGACTGACGCGATTTAAAAACTCATATGCCAAAAATAAAATAAGTGAAAAAGTGCTAATTAAATTTAAATTTTCACTACGATTTTCATTTTCAGAAAAAGTGTCTGGTTTTATTGGAAAAAATTGCCAAACATGGAACATCATTGGAGGTTGTTTTCATCACACGAATTTCCTCGAGACACTAAAGCTCAGGAAATACTTGATTTATCAAAAGTAAGTATTTTTCTGAATCTTTAATTCAATAGAATTTGCAGTACGATGTTCTTTTGTGGGAAAAGTGTTGGACTTTGTCGCGAAAAATTCCTAAGTCTTCAAAACGCATGGGGACAGTCTTTGAGAACCACTGCTCCCCCCTACAGATTCTCTGCGGACTCTGTGTCTCCAACGGCCTTAAGGGTAGTATTTCTTCACTTTTTTGAAATAATCAGGAAGAAAAAATTTAAATAGCTTGAAATTTTCAACGGAAAAATTTTTTTTCAATAAAATTTTTTTGTGTAATGATTTTAACTACAAAATACTATTTAGAAACCAAATTATAAGAAGAAATAAAATTAAAAAAATATTTACTATCATGGTCTGATAGAATGAGAACCGCTTGAGGGTATAAGCGTCCTTAAGGTGTTTTCTTTTTATAATTATCAATCTGTCGTAATTTGTGTCATGTGCTAAAAGAATCTTATTCAACACTCAAAACTCAAGCAGTGTAAACAAAGTAAAACTTACTTTGTTGTCTAAGGAAAACAAAAAAATCACTTTTAAAACATACCAAAATACTGATCTCACAAGTGGTAAAAAACTGTTGGATTCATATAAGAGAAAAATAAATTATTTATCTGTTGATATTAATTGTATATATTTGCGTTGCGTCGGTTAAAGCGACTTTTATTGTATCATTATCTGTATTTTAGGTTAAGATTTGCGTTGTAATAATATAAGTTATATTATGTAATTTACAGTTCTACTTGATTCAATACATTCAATAGTAGAAGTGGTATATAAATAAGGTAGCATTGAGGTTAGGTTAACAGTCATATGTCAATTCGATGAAATATTGTGTTTCTGCTCCATATTTTTTCTTCGTTTTAGGAGAAAATTTTAATCAACTGATTACTAAAAATTAAATGTTTATTTCAGACCATGAATTTTACAGTTTAAATATATGCGTATTTTTATATTTTTAATACTTTTTGAGAAAATCGGTCGTAAACTAGCTTGCTAGTGCAGCGTGAAAAACGGTCAAGAGAACGCAAAAGCAACACACTCCAATATACTTTTTTTATCAAAATTAGTCTACAAGTCGTAGTTTGACAGTACTGTCAAACTGGGCTATTTTGTGTACGCGAGGTTTTTAATATATGGGTGATTCTCCCGAAATATTACTTTTGTATGTCCTCAAGATTTTCTCAGTAATAATAATAATTTGTGACAATTTCTCTCTATACGTCAATAGTTTACCACTTTTTCTAAAAATCCTGCAAAAGAATTTATTTATTTTATAACTTTAAAAGTACTTTTTTTGTAATTTAAACTACTAAAAGTGAGCCTTTTAACCTGTCCTATGTCAATTTTTCAATCTTTCAAAACGTAAAACAACTATTTAATATTTGAAAAACAATACTTTACAGATATTTTTTAGAAGCTAATGGATTGTAGAATATTTGTAGAAAGTATAAATAAAATAGATCTTGTAGATTTTCCATAAATGGAGAATGAATTTTGTCCTCTGGTTTTGCATCATTCCTCTGGCTTGTTGTATATTATTGAATATTTTTTATATTAGTTGAGTTATTTATTTGTTTTCATACTTATTAAATACATTGACATCCCTAATAATAATTTGTTAAGTGGGTTTTGTAAAAAAATCATTATTTAAAGTTAAAAATATATATATTGAAGCTTTTACAGCGATTCACAACCTGAAGCGTCATTCCTCTGGCTCAAATTAAAAATAGAATGACAGTAGATAAAATATTTTTGCAATTTTTCTACAATAAAGTTAACTTATACAAACATGCTAAACTATTTTAAGTTTAAGAAAAATTGCTTAATTTTAAATAAAATGTAAAAAATGTTGAAATCATCATTCCTCTGGCTCGTCATTCCTCTGGCTCATATTAAAAATTAATATGAATATCAATTGTTTTTGAACTGTCAACGAAAAATAAACCTTCAAATCTTGACAAATAATTATTGGTGGTCAAAAGATTTCATATTTTGGTAAGTGTTTTAAAATATACAATTTTTTTAAATTATAATTAATAATAAATTAATAATATTAAATAGCTTTCTGACTATAAAAAATATTGTTTAAAATAAATTCAAATGACATGAAGTTGTTGTTTACTTTAAAAAAAACACCTGCTCTACATTTTAACCTTTAGATTTATCTATAAATTTTAGTATTAAAAATCTTTTTTAAATGCTACAAATTAGCATGATCAAGTTATGAAGGTGTTAAATCTTTAATTGCTTAACATGTTTATAAATTTTAGAGGTCCTAAAATGTATTTAATAAATTTTCATTTCCGATGCACAAAAAGGAATATTTCTAGAGAATCACCCATATAAAATCTTTGTATTGAGTTGTTTAAGTTTGCTACTTATTGGTATAAATATTTTCTAATATCTAAACTATACTGAAAGTAGAGACAGCTAAATGAAATTACTTAATTCTTTATCAGAAATCAGAAAAAATCGTATAAAGTCGTGAAAATCAAGCTGAAAATTATCAAAGTTCTCAAAATTCTATTTAGATCTCAGGAAGTTTAAAAGTGTTTCTAAAACTATTAATAATTACTTGTTGACAATTTAATTGTGATGATGCGTATATACGTGATGCGCTAACCTTTTATTGCATATTTTAAGTAAAAAGTGTAAAAAACTGAAAAACTAGGATTTGGTGGGTTATTTTGTTCATTGTTTAAAATCAAGTTTTGTTCAAAAATTTGTTGAAAAAAACTCTAATGTTTCGTTTTGGAACATTTTCTTCTTAGTTTTGTTATAAAAGACGAGAAATAAGCATAAAATTTCATTTTTACACGAGATGCCATAAAAACCTTAAAACAGTAACATTAATAATTACATGCGCTTTTCAAGTTAATTTTGCAACTTTTTCTCTTAAAATAATTCAAGAAGTGTAATAGAAGTTATATTAAGTACGATTTTCTTAAAAAAAACCTTTTTTTGTGAATCTGCATTTTTGTGTTTCAGTGTTTTACTTTCAAGTTAGTTAAATAATTTCTACAAAGAAACATATTTCTAGAATATTTGAACAAAATACTTCATATAAAAAAAACGATAAACAAAGTTTTTTACACAACTTTATAAATAAACAAACTTTGATGCACAAAATAGCTCCAACTATTTTGTGCACGACTTTAAATTTCTATAATTAAGACAAATGATTTTTTTCGTCAGCTAACTCATAGGACACCTTTAGAAAGATGTCCTCAACATAACTGAATAGTTAAATGTTTTTAACTGTTAATAAATTGTTTGTTATTAATTGTCCAGCGGGTCTGATTTCGAACTTAACCTCAAAAACAATAAAATGACACTTTTTGTTCATTAGAATCTGAACCCGATTTAATTTTAATACATGCCTAGGATCAATAGAAAGCTTGATTTATGACCTTTAAAATGCTTTTTTAAAAATTGTTCGACGATGATAGTCCAGTCACTGGGGCGTCAAAAAGACCAAATAAAAACATTAATTAGAATATGGCCAATTCTTTTTTTATTCGAAAGAGCATTGTTCACAGAGTTTAAATCTTAGTTTTCGACTTCGGGGGGTGGTAACTTTACCCGCCATTTTGAAAAAAGGGGTGAAATTTGGTTTTGCAAATATCTCGCAAACTATCACTGTTACGCAAAAAATTGTGAAAAGCAGTTTTATAGAGCACAACATTCTCTACTACATTTGTAGGGTACTTTTTTACACAAAATTAATATTTTCCATTTTATATTGCAAAATGTGTCAAACTGGGGGGATGCAAAACCGTAATTTTGCATTTTCCGCGAATCTAATGCGAATTTTGTAAAAAATATTCCAATGAAAGAGATTGCGTTTTAAAAAATAAATAAGTTTCATCTAAACTATTTTTTTATACAATAATTAGGTAAGTCCGTGGAACGTTGCAAAGTACGCAGCTACCGGGTGTTCGATAGGTAAACTTACCTTGCAATATTTAATTATTTTACTTTTAAGACAACGCATTAATAGAACATGGCCAATTTTTTTTTAATTCAAAAGGATATTGTTTACAAAGTTTAAATCTGAGTTTTCGACCTCGGGGGGTGGTAACTTTACCCGCCATTTTAAAAGAAGGGGTGAAATTTTGTTTTGCAAATATCTCGCAAACTATCACTGTTACGCAAAAAATTGTGAAAAGCAGTTTTATAGAGCACAACATTCTCTACAACATTTGTAGAAAACTTTTTTACACCAATTTAATATTTTTCATTCTATATTGCAAGGTGTGTCAACATAGGGGGGATGCAAAATCACAAAATCCCCTTTTTTCAAAATAGCTGGTGAAGTTACAACTTCCCAAGGTCGAAAATTTAGATTTAAACTCTATAAAGAATACCCTTTCAAATAAAAAAAATTTAATTATCTTCTATTAATGCGTTGACCTACAAGTAAAATAAATTAATAGTTTACGCTATCGAACACCCGGTAGCTGCGTACTTTGCAACGTTCCACAGAGTTACCTAATTATTGCCTGAAAAAATGGTTTATATGAAACTTATTTATTTTTAAAAAAGCAATCTCTTTCATTAAAACATTTTTTACAAAATTTGCATTAGATTCGAGGAAAATGAAAATATATGATTTTGCATCCCCCCACTTTGACACATTTTCCAATATAAAATGAAAAATACTAATTTTGTGTAAAAAAGTTTTCTACAAATGTTGTAGAGAATGTTGTGCTCTATAAAACTGCTTTTTACAATTTTTTGCGTAACAGTGATAGTTTGCGAGATATTTGCAGAACAAAATTTCACCCCTTTTTTCAAAATGTCGGGTAAAGTTACCACCCCCCGAGGTCGAAAACTCAGATTTAAACTTTGTGAACAATATCCTTTTGAATAAAAAAAAATTGGTCATCTTCTATTAATGCGTTGTCTTAAAAGTAAAATAATTAAATATTGCAAGGTAAGTTTACCTATCGAACACCCGGTAGCTGCGTACTTTGCAACGTTCCACGGACTTACCTAATTATTGTATGAAAAAATAGTTTAGATGAAACTTATTTATTTTGTAAAACGCAATCTCTTTCATTGGAATATTTTTTACAAAATTCGCATTAGATTCGCGGAAAATGCAAAATTACGGTTTTGCATCCCCCCAGTTTGACACATTTTGCAATATAAAATGGAAAATATTAATTTTGTGTAAAAAAGTTTCCTACAAATGTAGTAGAGAATGTTGTGCTCTATAAAACTGCTTTTCACAATTTTTTGCGTAACAGTGATAGATTGCGAGATATTTGCAAAACCAAATTTCACCCCTCTTTTCAAAATGGCGGGTAAAGTTACCACCCCCCGAGGTCGAAAACTCAGATTTAAACTTTGTGAACAATATCTTTTTGAATAAATAAAAAATTGGCCATGTTCTAATTAATGTTGGTTGAAATGTTTAATTTGACTGGACTATGATTTTTAACGAAAATATGATGTTTTACTTAACATATGATTTTTTAAAATGTTAAAAACGCGTGAATTGTGAATTATGGAAAAAATTTATTGGATGTTAAAAATATCATATCATCGTTAAAGATCATCGTAGAACAATTTTTAAAAAAGCGTTGTAAATTTTATAAATCAAGCTTTCTATTGACCCTAGGCATGTTTTAAAATTAAATTGGATTAAGATTCTAATGAACGAAAAGTGTCATTTTATTGATTTTGAGGTCAGGTCCAAAATCAAACCCGCTGGATCAATTCCGATGGCGGATTCTGATTCAGCGCATTAAAATACATAGTAAAATATCATTCTCATACCCAGGCCAGGGAAGTTTATTTCTTTGTGTGGCTGTGTATTTAAATATAAAAAGAAGGAACAATGTTTAATGTATAACAATTGTTTAAAAATAATAATTAATTTAAAATTAAAATTATTTAAAATAATTAAAAAATTACGAAAATAATTGACAAATGAACAAAAATTGATTGGAATAATGGCAAGATTAATAAATCGATAATTGACAAAAGTAATTTAAAAAATTAAAGAACAAATATAAAATTTTTAAAGAACCAATTAGAAATTAAAAAAGGAGAAAAATTACAGGAATAATTGTAGAAAAAAATTGAAAACAATTTTAATTTTAAAAAATTAACTTGGATTGAAATTTGAAGAAATAATCGCAAATTAATAATAAGAAGAAAATAATATTAAAAATTGCCAAAATAATTAAAAAATGAAGAAAATACTTGTGAATTGTACAGAAAAATTGAAGAATTAAGGAATTAAGTTAAGATTTCCAAAAAATGATTGATAATAAATAATTTACAAGTTACTATATTAATAAATAAATAAACAGTAGAAAAAAGTGAAAAAGCCCAGGATTGGTGAATATTTAAGAAAATTATTGACACTTAAAAATTGAAGAAAACTGTAGGAATAATTATAACAAATAATTGAAAATTAGACAAAATAGTAGAAAATTGAAAAAAAAATTCAAAATTAAAGAATATAATCGTGAATTAAAAAGAATAGTTGAAAAATTAAATTGAAAGTTCAAGAAAAATATTGTTAATTGAAAAAATCATCGAAGAAAGTAGAGAATTATTGAATATTGAAGAAAATAATTGCCAATTGGAAAAATTTCTCAATATGGCAAGATTATTAAATTTACAATTGACAGAAATAATTTTAAACAGAAAAAGGTAAATAGTAAAATTAAAAAAAAAACTAAAAAAGAAAGAAAATTATAAGAATAATTCTAGAAACAATTGAAAGTTTAATTGCTTTTTAAAAAATTAACCTAGATTGAAATTCGAAGAAAACATTTGCAAATTGAAAGAATAATTGAAAATGAAAAAAATAAGTATCAATAAAAGAAAATAATTGTGAAGACAGTCGTGAATTATGGAATATGGAAGAAAATAATTAAAAAAAGACGAAAATAAAGGACAATTGCAAAAAAAAATCGAAAAATTGCAACATTAAAAAATTCACATTTCAACAGAATAATCTTAAAAGTTATGAATGTAAATTTAACATTTAGAACAAAAATAACTGAGAATAAAAATTGAAATAAAATTATTGTAGTAATTGTAGAAACTAATTGTAAATTTAAATGGATTATAAAAAATTGAATTGGATTGAAAATCTTTGAAAATAATTCCCTATTGAAGGAAACAAGTGAAAATTGAAGAAATAGTTAAAAAAAGATCGAGAATTATTGAATATTGACTGAAATATAATTGAAAATCCAAGCAAATACACTGAGAAAAATGGATGTTTACCCTTAACATCTGGATGTTAACGCTTAACATATTTATCACTTAACATAGGGACAGCTATCTAGATGTTCAGGGTTAACATCTAGATATTAAACTTTAATACCTAGATGTTAAAATTTAATATCTTAGATGTTAACCTTTAATATCACAAGCCTGCAAAAAAAATTTTTTTTCTGTTGTTTGAGATCGGCAAGTCATTTCCCGTAGTTTTTGATGCGCTGAATCCGAATCTGGCAACGAAAACCTCCCATCACGTCAGGATTTTGAGAAAAATGGGGGTAAAACTCCCAAAAATCACGTTTTTGGCACTTTTTGAAAATTTGTACCGAGTACTTCCGACGTGCTATAGACTTGTCATAGACAACTGTCAAACATCATTTTTTTGACAGTTGTCAAGCATAAAAAATGTCTTACACTGTCCGTAAATACAACTATTTTAAAAATTTATTGGATTCGCTTGATACTTGTTACTCGTGGGTTTTCGGGGTCGCTGAATAAGAATATGAAATCAGATTTCAAAAATGCAAAATGGCGGATCCAATATGGCGGACAATTTTTTTTTTAAAATTGATTGGTTTCCCTTAAAACTTGCTACTTGTGGGTTTTAGGGGTCGCTGAATAAGAATATGAAATCAGATTTCAAAAATTCAAAATGGCGGATCCAATATGGCGGACTATTTTTTCAATATTGATATTTTCACTGAAAACTTAATATTCAGCGACTTAAGCAACTTAGTGGGAAAGAACGGCAATGAGTGAACATTGGACCACTTACCAACTGTCTACCAGATGACAGTGTGACTTCTCTCTCATAAACGACATCAATCGGTCAAGACATAAGTTACTTTTAACACGGCCGGCATAAAAAAGCAGCTCAAGAGACCAAGTCAGTATCATCTTGACACAAAACTTATTTTAGGATTGTTATATTGTACAAACAGAGATAAATGGTTAATTAAATTAATAATATGTGACGCCGAGCGAGAAAAGGGACCTATCGCAAAAAATATCAATTTTCATTTTTTTATGCCAAAAGGTAGCTTTTTAGTCGCTCTTTCATTTAAAAGAATCAAAAATTGTTTCCATTTGTTACTTTTTGAGTTATTAGGCATGAATCGTAAGAATTGACATTGGTTGCCATGCATTGACGCAACTTCCAACGCAAAAAAATCTATTGCGAAAAAAATCAATTTTCATTTTTTTTTTACCAAAAGGTAGATTTTTAGTCGCTCTTTCATTTGAAAAAATCAGAAATTGTTTCCATCAATTACTTTTTGAGTTATTAAGCATGAAGCGTAAGAATTTATATTGGTCGCAATGCATTGCTGCAACTTCTAACGTTCGCCCTGTAAAATTAACGTTTCAGGCGATAGGTCCCTTTTCTCGCGCGGCGTCACATATAAGTAAATAATAAAATTATCCGTTAATTTATTAAAATCAAAGATTTAATAATTAGGAATTAAAAATCTTTAATTTTAGCAGATGTACAAAAATAACAATTACCTATATTTGTACAATATAACAATCTTAAAATAAGTTTTGTGTCAAGATGATACTAACTTGGTCTTCCGAGCTACTCTTTTATGCCGGCCGTGTTAAAAGTAACTTATGTCTTGACCGATTGATGTCGTTTATGAGAGAGAAGTCACACTGCCATCTGGTAGACAGTTGGTAAGTGGTCCAATGTTCACTCATTGCTGCTCTTTCCCACTACGTTGCTTAAGTCGCTAAATATTAAGTTTTCAGTGAAAATATCAATATTGAAAAAATAGTCCGCCATATTAGATCCGCTATTTTGAATTTTTGAAATCTGATTTCATATTCTTATTCAGCGACCCCGAAAAGGTACAAGTAGCAAGTTTTAAGGGAAACCAATCAATTTTAAAAAAAAATAGTCCGCCATATCGGATCCGCCATTTTGCATTTTTGAAATCTAATTTCATTTTCGTATTCAGCGACCCCGAAAACCCTCGAGTAACAAGTTTCAAGCAAATCCAATCAATTTTTAAAAAATCGTCCGCCATATTGGATCCGCCATTTTGAATTTTTAAAATCTGATATCATATTCTTATTCAGCGACCCATAAAACCCACGAGTAGCAAGTTTTAAGTGAAACCAATCAATTTTGATAAAAACCGTCCGCCATATTGGATCCGCCATTTTGCATTTTTGAAATCTGATTTCATATTCGTATTCAGCGACCCCGAAAACCCCAATAAATTTTTAAAATAGTTGTATTTACGGACAGTGTAAGACATTTTTTATGCTTGACAACTGTCAAAAAAATGATGTTTGACAGTTAATTTAGCATGTTGTTGCCAATATCACTATATCTTCGTAAAGTACAGGGTTCAAGCTTTAATTTAACCTCTATGACAAGTCTCTAGCACGTCGGAAGTACTCGGTACAAATTTTCAAAAAGTGCCAAAAACGTGATTTTTGGGAGTTTTACCCCCATTTTTCTAAAAATTCTGACGTGATGGGAGGTTTTCGCTGCCAGATTCGGATTCAGCGCATCAAAAACTACGGGAAATGACTTGCCGATCTCAAACAACAGAAAAAAATTTTTTTTTGCAGGCTTGTGTATTTAGAGGTTAGGCGTTACTATCTTGTTTTAAACATCTAATTCTAAACATCCATTTTTCTCAGTGTAATTGAAAACTGAAAAATAGTTGAAAAAACGAGAATATTTGAAAATTGAAAAAAGAATTGAAAACTGAAAAAAAGAATTGAAAAAATCGAAAATATTTGAAAATTAAAGAAAATAATTGAAAACTGAAAAAATAATGGAAAAAACGAGAATAATTGAAAACTGAAAAAAAAAGAATTGAAAAAAACCGAGAATATTTGAAAATTGAAGAAAATAGTTTAAAACTGGAAAAACAATTGAGAAAAATGAGAATTATTGAACATTGAAGGAAATAATTGAAAATTGATAAAAATATTGAACGAAGACGAAAATTATTGAATATTGAAGAGAATATTTGAAAATGGAAGAACATGATTGAAAATTAATTAAAATAATTGTGTATAGAAGAAAATAACTGTAGAGTTAAAGAAAATAAATGAAATTTGAAGAAAATAATTGTGAATTAAAGAAAGTAATTATGTATTGAAATATTGAAAAAATGAAAAAAAAATGAAAGCCAGGGAATTCTCTCAAATTTTTTTTATTATATTTGTTTAATAAAAATTGTCTAGTTTTTTGTCCTTTAAAATTGGTTAAAACCAAATTGAGATGTTCATTAAGCCAAGAACTTACTGATGCTTTTGTACAAATTTCAGTAAAGAATGCTGTTTACGAAATTCCAAATAATTAAATTATTGTCTATATATATTTATTTTATTTATTTTTATTAAAATAAAGTAGGGTAATAGCGTCTTAGGCGCTAGCCCGTCTTAGGCTACTGTCCCCTACACTGAAAAAAATGTCATTGAATCAAGTAAATTTTATTTGCTTTAAGTATATCGTCGGCTTGAAAAGGGACAAGCAAATTATGATATTAGACCAAGAAAACGATAGTCTTGCTATAGTATGATTGTGCGGAGCGCAAATATTCTTGAGCCAAGAAGATATGGGATTGCGTTGACAATTTGACAAGCTTACAAGAAACATAAAAAATATTGACTAGAGAAAATATTATCTCAATATGAGAACATATTTTCTTGATCTAAAATTATCTTTTTTTTGAATTGGAAAAATATTTTCTCGTTTTAATAATCCTCTGACTTCTCCCATCCTTTTCTCATACTTCTTTTATTATCTTTATCATTATATCTAATTTTTTTCATATTTAGAACACCTTTATTTTATTTATTTATTTAAATAATACTTATTTTACATATATACTTACATTTAATTAACAACTATTGCAGCTGAGTAAATAAATTACGAAATAAAATTTTTGGAGTCTAGTGGGATAAAATATCACAAATTAAAAAAATTAAATTAAACAAAATATCACAAAAATATAGTGCTTCACGATTTCAAGACGATACGATTTTTGAGCAATATTGATATTGATCTCGAAATTTCTCGACTATCCAAATATCGTATCGATATTGTTGACAAAAATATCGTCTTGAGTCGATAATATCGACTAAATTAAAATTTTCTTAATGAGTTATATATTATGTATCAACGTGCTTATACGCTCAAATATCACTTTAAATGTAACTGTTCAGCCTATAAAACATAGTAAATGCATTAGTTAAAAAAGTTCTAGCACATTTTATTCGCGTTTTTTTCTTAATCTGACGAAAATATTTTTCACACGTTTGATTTGTTTACCTATTCTGAAAATCTAAAAATTTTTAACATTTAAAGGTTCCTATTAGTATGGATGACAGAAGCGATAAAAAAAAGTTACCTACAAAGAGGGGTTAGACCACTGTGAACCTTTCAAAAAATCGAAAACTTTTTTATCTAGAAAGGTGCCATAAGGTCTTAAAAACGAGAAACAATAAACATTATAGAAAGAAAACAAAATTAAAAGAATAAATTTTGAAACCGGGCGAAGACCTATTATTCTACCGGGGCTGTATACCTCTATACACTGAGAAAAATGGATGTTTAGAATTAGATGTTTAAAACAAGATAGTAACGCTTAACCTTCAAATATTAAAGGTTAACATTTAAGATATTAAATTTTAACATCTAGATATTAAAGTTTAATATGTAGATGTTAACCCTAAACATCTAGGTAGCTGTCCCTATGTTAAGTGATAAATATATTAAGCGTTAACATACAGCTGTTAAGGGTAAACATCCATTTTTCTCAGTGTACTTAAAAAAATGAATTTTTTAAATCGACCATCTAGACCGCCATTTTAACTTTTTTAACATAGTATAATAATTTTTTTATATTTCAATAGATACATAATAATAATGAATAAACCGGGTTTAATTTAATTTATTCTGCTCTCTTAAAAAAATCTTAAAATTAGGTCTAATTTTTGTACTTTACAGTGGTGTAACTTCTTAAAGCGAAACAGTTAGTTAAGCAAAAGTTGTCAGTGAGTATCACCTGACTAATGCATAACGCACAAAGAATACGTAAAGTTACTAATTTACATTAAACGTATGTCATATTCTAAATAAAACAATTCTTTAAAAGATCAAAATATTTTTCAAACCATATTTTTTTCAATCTTGAATCATTGAGATCAATACTACTTTCTCATTAAAGTCGATATCGATAATATCGAAAATCTCGGAAGTCCTTTATCGATATTGTATCGAATTTTTTTTTAGAATATCGTCTTGATATCGTCTTGAAATTCAAGACGATATCGAGGCGATATCGATATTATATCGACATATCGTGAAGCACTACAAAAATAGTTAAATTTTCAATGTTTATTTAAAATTAAGATTATTTCGGCAGAAATTAATATTTTTCCCCGTTCCTCGACTTATTTTAAAGGTATAATTTTATATACCTACTATTAAAATAATTTACTGCTATTAATGTGAAATTTTTTTCCTTGAAAATGCAGATTGTCAAACATTTGGCACGAAAGTGTGCAAAAATCGAGACAAAAATGTTAATTTTCTTATTAGTAGGAAAATAATACTAAAAATGGAATATATAAACATTCTATATTTCAACACAATTTAATTAAAAAACCTATTTTTATATTATAATTAAATATTTTACACGTTTAAATATTCATGTGATTTTTGCACACTTCAGTGCACAATATTTGACAATCTGCATTTTCAATGGAAAAAATTTTACATTAATGGAAATAAATTATTTTAATTGTATAGGAGAGGTGGTGGCAAGACGGGGTACCTAAGGTTTGAAACTCAATAGAACTAAAATTGTCGATTAAAAATATATTATTTATTATAATAATAATCTTTGGTAATCAGTCTTCAATGACTAAGTCTTATTTGGAACATTTCTTACTTAATTAAATATAGAATTAAGAATAAGTAAAAAAATTCTAATTTTCCATTTTACAAAACGTGGGGGTAAGATGGGGTACTCCCTGGGGGCAAGATGGGGTAGTATAAAAATCGACCTATTTTTGTTTACAAATTTCGCAAGCACCTTTATTGATTTTATAAAATAAACTAAAAAACCAGTTTAATGCGTAATTTTAATTCTCCCTTGTAAACCCCATGTAACCCTAGTTATGAATGTTTTAAGTGATAAAAAATAAAAAAAAAAAAAATTAAAATTAATGACTCTGTGTCAGATGAATTTAAAGTTAATGGAATAAGGATGAATATTAAACAAAAGAAAAAAGAAATTATGAACTCTCAAAACTTGTCCCTCTATTTTAACCATTTTGACTATAATTATTTTGTTTATTTATCTATTTTGAAAGAAACTTGTGGCACATTGAAAACCCTTAATGAAATTAAATCTTTAGGTTTTTATAAAGAAGTGTCCCCATGATGGATACCTTCTTAAAACTCTCTGAAAAATGTGGTAAATAAAAAATAAACATCGAGTAACAATTCTTAAACTAATTTTTAATCATTTTACTGTATTTATCAAAAACTAACATTTCCAAAAACTTCAATTTAATAGCTTAACAGTCACAAAGTAAAAGATATTGAAAAATATCGATATATCAAAATCTGAAACGATAATATCATATTTCATGGCGGAAAATAAAACATTTTAATTAGGTGTCTCCAAAAATTATTGAAGAAAGTGTATAATTGATAATATGAAAATAAATACAACAAAAATTGGTGTCTGTCCATCTTAGGGTACATGACACCATTTTTTTGAGCCCCTGTAAAAATTTGTATACTAACACAATATTAGTAAAATCATTTTAGTATATTATTATATAGGGGAGAGGGCCCCAAGTTGGACACCCTATCGATTTATTGCTATAGAATCCAAACCGAATAAAATATATTAAAATGTTTTATACCGGATGAAAGTACAATTTATAAGGTAACTTATGGCCACAGAGATAAAATTTTATTTTGAACATAAACATTTTTTCTAATTGTTAAAATTTTCGGTCTAAAAAAAAGTGGCCCCAAGATGGACACCTTCTTCAAAGTCTCTGAAAATGGTAGTAAATAAAAAATTAACATCGTGTAACAATTCTTGAACTAAGTTTTAATCATTTTACGGAATTTATCAAGAAATAAAATTTCTAAAAACTTCAATTTAATAGCTAAACAATAAAAAGTAATAAAATATCGAAAAATATCAATATAATAAATTCTCTAACTATAAAATCACATTTTATGGTGGAAAAAAAAAATTATTGAAAAAAGTATAAAATTCTAGCCCATGTTATATTGTTCAACCTGAGACACTGTTATTTTGTACAGCTACTAACATCAAAGGATTTTTGGTTCTAATTATTAAATATTTAATTTTAATAAATAAAAAAAAATAATAAAAGATTCAATTAATTCATTAAAATAAAAGATTTTATAATTAAAGCCTAAAAACTTTTGACTTTAGTAGGAGTACGAAATAACATTACTTTAGGTTAAACAATATAACATGAACTACAAAAAAAAATTTTGTCGAAACGATAAGGGCCCAATTCGGGCCCCCCAAGTCAGCGGGCCCCCCCGCACCGCGGGGTCTCGCGGGGGTGTAGTTACGCCACTGTTTGATAATAAAAATAAACAAGTGGTTACCTGGTCCTGTATTTGAAATATATTATTTACGTAACAAAACGTTATAAATATTGTGTAAAATCACCAAAAGATTTTTTTTTCCATAAAATAAAAAAATGATTGGTTTTCAGTACCTTATCCTGCCTCACTTCCTATACCCCGTCTTGCCCCCACATACGGAATTTCATTAAAAAATTAATTTCTAAAAAGTAAGTTTCGAAACGGAAATAAACAAGTGCTTAACTTCAAGTGTAATCATTGTTGAACATGAAAAAAAATTATATAGTATATAAAATGTTGTTATTAAAATAACAAACACGTTCTTAATAAAATACAAAAATGACAAGAAAATCGTCAAAAACAGTTTTTTTCATGTAACAGATAAAAAACTCGGTTTCATCAATCAGTGACTTGGCCAATTAAGAACTATTGTAACGGTGCTATGTTATGCAAAAAATGATCATGATTGGTTAATTAGTTTCTTAATTAAAGCAGGTACCCCGTCTTGCCCCCACCTCCCCTACTTCACGTCTCAAAAGTAACACAATTCATTGATCTCAGATTTATTATTCGGAAACAAGTATCACCCAGAGAAGTGATATATCTGACACAAAGATAAGTTATTTGTGTCAAATAAAAATATCTTTGTCTCACAGCCCACTAACTTTCCATTTGTTTCAAATAAAAAAATTAATTTGAATCGAGTAAAATTTTATTTGACATAAACACAAATTTATTTAATTCAAATAAAAAAGTTAGTTGGCTGTGATTAATATATTTTTTCTCTGGTTGTATATCTGACAAACTTCTAGTCAGTGGCGTAGCTGGGTGGAATATAAGGGTGGGTAGCATGACGTTCGCAAGGTCCGTTTAAGTACAAATTCTTGGGAATTCTTAATCTATCAAAGAGACAGAAAATCAAATTAACACATTTTTCCTGAAATTTAACGCTCTCTAAAGTTGAATAAGTAAAAATTAACTTATTACACTCAGAGAAAAAATATATTAATTCACAGCCTACTAACTTCTTTACTTATAAATTTTTATTTGATTGAAATAAATTTTTTTATTTTAAATCAGACTTTAATTACCTATAATAAATCGGGTCTTAAAGAATTTTATTTTAGCGCAATCAATAATAGAATCTAGCATTTATTCGAAATTTTTGTAAATTTTAAGCAAAATTTTCGATATAATTATCCCCACCAGTATCCTACCAGGAATCTTGTTATATTTTATGACCAACCAGAGATTTTTCCACACAAGTTATTTATAAGATTAATAAGAAAATAATTTTTTCATGTCTTAGAATATCCGGGCCCCCTCAGTAGCCCGGGCCCGGGGTAAATAGTCCCCTCTACCCCCCCTCTCGTCAGGCCTGATTGTAAATTAAACAATTACACTGAGAAAATAAACCTCTAGCCAAGCAGCTTTATTTCTAGGTTAGGGTTCCTCGCAGAGTTGCCAGCGGGAGGAGGTTTATGCCTCCCACCACGGCGCCTAGCTCCGCCGAACACATGCAAAGCTTATTGCCGCGGTTGCCTGTCGGTGTGATGAATTTTCGTTTTCTGCTTGAAACGGAGGATTCTAACCTAAGCTGAGCGCTAACGGCGCAAAATTCAAACTCGAAATTTAAAACGTCGAATTAATTATTATTTATTTAATTAATATTTGAATAAATTTAGTTGTAATAATTAAATAAATGTGTAACCACATAATAAATGTAATTAAATAATATGTAAAATTGTGTAAAATAGCTTAAATAATATTAAAAGTTTTCGTCTTAAAAGTTATTCACAAATTAATTTTTTATAATTTCTCAAAAGTATTTTAAATACTTATTAAATTTCTAAAAATAAAATAAATCAGTTTCCAATTTGTTCGAACTTTTTAATTGATTCAAATTTAAATGCATAATAATTATGAATAATATTAATTATTTTCCATAAACACAATAATCCTTTTTTTAATTCTTACAGGATTTCTAAAAGATTTCACTGTTTTGAAAATGTTTAATTTTCATTTCTATAATTTCTTATTTTTACAAAATTAGAATTTTTCTTTTCTTTTACTTTTGATATTTTTTAATTATTTATTTTAGAATTTTCTTTAATTTTCTTCTGTCTATATGCAAATTATTTAATCAGGATTGCTACGTTTTCAAAAGTTGAAAATTCCACGACTTTTCCAGGTTTTCCAGACCATTTTTCTTAAAATTCCATGACCAAATATAAAATAATTAACAATATATATTAAACTTTGCATAATTTTTTGTCATTTTCAAAACTATATATTTTTGCAAATGCAAATAATGAAGATTGCAAGAATAATTACAAAATTAAAGAAAATATCTGAAAAATGACGAAAATAATGAAAAATTGAAAAAATTTTGGAAAAATTAAAGAGTGATTATAGAATTTTAAGAGAATAACTGAAAATTGAAAAAATTGCAAAAAATAATTGCACAAATAATTAATAATTTAAAGAAATAATTGAAAAATGACGAGAATAATTGAAAAATTGAGGGAAATACCTAAAAAATGACGAAAATATTTGACAATAATTAAAAACAAAATTCGAAAAATGACTAACTTAATAGACAACTAAAAAAAATAGTTAAAAAGATTAAAAAAAAATATTACATTTAAAGAAAATAATTGCAAATTGAAACATTAAGAAAATTAAAGGAAAAATTGTTGAAAATAATTGCACATTGAACAGTTGGATTGAAAATTGAAAAAAAATTAAAATTAAAGAAAATAATTGAAATTGAAGAATGGAATTGAAATTTAATGAATATATTTAAAAATTGAAAAGAGTAATTGAAAAATAGCGTGAATTATTGAATACAGAAGAAAGTAATTAAAAACTAAAAAATGGAATTGAAATTTGAAAAAACAAATTTTTAACGAAAATGAGTGAACAATTGAATTCATAATTCAAGAAACTTATTGATAGTCGAACAAATTAATTTTAAAAAGGCGACAATTTTTTAATATTAAAGAAAATAATTGAAAATTGACAAATGAAATTGAAATTTGAAGAAAATAGTTGATAATTGAAAGAATAAAAATTACAAAAATATGAAAATAAGTAAATAGTAAAGAAAATAATTTAGAAATGAGCTAAATAATTTACAATTGACAAAAAAAGTACAAAAAATGCGTTAAAAGAAGAGAAGTTCATTAAATTAATTTTTTTAAACAACATTTTATAAAATTCCAAGACTTATTAATTCTAATTTTTTAGTAGATTCTGATTTTTCTACTTTTTAAAAACGTTTTTCCTTATTTTAAATTGTTTCGTTTTTATCTTGTAATTACGAATTTTTGAAAACATTTATTTGATGCTTTTATCTACATTTTTTAAATTTCTTATTTTTATAATTTTTTGAAGACTTTTATTCTTTTATTTTATATTTCGTCAATTTAATTTTGTACGAAATATTCCTATTTTAAAATCGTTCTTCTATTTAATAAAAGTTTTCTTCTTTTGATATATTTTTGCAATTTTCAAAAATTTTATTCATTCTTTTTTTCTTTAATTCTTTCTAAAAGAATTCTCAAATTAAAAAAATTTTTTCATTATTTTCTTACTTACTTTTTTAGTTTAAAATAAATATCCGTGAATAGTTTAATTTTTTGAAAATATTTTCTACTTTTTTATATATTTTTACATCTGTCAGTGTTTCATTCTTGTGTTTTTTCTTTAATTTTTTCTTCATTTCATTAATAATGTCAATGACATTTTTTATTTAAAAGAATTTTCTCATTTTTTTAATAGACTGTTTCCTTATATTTTTACGCTCTTGTTTTTTCCTGCTTTTACCTAATTTTCTTAATTTTTCGATCATGTGAATTTGAAGATATTTTTTTGAAATTTTCTAATTTATTCGACATATTTTATTTGATTTTGATTAAAAGTTTTATTCTTCATTATTTCTTATTAAAAGTTCTCACTTTAAAAAATCAACTACTTACAAATAAACATTTGGAGATTTTACATACTGATTATATTTTAAAACAATCAATTTTTGATTTAAATAAAAAAATCCAATTGAAATTTAAAAAAAACGTATTTTTTTTTTAAATTTTTAAAAAAAATCATGATTTTTATCAGCCTTGATTAAAAATCTATAACAACAAAAATTGAGCGATTTTTACAACTTAATATAAATTAAGTAATAACTGGATTTTAAATTAATATTAATTAAAATATTAATTTATATTTTATTAATTAGAAGAAAAAAAATTTAATTTTTTTTTCTCTTTTAAAAGTATCTTCTTTAATTGATTTTTTTTATATTATTATATTTATTTATTTAAGAAAAATTTTTTATCCAACTATAACAAATTTATCCTTCAAAATTTAAAAACAATATTTGATAGGTGTGGGATTTCCTTTTGTTCTTATTTTTAAAAATTAAAAACTAAACTGTGTGCTAATTTAATATATTAATACCTTAATTAATTTTTAAGCCGACTTTTAAAAAAATTTTTAAAAAAATACGTTTTTTTTTAAATTTAAATCGGATTTCTTTTATTTAAACCAAAAATTGATTGTTTTAAAATTTAATCAGTATAAAAAATCTCAAATGTTCATTTGCAAGTAGTTTATTTTATAAACTGAGAACTTTTAATATGAAATAATGAAGAATAAAACTTTTAATCAAAATCAAATAAAATGTGTCAAATAAAAGAAAATTTCAAACAAATATCTTTAAATTTACATGATCGCAAAATTAAGAAAGTTATAGGTAAAAGCAGGAAAAATACAAGAACGTAAAAGTATAAGAAAACAGTATATTGAAAAAATAAGAAAATTTTTTTAAATAAAAAATGTCATTGACATTATTAAAGAAATGAAGAAAAAATTAAAGAAACAACACAAGAATGAAACACTGACAGATGAAAAAATATATAAAAAAGTAGAAAATTTTTTCAAGAAATTAAACTATTTACGGATATTTATTTTAAATTAAGAAAGTAAATAAGATGATAATTTAAATTGTTTTTAAATTTAAGAATTCTTTTAGAAGGAATTAAAGAAAAAAAGAATGAATAAAATTTTTGAAAATTGCAAAAAATTATGCAAAGTTTAATATATATTGTTAATTATTTTATATTTGGTCATGGAATTTTAAGAAAAATGGTCTGGAAAACCTGGAAAAGTCGTGGAATTTTCAACTTTTGAAAACGTAGCAATCCTGATTAAATAATTTGCATATAGACAGAAGAAAATTAAAGAAAATTCTAAAATAAATAATTAAAAAATATCAAAAGTAAAAGAAAAGAAAAATTCTAATTTTGTAAAAATAAGAAATTATAGAAATGAAAATTAAACATTTTCAAAACAGTGAAATCTTTTAGAAATCCTGTAAGAATTAAAAAAAGGATTATTGTGTTTATGGAAAATAATTAATATTATTCATAATTATTATGCATTTAAATTTGAATCAATTAAAAAGTTCGAACAAATTGGAAACTGATTTATTTTATTTTTAGAAATTTAATAAGTATTTAAAATACTTTTGAGAAATTATAAAAAATTAATTTGTGAATAACTTTTAAGACGAAAACTTTTAATATTATTTAAGCTATTTTACACAATTTTACATATTATTTAATTACATTTATTATGTGGTTACACATTTATTTAATTATTACAACTAAATTTATTCAAATATTAATTAAATAAATAATAATTAATTCGACGTTTTAAATTTCGAGTTTGAATTTTGCGCCGTTAGCGCTCAGCTTAGGTTAGAATCCTCCGTTTCAAGCAGAAAACGAAAATTCATCACACCGACAGGCAACCGCGGCAATAAGCTTTGCATGTGTTCGGCGGAGCTAGGCGCCGTGGTGGGAGGCATAAACCTCCTCCCGCTGGCAACTCTGGTTCCTCGGGACAAAACAAACAAAACACCGGCGATGACAATCAAACTTCTAGGATACCGGAGCATATGCTCTGCTAAAATCAATTAAGTGCTTTGCAGGTGCTATATCAACAACCTCTCTCTGCTAAATTTAATCAAAAATTGGTTGTATTTAGTCAACTTATTTTCTCAGTGTAAATGGAAATTTCAAGAAAATAATTGATAATCAAAAGAAAAATTACAATATGACGAAAATAATTGAATATATTAAAAAATGTATTAATATATTAAAACAAATAATTCATATTCGAAAAAAAGATGGACAAATAGTGAGAATAATCGTCATGCGTACAAAAAAAAATGTTGTAATTAATGAATATTTATAAAATTGAAGGAGAATAATAAATTGCCAAATGAAAACTGACAAAAATTATGGAACAAATTGTAGAAAATAAATGAAAATTAAAGAAATCATTTGGAAATTCAAGAATTGTATTGAAATAAAATAATTGATAATTTAGAAAATGCGAGAATTAATTAATATTAAGGAATTAATTCAAAATCGATCAAAATAATTGAAATTTAAAGAAAATTTTTAGGAATTGAAAAAATAATTAAAAATTGAAGAAATAAATTGGAAATTGAAGAATGAAATGTAAATTTCAAGAAAATAATTGATAATTAAAAGAAAAATTACAATATGACGAAAATAATTAACTATTAAAAAAAAATTAAGAAAACGGTGAGAATAATCGGCATTCGAAAAAAAAAGTTTTTAATTGATGAATAATCATAAAATTGAAGGAGAAAAATGAATTGTCAATTGTAAACAGATAAAAATAATGAAAACAATTGTAAAAAATAAATGAAAGTTAGAGAAATCATTTAGAAGTTGAAGAATTGTATTGAAATTTTAAGAAAATATTTAATAATTGAGAAAATGTGAGAATTATGTAGTTTTGAATAAAGTAATTGAAAAACGTAGAATACAATTGAAAATTGAAGAAAATAATTGAAAATTAAAGAAATAAATGGAAGATTAAAGAATTAAATTAAATATTAAAGATTTAAATTAAAATTTAAAAAAAATAGTTGATAATTGGAAGAAAAATAACAATTTTTTTTCAATTGTTTTCATCATTTTTCAATTATTGTTTTCAAGTATCAAATTTTAAAATCATTTTCCAAGTATTTTCGACAAGCAAAATTAACAACAACAACCACTTGCAATAGTGTTGAAACAAATTATTACTAGTAATTATCACTGAAAAAAAGGTTTGTTTGGCTGAACAAAAATTTTGTTGGCTCAACCAAATTCTTTTGTTGATATACGCTCAACAAAATTATTTTGTTGTGCCAACAAAATTCTTTTGTTAATTATTTAGGGTAATTTCAACAAAAAAATTTGGTAGTCCCAACAAAACTTTTTAGAGCTTAACAAATATTTTGTTGGCTATTATAATAAAGAAAAAAAGTTAAACACAGATTGTGCAAATGGAAATTCTAATATTGTTTTAATTTGCTAAATAACTGAATGTTTTTATGTAAAAAATATTTAATATTTTTTGTATCTTACTGTGAAATATTCACTGTGAAATAATGTGTAGTTATAATAATACACGTAAATATTTCTAGGCATGAAATTTATTTAAAAACATGTGTTTATTTTTAATTTTTAAAATATTAATTTAAAGTAGTTTCGTACTATTAAAAATGGAATTATTCCTTAATTATTTCTTATGCTAAATAAAGTATTTTCCACAAAAAAAACAGTATATAAAGTAAATAGTTTTATAGGTTATGTTTAGATTCTTGAAAACAACATATTGTGCTTAAACGTATATTAACCTGCCACATAAGAATCGAAATATAAATTTACTCTTTTAAAAAACCACAATATTTATTCACTTATATGACTAATTATCGACTTATTTATCATTCAGCAATACATTCTGTCAATTTTGTCACTAAACATAAAATCATAAGTAAGTCCCTTTTTATTATCTTCATAAAGTATATTTTATAGTTATATTTTTTTAATTTCAAAAGTCAACTTTGTAGACATTTGATTTAGTTATCATCCATTATATAATATTCTTTTTTTTTTTGTTTTAAAAAACAAAAAATTCCAATTTCTATCGATGTCTTTATGAAAACCAGACGATAACATGCGTCAAACAGGATTGCACAGAATGCGCATGCGCTATCACATATTTGGTAATGCCAACAAAAGATTTTAATAAACTCAAACAAAATTTTTATTAAATACTACAAAATTACTTTGTAATTTCAACTGTTTTTTGGTAATTCTAACTCTGAAATTTGACAAAGCCAACAAAAAATCATCAACAAAACTATTTTGTTATGATTACATTGCTATTTTTTCAGTGTACTAATTCTTCACAAATACACCTAGAAAGAAACAAATTTTTCCTAATTTTACAAATGAATGGGATCTTGCTAGAAAAAAAAAGTATTGACTATATAAATTATTTTTTTTACATTTTTAAAATAATTTATTATTGTTACTTTATAACATTTAACATAAAACACCTACACTGAGAGAAAATTTTGCTAAAAATTTCTGTGCTGTTCATTATAAAATCGTCATAATTGACAGTCTTCTAAATTTCACCGTGATGTCTTACAAATTTTACCGGATTTTCTAGTAAAAATTGTGAAAATTCTGGTAAAAATTGTAAGACAGCACGGTACAGTTTCGTAGACTGTCAATTATGGAGCTTTTATAGTTTTTTACTTATATGTTAAATATAAAATTATATTTCAATGGAATAGGTGACTGAGTTTCAATTGCAGGTTAAAAGTCGAATAAAAATTTTAATTTCTTTAAAAGAGCTGCTAATTTTAATGATTCGAAAAATGAATCGTGTGTACAGACGAAAAGTAGAAGGAAATATTATTATTTGAAGTAAAGAAGAGGCTAAAGATTAAGAAGTCCTTAAGTAGATAAGCTAAAGTTCCTCATGAGCTTCAAAGTAGCCTCAAAATTTCGACTCGGGTATTTAGGACTGGCGGATACAGCCATTTACTGGACTTGGTTCTGTATACATATAGAAAAAATGAATTCATTGGATTTTACAGAACTGTTGTAGAATAGCGTGTGCACAACCTTTTACGGATCTGAGTTTTGTAAAATGGGGTGAATATTACATCAGGATAAATTCTGCGACTTTTCTAGAGTTTGTCCTAAATGTTTGCTAAGTTTTACAGAACTCTGATCCGTAAAAGGTTGTGAATACGCTATTCAACAACTGTTCTGTAAAATCCACTTCATTTTTCCCATGTACAGAACCAGGTCCAGTTAGTCCAGTAAATGGCTGTATCCGCCAGTCCTAAATAGTTCTATAAAAATGACTGAATTAATTTTTTCGGTGTATTGGATACAGTAAAAATTGTTACTAATTTTTAGTTTTAAACTACTAATTGTCAGTATAAAATTACTTATTTGAAAGTAAAATATCTATTAATTGAAATAGTGAAAGTTTACTTTCAAATTAGTAGCATTTTATTAAAAAATACAGTAAAAATCACGTATTACGGATTTCAAGGGACCGAGAAAATTTTCCGATATAAGCGGGAGTCCGATTTATCCGGGTAAAAATACATGATATATAAATTCAAGGGACCGGCAAAAATATCTGATGTAGGCGGGAATCCGATATATGCGGGTCCGATATACGTGAGTTTTACTGTAGAGTGTAGCTGATCATTTTTCTTTAATTCATTAGTAAAAAACCACTATTCCGATTTAAAGAGGCAAATTATCACAAAAAGAATAAGTTTGAAAGTTGGTCGTTAACTTATAAATTCAGATAAAAGAACAGTTAAATTTACATTTACTTCTCAAGTACAGGATTTTTAAAGATGGACAATAACCCCAATAACTTCCACTCAGAAATCATCTATTCTAAATTTCTAACATAAGCTATTCCGGGTCAGTTGCACCTGGAAAACTTCCTAAAGGGCGAGCTAAAAGGTTTATTAGGAAGAAGATCAGATAAGCTTGAAACGTCTTAAGCAATTAAAACTATCATAAATCGTAATCCGATTGTTGTATATCAGCACAATCTTTATTTCTTATATTGACGAAGTATATCGGACCAACATATATCGGATTTCCGCTTACATAAGAGATTTTTGTCAGTCCCTTGAATTTATATACATACATACAAAGACATATTATTTGCCCAAGTGTAATATACCATTTTAAAGCTTGTTCCTTCAAATAAAAAATACAGTTGTTCCATTTAAAAAATAATAGATAGTTTTGTTGGTAAGTCGCTTTGAATATGACAACCTCGAAAACGAAAATAAAAAAAAATGGTGTGGTTCAACCGGACACCCTATGGGGCTCAGTCGGACACTTTAAATTTATCCAAGGTTGAACCACAAATATGCATTTTTCAATTTAAAAATTCAATAAGAGTCTTTACTGATACATATTTAACTCATTTAATACAAAATATATTATTTTCTTAGACATATTATTGAAATTAATGACTGATAGTAACTGTATGAAAAATGTCAGTAACAAAAAATGTCAAAAAAGTCTAAAAAAGCTTTCCTTAATTTCAGACTCATTATTTGGATCGATGCAACACTTTTTTTAAGAAATTATATTATTAGTGGTTCACAGAATATCACTGTGAGTTTTACAACAACATTCAATATAGGAATTCTGATTCGTCCGGTTTTGCCCTACCCGGTCATCTCATAATAAAGGCGCAATATTTTTGTTCTTTTAAAAGTATTTGAAGAAACTTTTTTCAACTAAATTCTATATGCCTTAAGCTATAAAAACATCAGTTAGCAAATAATAAATATACTTTATTTAAAATGTCAAAAACCCAAAAAGTATAAAAAAAAAAATTTTAACTTTCAGCGAAAAAACACGATTTTTCACACATAAACGGCCACTAATAGTTCTATATTAAAGTAATGAAATGTCATTAAAACCTAATGACGTATATACTGCACCTATCAACAAGTTGACAGAGTGTTTAAACGGCATGAAACACTCTGCAGATTTAGAGATATTTGACTTAACCGGTTTAGCTCCATGTCCGGTCTACACTGAAAAAAAGTTCATTGAATCAAGTAAATGCATGTACTTGAGGTACTTTACTTGAGGCAAGCCCACATTTTTTTATTTGAAAAAAATTATTTTTTTGTCCCAAGAAAATATTAGCGTTGGAGAAAGTACTTGAAGTAAGAAATTAATGTGTCATAAAAGTAAAATATGTGCTTATCTCAATCAAACTATTTTACATGCGACAAGTCTAAAAAATTATTTAGTTAAGAATATTTGCTCTCAGGTCAAATAGTAAGTCTAATGTTTTGACAATTTTTGTTTCTTGAACAAAATAATTTTTTTCGTTTGCCTCGAATCATTTTTTACTCAATACAACACAGATGTTCTTGCTCCAAGAATATCTTGCTACCTACAGCGTAAATAGGAGTTTTTGCAATTTGATTTCAAGCACACGGAACGAAGAGTTATCGTACATTCTATTCAATGCGTTTAGTAAGCCAAAATATTGTGATAACAAATAAATATTAGGTGACGCTCACAATATATAATAGTAGTATCATTTAATAGATTTTACTAAACATAGAGGCATATTGGACTATCTGTTGAGTAAAAGTAGCTACATATACGGTTTCTTTCCCCTACCCATTGAATTATCCAAAATGGCGGACCATTTACAGAAATTCGATGCGAACGGTTAATTTGCAGCTTAGTTAAACGATTGGAATTGGATTGTAGAAAGTTTTGAATCCATTATGTTATAAAAGTGTATTTTCTAGTCGGAAAAGACCTATAGAATCTTTGTAGAATGATTCAACTGACTTTCTGTAGTATAAAAATTTGATACATGAAAATATATGTGAAGTTTGTAACATAAACTCATATCGTTTGTTTTTTACAAACTTCAAATGTATTTTCATGAGTTAAATTTTTTTTTTACAAACAGTCAATTAAATATTTTGTAGAATTTATGCAGAACTTTTACTTGTATAGATTCCTTATAGAATGATTCCACAGAGATTCTATATAGAATCGTTCTACAAAGATTGCATATAACTTTTCTGACTAAATATTTTAAACATCACATGTAGTCACAGTGACATTATATTAACTTGTCATTCTGACAAAACGCCCGTTGTGTAAATTTTAATTCCCGTTTTGTTAGTCCAAAACTAACAATCTTGTTGAGTAGATTTTACTCTCTCCCGCGTAGGATCTACTATTCTCTTCGTTCCGTGCATGGTGTATCAGAGTGGACAGCGTGCTCAACTTATAAATTTCGACCTCAGGATGTCGAAAATGAAGTTTTTTAAAAATGTCCGCATTACGTTCGGCCCAATATCTCGAAAACTATAATATTAGAATTATGTTTTTGAACAAAATTATAGGTCCCTCAGGGGGACAAATTATGATATACGTTTGAACCCGATCGATCAATTCCAACTATTTTTTTTCGCAATTAAAATTTTTGAAAAAATCGTTATAAGGTAATGGAACCAATAGTCGATCAACATCTTGAGATAAAAAAGTAAGATTTTCAATAAAACTCAATAAATTCAAAACGAACTATGCATTTTGAATTTTCTTTTTTAAATTATGTAGTGGAAGCTCTGCAAATGCGTAACCGCGTTGACATCGAATTATTTAGTATAAGTTATTTATTGTAAAATTAAAATTTAAAAAGGACCTTCTTTTGGGGGTTAGGGACCCAATAGTCGATCAGCGGCAAAAATGGCTGAAAACCTTTTGCACCAGTAGTCGATCAATCTTGGACCAATAAAAGTTAAAATGTAAGTATTTTATTCGTTTTATTTTTTAAAAGCAAATCGATTGAGCTATTAGCGAACCTTCTAGTATCATTTAATCCAAAATTATTAGCATTTTCAGAATCGAAAATTCTGAAAATCTTGTGTTTAAATAATTATATTTTTATGCTTTATGGCAAACTTCAATATATTTTCATTATTATGTAGGTGATTAAAAAACACATCGAATGAGCTATTTGCGAACCTTTTACTGTAATCCTGTTTAGAGTTATCAAGGTTTCAGAAATTTAAAGTTTTGATAAAAATTAATTTTTTTTGTTGTTTTTGCTTTTAATATAAATTTTATAAAATATAATTTTTGCTCGTTTTGTAGACTATCAATTGGCCCATTTAATATTTTTTTGCGTGCTATTAATTAAAACTTATTGACTCACATCAAATAAACTTTCTTCTTTAACTATAATATCTCTTAAAATTACAAATAATTATCTCTAAACAAAACGATTGGTTTAATTTTTAAATAAAATACAACAAAAATATTTAAATTTTCAATGTTTTCTTAGAATTGATATTTTTTCTGCAGTAATTAATATTTTTTCGTGTTCCTGGGCTTCTTTTAAAGGTGAATTAAGGTGAGAAACAATTGTCAATTTCCCGCACATTATAAAATTTGTAGGTATTTCTTTTTTTCACTAATTTTCTGAAAATGATTAATTTTTATTTTCTTTTTAACACTTATTTCTTCTCTCTTTAGTTTTTCTATAGGGCAGTGGGCCCCAAGATGAACATTTCGTATAAAATTTCTGTTGAAGGCAATAGCGCCTCATGAAGTTTTTGATGCACATTTGAAAAAAAAACCAGTTTGTTTTTCTTCTATACACATATGACGTTATTTTGTGTCTAAAAAAGTTTCGTTACAGTTTTTTCTTAAGTTGGTAAAGTTGTTTAAATTTGTGATTTAGAATAAGTCCTTAACGTTATAATCTCGGTTATAATATTATTTATTTATCGTATAATAATATTCTAAAATGATTTTACTAATTTTGTGTTTGTATACAAATTTTTACAGGGGCTCAAAAAAATGGTGTCATGTACCCTAAGATGGACAGACACCAATGTTTGTTGCATTTATTTTCATATTATCGATTATACACTTTCTTCAATAATTTTTTGAGACACTTAATTAAAATTTTTTATTTCCGCCATGAAATATGACGTTATCGTTTCAGATTTTGATATATCGATATTTTTCAATATCTTATTACTTTGTGAGTGTTAAGCTATTAAATTGAAGTTTTTGGAAATGTTAGTTTTTGATAAATACAGTAAAATGATTAAAAATTAGTTTAAGAATTGTTACTCGATGTTTATTTTTTATTTACCACATTTTTCAGAGAGTTTTAAGAAGGTGTCCATCATGGGGACAATTCTTTATAAAAACCTAAAGATTTAATTTCATTAAGGGTTTTCGATGTGCCACAAGTTTCTTTCAAAATAGATAAATAAACAAAATGATTATAGTCAAAATGGTTAAAATATAGAGGGACAAGTTTTGAGAGTTCATCATTTCTAAAATAATTAAACTTTTCTATTTTCTTTTGTTTAATATTAATCCTTATTCCATTAACTTTAAATTCATCTGATACAGAGTCATTAATTTTTATTCTTTTTTTTATTTTTCATCACTTAAAACATTCAAAACTAGGATAAGGGACAAGTAGACTCGCAAAAGTAAAGTCGAACATTTAAAATTTAATAGACCCTTCTTAAAGCTACAAATTTATATAATATCAATTGAGAGAAGTAACTCATATTATAATAACCATTTTAAAACAAAAATCAATAAAAAATATATCAAAATCATCTTGATATATCTAATAACACTGAGAAAAAAGGTTTAGTTTTACCAACAATATTTTTTAGTTGACCATTGTTGGTTGTAACAACAATATTTTATTGGTATAACAAAACGATTTGGTTGGCGTAACACCTCAAGTTGTTTGGGACAACCATATTATTTTGTTGCTCTTTTTGGTTGAACCAAACGTCGTGACGCAACGCAGCTTGTCTATAGGTCGCATGTCGTGTATATGTATATACCGCAATATCTTTTGTGTTGACGTTCGAAATAAAGATTAAAAAGATATTATTAATGATGAATTACTCTTCTGATCTTTTGTTTCTCACTCGTTTTCTAAATCCAATTAATCGAGAATTTTATAAAAACATTTTGACTTTTGCAGAGATTAACAATAACGATTAATCAAACAACACAAGCGCGATGAATATTAACCCATTAACGCCCATGCTTAGCGAAAAATTGTTATCAAAAAAGTGAATACGGGAAAGAGAACCGTAGGCCAAACAATGATTTTTGACATTAAAAATTGTTTAAAAAATAATTTGTTTAAACAATTTGTTATAAACAAATAGAAAAAACTAAAATTGATGAAAAATAAAACAGCGCCATTCGATTGTACGCGAAAAATTCCAAAAGGAATATGTGTGACATTTTTTAATTTTTCACTCCGTTTATTATAAATAATCAATAAACAATAACAATGACCACTTAAACCAATCTTAGCCCATACTTAGAGAAATGTTGATATCAAAAATTTGATTACGGGAAAGAAGATCGTGGACAAAATTGATAATACTTTTTGACATTAAAAATTGTTTTAAAAAACATTTCACTGCAAAAACTGCTGTCTTCTAAGTATCTTATTTTAAGACACAAGACATTAAGAATGCGTCTGGTTATTTCAAGCTATTTCTTTGGTTAATAATTTTGAAAGATGCTTTCTCATTGGTTTAAAATTAAGACACTTTAAAACGTCTTAAAAGTGAGGACAAAAATGTCTTAAAAAAAGACACTTGTTTTTACAGTTTTGTTTATAACAAATTGTTTAAACAATTTTTATTATCAAAAATCATTATTTGGTCAACGGTCCTCTTTTGCATATATTCACTTTTTTGATATAAATTTTTTCCTAAGCAAGGGCGTTAATAATAAGTTTACCAGAAATTTTTTAATGTTGTGTAAAACTTATGTTATTTCGCATATAAAACTATTTATATTTATACATTTTTAACAAAGACTATAAAAAAGTTAAGGAAAACTATTTGTTACACATATTATATTTAAGTATATTTCTGATTGAAAACGATTTTTTTTTAAATATTTTTCTCGATCTTCCGAAAAACGGCTTAAGTCCGTCTTCGTTTGTTTATTTACTAAATTAATAATAATACAAAAATCATTGTTTTTATTGTGGAAATTTTTTAGCCGATAATAAACCTTTGTAGTAGAAATGAAAATGCTGATAATAATGCATTAAATTATTTATAACTTACAAATAAATCTTAAATTTAAAATTTCTCAAAATGTCTATTTCCGACTTAAGCCGTTTTTCCGGCGAACGGTTCATATATGTATATCTTGACAAAATTAGCAGTTACGAGTCACGATTTAGGTGAAAAGAGCATCTGCATCAAGGAGATTTGTAGAAAGAAAAACACTATATAGATAAACGGTTGCCACAATGAAAGCTGATAATATCGTCCTTTTCTTGCTTGGTGTGCCCCAACGAAGTCTATTAGGGGCAGAGCACTCGCCAGGGGTTCGGAGGGCGATTACATCCCGAAACAAAGAAACCGAATTCAATGAACAAGTTTTCAATGAATAAGGTAATAAATTAAAACTGGTCTTCTAACACTGTCGTACAGAGGAGCGAATTTTCATGTCAAAATCAGTCTACAAGTTTCAGTTTTCATTCACATTAAATTTTTTTTTTAAAAAAAATCTTCATTCTTAAATTAATTATCGATTCCTCGAGACCGATTTAAGACATTTAGGTTTAAAATTTCAGTTTTACATGGAAAATAGTAAAAAATTAAATATATTTGAACTTGAATATCTCAATTTTTAGCAAAGAGGGACTGAAATTTTGACGATATAGAAGGCAAACATAAAATATCATTTTCTCACAATTTAAAGAAAATCCTAAGAAAATCGATTTTTTCAAGTATAACAACCGGAGAAATACCTTAATGTTTAACAATTGTTTGTTATTAACTGTAATTTTTTTCTCAATATAACCCTAAAGAATTTGAGTTTTTTTTACATTTAAAAATGAAGTTAGCGGACGGGCTTCGTTATTGGCAAAAATTTAAAATTTTCCCAAATTTTCGAATTTTTCTGGCAGAAAAAATCAAATGTAGACTTTTTCTCCTATGGGCTTCAAAAGCAAATAAAAAATCGAGTTATAAAAATGGACGACTTTAAAAATTAAGTTAGCGGGCGGGCTTCGTTATTTGCAAAATCCAAAAATTTTGACAGATTTTTTACTTTTTTTGACACAAAAAATAAAATGTAGATTTTTTTACCTGCGTGGTTCGAAAGAAAATAAAAAATTAAGTTATAAAAATGGAAGACTTTGGAAATTAAGTGAGCGGACGACAGCGTTATTGGAGAAAAGCCAAAATTTTTACAAATTTTCGCCTCTTTCTGGCAGAAAAAATAAAATGTAGACTTTTTCTCTTACGTGGTTCAAAAGCAAATAAAAATACGACTTTTAAAAATGGACGACTTTAAAAATAATGTTAGCGGACGGGCTTCGTTTTTGGCAAAAATTTAAAATTTTGACAAATTTTCTACTTTTTCTGTCAGAAAAAATAAAATGTAGACTTTTTCTCCTATGGGCTTCAAAAGAAAATAAAAAATTAAGTTATAAAAATGGACGACTTTGGAAATTAAGTGAGCGGACGACAGCGTTATTGGAGAAAAGCCAAAATTTTGACAAATTTTCGCCTCTTTCTGGCAGAAAAAATAAAATGTAGACTTTTTATCCTATGTAGTTCGAAAGGAAATAAAAAATCGAGTTGTATAAATGGACGACTTTAAAAATTAAGTTAGCGGACGGTCTTCGTTATTCGCAAAAACCCAAAATTTTGACAAATTTTCGATTTTTTCTGACAGAAAAAGTCAAAATTTCGTCAAAATTTTGGGTTTTTGACATTTTATGTTAATTGTAGATCGAAGATTTAATTTTTTAATTTTGAACGTAAAAAAGTTAAAAAAAAAGTATTATTTGCATTTTTGATCAGTTTCATCGTCTTGAAGACGATTGGCCATGTAGTGATCTATCGTTTAAATGAAAATGATAATAAATAAAAGTAACATTTGGAAAGAAAAAAAGATTTTTTACAATCCAATTAAATTTATTTACTTCAAGTATATACTATTTAATTCCCTAAACAAATGTTACTTACATTGGCAAGCTGATTTAAAGATCACATTATATTTCATTTTACTTCAAAGAATAATATTAAATATTTGTTTACAAAAAGCGGATTTCAGTTTCACTATTAATAATTTCGGAATTAACTGCCGAATAACTTTCGGATGAGAACGCACGAAGAGACGCATGACTATGTTCTAATTCCGATTAGTTCGAACTTTCATTTAGTCGAATTCCATTATCCAGAACATTCTTGTAGCCGAATTCTCATTTCATAGAAATAATATTTGACGGAAGTCAAATGAAACCGATATTTCATATACTAGAATTCATGTATAACCGAAGTTTTATTAGGCAGAATTCATATTTCATCGAATTTCCATTTAACAGAATGCCTAAGGTGATGGAATTTCTATTTTATAGAATCGACATTTAAGCGAAGTTTCATTTGCTCGAATTTTAATTTACACGAAATAATTTTTAATAGAATCCTTATTAAAACCAAATGTTGTTTAATATAATTCATATTTCATCGAATATTTATATAATAGACTGTATAGTTAAGTGAACTTTTATTTAATAGAATTCATTTTTAGTCGAATTTTCTTTTAACATAATTCTCAAGTGAACAAATTTCTATTTTATAGAATCGACACTTAAACGCAGTTTCTTTTGCCCGAATTTCAATTTACACGAAGTAATACTTAATAGAATCCTTAATAAAACGAAATATTATTTGATATACTTTCTATTTCATTAAATATTTATATAGTATAATGTACAGGTAACCCCCACAGCACCGAAAATTTCCTGAAAATTTATTAAAGATTTATTTGCAAACTTCGGAATATTTAGGTGCAAAGCTTAGTGAAAATTGTGTAAAGATTTAAATGTCCCGATTAAATAAATGTTTAGCGTAAAAGTTGACTGAAGATTTAAATTAAATTTTCGTGAAATTTTCGTCGCGAAAGTTGACTGAAGATTTAAATTAAATTTTCGTGAAATTTTCGTCGCGAAAGTTTCCTGAACATTTAAATTACATTTTCGTGAAATGTTCGTCGTAAAAGGTGACTGAAGATTTAAATTAAATTTTCGTGAAATGTTTGTCGCAAAAGTTGATTCAACATTTTAATTTAATTTTCGTGAAATTTTTCTAGTGAAAGTTGACTGAACATTTAAACTGAATTTTTGTGAAATCTTTGTCGCAAAAGTGGATTGAACATTTAAGTGAATATTTGCTAAATGTTGAGCGGAAAGATGACCGAATAAAAAAAAATTATATTAAATAGAAGGGGGACAGTAAATTAAACAGTAATTAAATTAATATAAACACATTTATTAAATAAAATTTTGAAGATTCTGTAACTTATTACAAATCCTTAATCTAATACAATCTTTTAACTTATAATTTCCTGTGTGTTTCATTTCTTTTGTTTTGTTACTGAAAATTAAAACTAAAATAAATGTTAAATAATAATATTCAATAAATGTGTTTATATGAATTTAATTTCCGTTTAATTCAGTTGAAATGTTGAATCAACTTTTGCGACAAACATATTACGAAAATTTAATTTAAATGTTGAATCAACTTTTGCGACAAACATTTCACGAAAATTTCATTTAAATCTTCAGTCAACTTTTACGACGAACATTTCACGAAAATGTAATTTAAATGTTAAGGAAACTTTCACAACGAACATTTCACGAAAATATAATTTAAATGTTCAGGAAACTTTCGCGACGAAAATTTCACGAAAATTTAATTTAAATCTTCAGTCAACTTTTACGCTAAACATTTATTTAATCGGGACATTTAAATCTTTACACAATGTTAACTAAGCTTTGCACCTACATATTGCGGAGTTTGCAAATAAATCTTTAATAAATTTTCAGGAAATTTTCGGTGCTGTGGGGGAAGTGAAATTTTATTAAATAGAATTTATATTTATCGAATTTTCATTTAACAGAGTTTCCAGGTGATAAAATTTCTATTTTATAGAATGCCTGCACTGTAAAAAATAATGGAAAATTTTCCATACAAAAGTAACGAATTTTTTCTATACTTGGTATGGAAATATGTTTTTCAGTACATCAGTATGGAAAAATTTCATGACATTATGGAAAATATTCATTCTTATAGTAAAATACCCAATTTGAGTATGGAAAAATTACCTTACGACAAAATTCCATACATGGGGATGGAAGAATTACAATACATTACAAAATATTTTCATACGTGTTTGGAAAAATTCCAATTTTTTTAAAACAGTAATAATGATAAATTGTATGTAATTATAAGTGCATAATTTTTACAATAGTTAATAAAATAAAAAGTTAATGAAATAATTGGAAGAAAATATACCTATTATTACGTGCTAGATAGCGTAATTTTGTAAAATCATTTATTTCTAAAAAAACTTTAATTATATAAATTAAATAAATTCTATTTATTTAAATAAAAATCCCCCTCAATATATTATATGTAAATAATTTTTATAATTTACTTTTGTATTAAGTATTATTGAAATTAATTATTTAAATAATATTTTATTTTTAAATAATAATATTAAATTAAAATTAAAATTAATAAATAATAATTATTTGTTAATTTTGTTTACATATATTGCAATTATTATATTAGAATATTTATTTAGAAAATATTTAGAAGTTAGGAGATTGGATTGTATAAACTGTGTATTAGTATATACAAAAGATAAATAAATTCTATTAATTTATTTTAGATAATTAATACGTTCCAGAATTATTATAATTTAAATAGCATGTAATCCAGGCCTGAACCTCCCAAAGTTATTTCTATCGACACTCAACTACCCGGCATAGCCGAGTGGTACTAATAGCGTGCGTTCACCGCGAGCGAATTCGTCTATAGGGCCGTGGGTTCGATCCCCCCTTGAGCGTGCAATATTTTAATTCATAGGTTAAGTGTTTATATGTATTAAAATTGTTAATTAGTCTTAGGTCTATAATAATTAAGTGTTTAAATGTACACTTAAGATTAAATTATAAAAATAACAATCTAAAAATATCAATTTAAATAATTATAGATTCTGCTTCTGTGGAAACAGACTTGACCATACAACGTATGGGTTTTTTTTCCATACAATCGTATGGAAAAATTGCAACAAAGTATGTTGGTATAACTATACAACGTATGGTTTTTTTCCATACAATCGTATGGGAAAATAACAATAAAATATACTAATATAACCATACAATGTATGGTTTTTTTCCATACAACTGTATGGAAAAATTACAGTAATGTAAGGGTTAATTTACGTCCAGTACATGTATGGAAAATTTACCACAAAAATTTTTTACAGTGTGTTTAAAAGAACTTTTAAGTGAGTGATTGCATTTTTAATAGAAATTATACATGTTCGAATCTGTATTAAAACGAAATATTATTTAATATAATTCGCATTTCATTGAATATTAATATAATAGAATTTACAGATAAGTGAACTTTTATTTAATAGAATTAATATTTGGTCGAATTTTTATTTAGCAGAATGCCCAGATGATTGAATTTCTATTTTATAGAATTGACACTTAAGCAAAGTTTCATTTGCTCGAATTTCGATTTACACGAAGTAAAACTTGATAGAATTCCTAAAACGCCGAATTCTCATTTGTCCGAAATCGCGAATGTCTGAATAAGCATTCGTTAGAAAGATATTGGCGCGAATTTGAAAATTGGCCAATCAGAAATTATCAACGAAATTGTGATTGGTTAAATTTCAAATTCGCGCTAAAATCTTTCTAACGAATGCTTATTCAGACATTCGCGATTTCGGACAAATGAGAATTCGGCGTTTTAAGAATTCTATCAAGTATTACTTCGTGTAAATCGAAATGCTTTTTCGAGCAAATGAAACTTCGTTTAAGTGTCGATTCTATAAAATAGAAATTCGTTCACTTCAGAATTCTGTTAAAAAAAAATTTGACTAAAAATGAATTCTATTAAATGAAAGTTCACTTATCTGTAAATTCTATTATATTAATATTCAATGAAATGCGAATTATATTAAATAATATTTCGTTTTAATACAGATTCGAACATGTAGAATTTCTATTAAAAATGCATTCACTCACTTAAAAGTTCTTTTAAACGCAGGCATTCTATAAAATAGAAATTTTATCACCTGGAAACTCTGTTAAATGAAAATTCGATAAATATAAATTGTATTAAATAAAAGTTCACTTACCTGTACATTATACTATATAAATATTTAATGAAATAGGAATTATATCAAATAATATTTCGTTTTATTAAGGATTCTATTAAGTATTACTTCGTGTAAATTGAAATTCGGGCAAAAGAAACTGCGTTTAAGTGTCGATTCTATAAAATAGAAATTCGTTCACTTGAGAATTCTGTTAAAAGAAATTCGACTAAAAATGAATTCTATTAAAAATGAAAGTTCACTTAACTATACATTCTATTATATAAATATTCGATGAAATATGAATTATATTAAACAACATTTGGTTTTAATAAGGATTCTATTAAAAATTATTTCGTGTAAATTAAAATTCGAGCAAATGAAACTTCGCTTAAATGTCGATTCTATAAAATAGAAATTCCATCACCTGGGCATTCTGTTAAATAGAAATTCGACCAAATATGAATTCTGTCAAATAAAACTTCGGTTATACATGAATTCTAGTATATGAAATATCAGTTTCTTTTGACTTCCGTCAAATATTATTTCTATGAAATGAGAATTCGGCTACAAGAATGTTCTGGATAATGAAATTCGACCAAATGAAAGTTCGAACTAATCGGAATTAGAACATACTCTTGCGTCTAAAACACGAAAAACGTATTTTACTTAGACCATAAGAAGATTAGAAATTACCTATACCATAGATAAATTCCAGATAAAACCAGACTTAAAACGGGTTAAAAATTTTTGCCGTACAATTGCCGGATGTGAACCGACTAGAATCGGATTTCACTTAGACTATAAATAATTTCGGAATTGGCTGCTGGACAATTCCAGACAAAACCAGACTTAAAACGAATTAAAAACATATGCCGGACAACTGCCGGAGGTGAACGGACTAGAATCGGATTTCACTTATATTATAAATAATTTCGGTATTGACTGCCGGACAATTCCAGACAAAACCAGCCTTAAAGCAGATTGTGAATCATGTGCCGGACAGTTGCCGGACTTAACCAGTCTAAAAACGGACTTCATTTTTACTAAAAATAATTACTTAATGAACTGCCGGACTAATTCCAGATAAAACCAGACTTAAAACGTATTGTGGATTTTGTGCCGGACAGTATCCGGACGTGTTCGTACTAAAAACTGACTTCTCTCTAACTAAAATAAATTTTTGAATCGACTGTTGGACTAATTCCAGTTACAAACAGACTTAAAGCAGATTGTAAAATTTGTGTCAGACAGTTTCCGGACGTGATCGGACAAAAAACGAACTTTTGTTTGATAATAAAAAATTTCGAAATCGATTGCCGGACAAGATTCGTACGAAATTAGTCCGGATTTTTAGTAGGGAAAATTTTTTTAGCAAAGGACACAAATTACGTCAGATTGTAATTAAAAACAAAATGCCTTAATTAATAAAAAAAAAGTGGTAATGATACTTCTTTTTTCCTTTAAATGTTTTATTACTTTTGAATAAAATACTGAAGAAGGGTTTTAAAGATTATTTCTTTATTCCAGAAATGTTTTCTAGAAATAGAAACATCTGTGAAAATTTTGTATCTATCGTTTACGAGTTCGCTAAATTAAGATCGATTTACAGAAGTGTCTCATTTCTATCATCATAATAGAAGAAACTTGTGAGTCTGTAGCCCGAGTTAATGGTTTAAAAGCATAAACCACTCCATTTGGAGATTCTGAAAGAGATCATAATTTACAGACAAGAATCTATATAGTTTCCGAATTATCGGTCAAGGATTGTAAACGATTTGTCTTACTGGGTCTAAGCGTAAGTAGACTAACTAGGTAGACTATGCATTTGCCTGGCGGCTTCATAATGTGTCCTAATCCGCTTAGAATAGGTACCGTACCATTGTACTGCAGTGTCTATTACCTATAGATGCCAAGATAACAATATATGATTTTAAGTGCTTACAAATGTGCTTTTCGGAATGGCTATTTCCAGATAAGTAATGAATATGACTTTTGTCATTCATAGTTTATCGAAATTTACGAATGGTTTTATTGTCAAATTAACTTTTAACGTGTTAAATTATGTTAATTACCTTAAATATTTTATTTACATTTCTACTTTGATTTACTTTCACTTACGCCATAATGTAGATAGTACCCCTTAATTAAAACTTGCACTTCAATACTTGGAACAAACAACCATAACCCAAGGATGTTATTATTAATACAATTAATATTACTAAAATAACTAATTAATATTGATATTATAATTATATTTATTATTAACTATTATTTTTGTAATATCATGCAATTTATTTAATTTAATTCGTTTGTAACTCTAAAGTTATGTAAAAATGGAAATTTGCAATTTTGAGGTTAAGTTTCTCGCATTTATTGAAATAATAATTACGCAAATTACATTAGGTTACGTAAAATTTCATATATTAATAATGCGTTATCATCAATTCAAAATAGTTAAGTAGGAAAAATAAATATAAATATACATGGAAATAAATTTATAAAATAATGATAATTCTTAATATTATTGATAATTATGTTAATTATTAAATTCTATAAATTAAATTTTTTCATTTGATTTAAGTTTCCGAAGGAAAAGAAATATTGATTAAACATTTACCATATCGTTTGGTTATTGTATATTATACTACAATAAAGATCTTGTACCAAATTTACATTATTTACGTAACTTACGTAACTTTTATGAAAATACGTAAAACTATTTGTTTTCAAAAGTATATTATTATAAACACTATAAATACGTAACATTTGTATTCATATACTAAGTAAATTTCTAATTTATGATTATTTTGAGGCTAAGATAAAAATAAATGGATTTTCACTTTAAGCAATGTAAATTGATGTTTATTTGTACAGAAATTATATCCCGTGTAGAAAAGTTCGGTGGGTGCCAGTTGGGCCCCATATGGGTTTCCCAGATTCAAGGTGGGCCCCACTTGGGTCATCCCACTGGGAAATTAGTGGGCTTGTAATGGTCAACCCGGTTAGTGGTTTTGTAGGCTTGAATAGTTGCAAATTTAAGAAAAAGTTACAACTCTCTAGCTCTATTAGATGAAAAGTTGCAAATAAACAATATTAATTTGTTTAAACAATTTTTATACTTTTATATTTTAGTTTTTTTCTAATATTAGGATTTACTAAACTTAAATAGTTGCAATATTAGAAAAAAGTTACAACTCTCTAGCTCTATTAGATGAAAAGTTTCAAATAAACAATATTAATTTGTTTAAACAAATTAAAAAATACATGTAACAATTGTTAGTAACTAATTTTTATGTAATTAAAGGAAATTTTAGTGGGAAATGTTGCAAAAAGTTGTAATGAATATTTTTTAACGATCTTACACGTTTTTTTCGTTTCTGAAGATTTTTTATGGACCTTAAAAAAATATTTAATAATAAAAAATTTGTTAAATACATTATTGGATCTTATTCTTTAAACTTTCCTGAGTAGAAACAGCATTAGCCGATCGAAAAATGGTAATTTTCATGCATTTTATATTAATTTTATGAAAAAGTTTTTTTCCGTGCATTTTTCATGGGAAACTTTGAGCGCTTTGACCGAATTTCCTGAATTTTCAAATTAAAATGAAGGGAAATTGCAATAAATAAAGTCAGGTTGACGATAAGTTTAGTATTAAAACTATTATTTAATAACAATTTACTTATTTAAAAAAAACTGGGAAGCCCAGGTTGGCCCCAACTGGCGCCCACTTACAAACTGGGAAATAGTGGGAACTTTTCTACACGGGATTCAAATCTACTGGTGGATATTATCTCATGAATTATGAACTTCTGCTAACTCATTTTTATGGGAGTTCTCTGTTTCCTGTTTCTAAAACTCTACGCCTATGTCTTCCTAGTCGAAGGGCGTATACTCCAAGATAATAGAGACCTTTAGGTACGGCCCATTGAGGCCCTCCCACCACTTTTCTCCACTTTTCTCCCTCTTGACAAAAGTTGCAAGCTATTCTCATTCTTCAGCATTGCTCATTCTTAAATTTCCTTGCATTTAGAGAAGTTGTCTCTAGCCTTAAAAGTTTGAAGTTTAAAATTTAAAGAGACAAGTTAAATTAATAAATTTTTCAACCTAGATCATTAAAATTAATCAAGGATTTGCCAAGGAAAATTTACACTGCTGCCACCTGTGTCGAGGACAATTTTTTTGGATTTACCAGTTTTAAGATTTTAAATTTCTTCAAATAAACAAAATACAGAAGTAAGTCAAATACACCAAAAATTTTGTTTCAAAATAGTGTAATTTTTATTCTCAAAATTTTATTTTTTAACGAAAATATATAACTGAGTAAAAAAAAATGATTTTTTCCAATAAAAGATTCAGAGATAATTTTAGATAAAATATCTTACAATTTGTATTTTTGCAAAATTTTGAATTCCGAATTTTTCCCAAAACTTGTACGCAACTACGAATTAGTTGGTTGTATGTTTCAATTAGTTAGTGTGTATTATGAATTTACCTTTTTTTGGAATTATAATGTCTATTTTTGAATATTTTTTGAAGCAGTCACAACATGAATTTTTTTTTTAAATAATTTGTTTTTTTTACAGCAGCGTACCAGTTTAATCATCTGAATCCGAATCAACGCTAATCATCAGGACCCGTTTACAAAGTGTTCACTAGTTCAACAACATAATTGTGGAATAAAAAGGTAAATTTTAATTTTATTTAATATATTTAAGGTTTTTTATAGTCTGAGGGCGCCGTCCCATGGCTGCGTTTTGCATTGCGTTGTAGTGGGAGAAAAAAGGATATACATATACTTTGTCTTTTTCTGTCCCATGGTGTCCACCTATTATTATAATTTACTATTTTTGCAAAATATATTTTCTAGTTCTTGAAAATACTTAGACATTTTGATTAAATATTTCAAAATGTTAAATTCTCATAAATTTTCGATAAATTCTTTTGATGACGTAACTTACGGTAAAGTTTTCTGTTGTCTTACCGAACTTTAAATTACGGAGAATTTAAAATTACTACTAAAAACTCTATTTGTTTGGTGGGGGAAATTCAAAATGGATGCTAGCCGGATGGAAAACAATGCATATGGTATAGTCAATGGGATGAAATCAGTTTTTTCAAGTTTTTTTTAAAAACATATTTTTGAACCTATGATTATTAACTAATTATTTTTGCTTCCTCGTAGAGGAAGCGTTGTGATCGTTAAGATTTTCGATTTTCCAAAAATAGTGTAAATCTACTCAGTTTCATCTGAAAAGTTCAAATTTGTATTCCTGACAAAATGTCCGGATGTGTGTGTGTGTGTGTGTATGTGTGTGTGTATGTGGTAAATTTTTTGTCGCCAGGATATCTCCAGAACGCTTCAACGAATTTTAATAAAATTTGGATGACATGAAGCTCACAAATATCTAAATTTTGAAACAGGGATTTTTGAAAATACCCAATCAAATTTTTTGAGCACCTTTTTTCATCGAAAAATGTAGTTTTTTGGCAAAAAATTTTTTCATGCTAAAAATTTAGACAAATGAATGAAAAAATCATATTCCTTGTTTCAAAACGAATCGATTGACCTATATAAAGTATATAATTGACTAAAAACTCACGTAATAATTCATGATTTTTCAGTTTTTTTCATAAAAAAATCTCGTTTTTGGAAATTTAAAAAAAAAAAATTTTTAATGCTAAAAATTCAACCAAACGAATTAAAAAATCACATTCCTTGTCTCAAAACGAATCGATTGACTTATATAAAGTATATAATTGACTAAAAACCCACGTAATAATACTTATTTGCATAAAAATAAATAATAATTAATTTAAAATTAAATTATTATTTTTTATATTATAAATAAATTTATTGCTTTCTCTATGAGGAAGCAAATTATCTTGCTTCCTTGTTTATCTTTAAGAAGCTATTTTTAAAATAATAAAAAGTAACATAACATTTTTATTCAATTTTATTTTTTTAAAAAATAGCTTCCTATAAATAAAAAATAATCTGTTACTAAACATAAGTTCAAAAATTTGTTTTGAAAAAGTTAATTTCAAAAAACTGATTTCGTCCCTTTGACTACCATGCATTGTTTGTCATCCGGCTAGCTTCCATTTTGAATTTCCCCCACCCAATTAGAATAACCTTTATCATGCCTATATGCCTATATGAAAATCCGACACACTAGTGTGGTCAGCTGACCACTGCTCCATGGAGATACTTATCATAATTCTGTTTTATTTAAATAAGTAGATAAATATAGATCAAATCGCGTTTAAAATGAAAACAAATTCTCATGTTATGCCCAAATAATACTTAAACTAATGTTTGTAATTGATAAAATATTTTATTATTTTTCATTAGTTTTAATACAGAATGACAGAATATTAAAAGTTCTTGTTATAACCTACAAATCGAATCTATATATTTACATGCGTTGTGTTCAGGGATGTAAAGTTACGCGTAACTTCGAGTTTTTTACGTAAATTACATGGGTTTTTTTCATTTGTAAATTACGTAATTTACCCCCTACTCCGAAAAAATACATTGTTTGAAGGACTCAGGACGTAAATTACGTACGTAATTTACATGTAAAAAACTATGTAATTTACGTGATGTAAATTACCTTTACATCCCTGGTTGTGTTATTCAACACCCTCGACGAAGTAAAATTACGGCAGGTTACGTAATATTACGACAGATTGTGTGTATTTATTAAATAATGTATATTAACTGTCGTTTATTAATAGAGACTGTTTCTGTCGAGATAATAACAGAGACTGTTTCTGTCCTTTTCTGTCTCATGCCCTGCTCCAATAACCGTATTCGTTGTGCTTTGGGCTCATTTCAGCATGTAAAATAACATGTTACATGCTTTAATAGACTGATTTTTTTTTTAATGTATACTATAATATTATATTATTGGCCTACACTGTAAAAAATTTCGTTGTATTTTTACACCGTGACACGAGGAAATAAATTGCTTCACGTGGCACGTAGTAAATTTACAACGTATTACGATGAAAATATTGGATCCAACATGCAAACAATTCACGTACGACGTAGTAAAATCACAGTCAATGCAGAAAAATCAGAATGCATTTATGAGCATGATGGGTGTAATATTACTACGTGATACGTAAAGCGAAATATTTCCATCGTGTTACGTAGTAGTTTTGTGATTGTTGTGATTTCACCACTTTCATTTTTATCACGTATTACGATGGAGTATTAGGGTAAAATCTCACGTGAGCAGGGCCGAATTGGGAATTAAAAGCGGCCCGGGAAAAATATTCAAAGCGGCCCCTTTCTATATAATTGAAAATTTTTATTAACATTTAAAACTAAAATATAAAAATATTAAATTATTAAATTTTTTTATTTAAACTTATCAATAATTTAATTATTTGGAATTTCTTGAACAGTAGCATTCTCTACTGCCATTTGTACGAAAGCAGCAGTAATTTCTTAGTTTAATGAACACCTCAATCTGGTTTTAACTAATTTTAAAGGACAAAAAATGGACAACTTCTATTAAACAAATATAATAAAAAAATTTTGAGAGAATTTCCTGTCTTTAAAAATTGCTCTGAATGTATTCCTATCTACCTTAACCCCTTCAGCATCAAAAACAACCCTTTAAAATCATTCCTTAATATTCAATCAAGAAATGGACAATTTTTATTAAATAAATATAATAAAAAGTTTTTTAGCGAATTCCCCGGCTTTAAAAATCGCTCAGAAGGAATTTCTATCTACTTTGCCCCCTTTAGCATAAAAAAAGTCGGCTTTCATTCACCTGAAAATCATTTTTTCAATATTTGAATACCCAATTACTTTCTTTAATTTACAATTATTTTCTTCAAATCTCAATTATTTTCTTCTATTCACAATTATTTTAATTAATTTTTAATCATGTTTTTCAATTTTCAAATATTCTCTTTAATATTCAATAATTTTCGGCTTCTTTCAATATTTTTATCAATTTTCAATTGTTTTCTTCAATATTCAATAATTCTCATTTTTTCAATTGTTTTTCCAGTTTTCAACTATTTTCTTCAATTTTCAAATATTTTCGTTTTTTTTCAACTATTCTTATCAGTTTTCAAATATTCTCGTTTTTTCAATTATTTTTTCAGTTTTCAATTATTTTCTTCGATTTTCAAATATTGTCGGTTTTTCAATTATTTTTTTTCAGTTTTCAATTACTTTTTCAGTTTTCAAATATTCTCATTTTTTCAATTATTTTTCAGTTTTCAATTATTTACTTGAATTTTTAATTATTTCAGTCAATATTAAATAATTCTCGATTTTTTTCAATTATTTTTTCAATTTTCACTTGTTTCCTTCAATAGGCAATTATTATCCAAGAATTTCAATCCAGTTCAATTTTTTATAATCCAAATAAATTTACAATTATTTTCTACAATTACTACAGTAATTTTCTTTCAATTTTTATTCATAGTTATTTCTGTTCTAAATTTTAATTAACATTCTTAACTTTTAAGATAATTCTGTTGAAATGTAAACTTTTTAATCTTGCAATTTTTCGAATTTTTTGCAATTGTCCTTTATTTTCGTCCTTTTTCAATTATTTTCTTTCATATTATTCAATTATTAATCATTTTCTTGAAATTTCAATTCAGTTCTTTAATTCTTTAATTATTTGTATCCAATCACAATTCTTGTCTTTTATTGATACTTTTTTTCATTTTCAATTATTCTCTCAATTTGGAAGTATTTTCTTCAAATTTTAATAAAGTTTAATTTTTCAAAAAGCAATTAAACTTTCAATTGTTTCTAGAACTATTCCTATCATTTTCTTTCTTTTTTAGTTTTTTTTTAATTTCATGTTTATCTTTTTCTGTTTAAAATTATTTCTGTCAGTTTTTAATTTAATAATCTTGCCATGTTTAGAATTTTTTCCAATTGGCAATTATTTTCTTCAATATTTAATAATTCTCGGCTTTTTTCGATGATTTTTTCAATTAACAATATTTTTCTTGAACTTTCAATTCAATTTTTCAACTATCCTCTTAAATTCACAATTATTATTTTCTTTAATTTTGAATTTTTTTCTTCAATTTTCAACTATTTCTTCTAATTTGAAATTATTTTCTTCGATTTTCAACCAACTTTAACTTTTTGAAATCCCATTCAATTTTCAATTATTTGTTATAATTATTTCTACAGTTTTCTTCAGTTTTTAATTGTCAATTATTTTCTTAAATACTCACCAATCCTGGGCTTTTTCACTCTTTTATACTATTTATTTATTTATTAATATAGTAATTTGTAAATTATTTATTATCAATAATTTTTTTGAAATCTCAATTTAACTCCTTAATTCCTCAATTTTTCTGTCTAATTCACAATTATTTTCTTCATTTTTTAATTATTTTGGCAATTTTTAATATTATTTTCTTCTTATCAATTTGTGATTATTTCTTCAAATTTCAATCCAGGTCAATTTTTTAAAATTAAAATTTTTTTCAATTATTATTATTTCTGTAATATTTTTCCTTTTTTAATTTCCAATTGTTTTTTTAAAATATTATATTTGTTCTTTAATTTTTTAAATTATTTTTGTCAATTGTCGATTTATTAATCTTGTCATTATTCCAATTTTTTTCATTTGTCAATTATTTTCGTCATTTTTTAGTTATTTTAGGTCGATATTATCAACTCGAGAACATTTTTGGATGGTCAAGAGATTTTGAGATCAATATCAATATTGCTCAAATATGATATCGTCTTGATATCGTAAAGCACTAAGAAATAATTGTCAAGAGAACAAAATAATTTAAAAAGTTAAAGATTAGTTATAAAATTTTTTGAGAATTATTGAGGATTGAAAAAATTGAAGGAGATAATTGAAAATTGAGGAATGTAATGGAAATTTAAAAAATGTAATTAAAAAATGAAAGAAGTAATTGAAAAAGTCTAGAATTCTTGAATATAGAAAAAAATAATAATTGAAAACTGAAGAATGGAATTGAAAATTGAAGAATGGAATTGAAAGTTGAAGATAATAATAAATAAGAATTGTAAAAAATAGTTGTAGAATTGAACAATTTAATTGAAATTCTACAATTTCTGTGATTGAAAGAACATAGAAAGAAGCCGAAAATGATTGAATGTTGTAAAATTAATTGAAAATAGAAAAGAGTAATTGAAAGTTAAATGAAATTTAATTACATAAATTAAATTATTAATTAGACCTACAAAAATACCGGCCCGCCTGGCGGCGGCCCACCGGGATTTTTCCCGGTATCCTGAATGGCCAATCCGGGCCTGCACGTGAGCAGAAAGCATAAAACCGAAAGCAGAAATCATGAGAGTGAGAGAGGAAGGTAGATATCACTGTCTCTCTCACTCTCATGATTTTCTGCTTTCGGTTTTACGCTTTCTGCTCACATGGGATTTTACCCTTACAATATAAATTTACGTTTGGGACGGAAAAATACTTTGCATTAAAATGCTGCTTTCATACCTTTTTCAGGAACTTTACTTTTTTCTCATTCTGCTACACAGCAGTGGCATAAGTTTGTCTCGTTCTCGCACTAATTATGTGCCCAGACCATCCACTGCCAGACCATTATGCCACTGCTGTGCAGTAGAATGAAACAAAAGTAAATTTCCTAAGAAAGGTATGAAAGCGGCATAATTCTGCAAGTATTTTTTTTACAGTGTAAAGGCCTAAGAAGATAGAATACGGATACGGGACCAATGCATGAAACAGAAAAGGACAGAAGCAGTCACTGGTCCTTTATTATCTCATGTCCTTCTTCCGTATCGTATATTCATTGTGCGTTTGGATTATGAATGTCGCTGTTAAGACGGCGCTAAATGTTTTCTTTATGGTTATAATAAAACAAGAGGATGTAGTGAGCTTTTGTAAGTTACGTGTAGCTTCAAGATTTTTAAGTAAATTACGTGAGTTTTTTACATTTGGAGTATACGTCATCAGAGCCGGCTTAAGCACTTTCTGCGCCCCGGGCGAAGTTCAATTTTGCCCCCCCCCCCCCCACCCTCTATAATATGCAATCTGTTTAGAAATATAAGAAATTTAGAAAACTACATTTTAACAAAATTCAACATTTTCAATCTATGTAACTCAAAAACTATTTTATGAAATTTGAAAAAATGTAGTGTTTACACTTCCACTAACAGTGAAAACACTCTAGCAAAGTTTATGGTAAATTAAAAAAATGTTATCTTTTGACCTGGACAGTTAAAAAATGTTTTTCTATATATGTACATGAAGTATGTTACGTCTACATCCCTGATTGCGCCCCCTTTAGCTCTGCGCCCCCCCTCCTAAAGCCGCTACTGTACGTAATTTACCCCCCACTAACAGAAAATGCATTAAGTGTGATTAGTGATGTGCTGTGTCCCAAATTACTCACACATTATCTAACGCGTACTTACCGGTATAAAGCGTTACTAAAACCGTTATATACATATAATTACACAAATGTGTTATTAAATTTCTGGATAAACTTACGAAAAGCTCGAACCTCAAATCTTTTTGATACTTCCTATATACTTATGTAATTTGATGCGCTGATTACAAAAATCGTAGTAAAAATTGGCGACTAGCTCATCTTTATGGTAAAAACCATAAAAAAAACCATAAACATAATGGGTTTTTGCATTTATTTCAGTAAATTAAAAATATAAAAAAATTTTTTTATATAAAAGTTGTTGGTCTTATTAAAATACACATTTTATGTTTCTTACATTTTATTCCAAATGTGCATAGTTTTAAAGAAAAATGCAAAAAACTACAAATCACCATAAATACGTTATTTTTAACGTAATTTACGTGTTTTTATTTAATCTTTTAACTCGTCTTTTAAGTTGGTTTGTTATTTCGGGAGGCTTCGCACCCCGAAAGGGCTAGTCCCTGACCCCCTTATGTCTTGGACAATCTAGGGGGAGGGTTGGGGTGACATACTGAAAGTGGAATGTAGAGAGCGGTGGGTTTTTTATCATAAAAACGATCAAGTTAACAATTTTGTAAATATGATTTTCGTAATTACAGCATAAAATTACGTCAATTATGTAATTTCACGTTATTACATAAGTGTACGTAATTTTACGTTATTAGGTAATAGTACGTAATAAATGTAACGTTACGTCATGAACGTAATGTTACGTAATGTAATGACGCAATTATGACTGTAAGTAATTTAATACTGATATAATATGGGTATTTGGTCACATTTATGGTGATTTATGTTTTTTGTAATTATTTCGTAAACTAATTGGTTTCAGTAAAAAACGCATTAAACATAAAATATGTATTTTAATGAGATCTACATCTTTTGTATAAATTGGTTTTTTATATTTGCAATATTTAAAGAGATAAATGCAAAAATTCGAAATTTTCATGATTCTTTATACTTCTTTCTTACCATGAAATTCAAATTTGCGCTAATTTTCACTATGATTTTCGTAATCAGCGCATAAAATTACGTAAGCATACAAAGTATTAACAAGATTGGAGGTTCAAGCTTTTCGGAAGTACACCCATTTTTAAATGTTTTCTAATGCCTAAATATATAATTTCTCGCGTAAAAATAATTCCTGTAATATTTAATTGTGAATTAGGTTTATTGCTTTTTATTTTACTATTTATTAAATCATTGGATTCAATAGAATTTTATCGATTACATTAGAAAGCACTCTCCCATTAAAATATAACCTAATTAAAAAACACGTTAAATAATAAACATTTTGTTATATTTTATCGCTTGACAAGGAGATCTTTGTTATATAATGGTTTTGAAGGGAGACTGCATCGATATTTTCAGCTATGTAAAAAAATCAACTTAAGTAATTGTCGCTAAAATTTTTAAAATAAATTTTAATTTAAATCATCAGCCAAAAATTTTTTTGACAATCTTTGAATTTTTATGTTTTGTCAAAATTAAAAGATTTTAAAATCCATGCTTAATTTTTTTAGATCAACATATGTTTCTTTAATAGAAAAAAAAATTGCGACCCAAAATTTTAAATTTTACTGTTTTTGGACCTTTTTTTTTGGTAAAAAAATTATTTTAGGAAATTAAAAAACCATTAAAGATTTTTTATCTTTGCACATTCATAATTAAATTAGTTTTATTTCTACTAATCATCATTTAGTAAAAAATAACTAATAATTGGTTAAATTCACTTTTAGATTATGTCAAATAACGAATAGTTTAATTAAATTCTGTTTACTAATTTAATTAGTCAAATTTTACTTTTTATAATAATGTAATTTTTTACTAATAATTAGTCATATTTTACTAATAATTAGTTATTTCTAACTAATCAGATTTAATGACTATTACTGGATTTTTATTTGTTAAATGCTTATGTAGATCTTATATATTCCAATGAGTTTTTTGATGTTTTTTTGAAAATTTAGTAATTTTTTGGAGTTCAAAATACGAAAACTTCAAGACAATAAAAAAATTTTAATAATAATTTTTTAACACGATATAAAATAGAGGGAGGGTGTTCAAAAAATTTTGACGTAACTTTAAAAGGGTGATTGACAAATGTGTGATAAGTTATGACAAGGGGCGGGCAGGGGGGGGGGGGTCGAAAAAAGAAAAAAAAGATTTCAAATTTTACCAGAATTATGACGTCAAACATTTTTTAATCGTAAGCAAGTTGTTTTCGATCTTATTTTTCATTAAGATTGTTAGATATAACCTTTTTCTACAGAAAAAAATTAATTTTTTACCGAAAAAGTGCTTCAAAAATTGTATAATTTTAATTTTTGGGTCCCCAACTTTTTTTTTTATTAAAAAAACATATTTTCAAAAAATACGCATGGGTTTTAAAATATTTTAATTTTAACAAAAAATAAAAATTCGAAGATAGTCAACAAATTTTTTGACCAATCTTTTTTATAGCCGTTAAATTCCTCGTTAAAAATTACTATAAAAATTATAATGACGATTAGTAAACTGGATTCTTTCACATTGTTGAAAATGTCGCAGTCTCCCCTTAATTCTTATTTTTAACATCTTCAAGGTTTTTTGGTGAGCATAGATTCGATTCAATTCAATTCTCTCGAAATGATTTTTAAGTTCCCAACGCTATTTAAAAAAAAAAATCTGTGAAATTAAAATAGAAGTCTACGTTGCTCGGACTCGAACCCCTCCCACCCCATGTAATCTAGCGTAGCATTTTGCCTGATCCCCCTCCCCCCTAACAGACCACGTAATTTATGGATAGTCCCCAAGTAGAAAAAGAATCAGATCAAAGTCTTAATTGTAGTACAGTATACAATTCGTTTTTTCTAAATATTTCAATTAGGTATTATTATTAAATAATAATAATCTCCGTAAACTCCTTAAGTTTTATATTTATTCATCTTTTTCTGTCCACGTTTTAAAATCCAAAGTGAAGTTATTCCCTGCTTTTTTATCAGGAAATTTTAAAATTGTTTTAGTTTGCAGACAAAATATGCAGATGAGTTAGCCTTAATGATGAGATATTGATTATGACTACCAATAATTGATATATTACACACTTATATGAATTTTAACAATAATTTATATTCATTTAAAGTGTCGAATAGTTGAATTTATTAAAAATTCAAATGACGTCATTTTTCTTTATTGGAAAAAATTAAATACAGTTTAAATTATTCTGTAACCTTTTTAATCATTATTGAAGTTCCGAAACTTTCATCAAGTTTGCTGCAAATTTAAAAACTTCCGGAAAGGTCGCAATTCTGAATTTAATTTTTTCAAATATCAATTATTCTCTTCAGTCTTTAAATTATTGTCATGAATATTTGAATTGATTACACAAGTTTTCATTTACTTCTGTCATTTTTCAATTATTTTCTCAACATTTAAATTATTTTTTCCTATCTTCAAATTATTGCCAGGAATATTTAAATTTTCAACACCATTCTACTTTTGTTAATTTTCAATAATTTTCTTCAAATTTCAATTACTTTTGTCATTATTCGAGTATTTTTGTCATTTTACGATTATTTTCTTCATATTTCTATTATTTTTGCAATTTTAGAATTATTTTCTACCAATTTCAATTATTATTTTCCTCAAATTATTGAATGCGACCTATTAATATTTAATATAATAATTATTATTGTTATATCAAATTTTAATTTTATTGTTACTTAAAATAAATTTTTTATTGTAATGGGCTTTTGCCCATAAATAAATAAATAACTAAATTCACTGTTTCTTATTGTCATGAATTTTTAAATTTATTATATTAGATTTCAATTATTTTCTTCAAATTTCAATTATTTTCTTTATTTTTTTATTATTGTCATGAGTTTATTAAATTTGTACATTGTTTTTCGATTAATTTCAACAAATTTTAATTATTTTCTTCAAACTTCAATTATTTTTGAAACTTTTCAATTATTTTTGAAACTTTTCAATTATTTACTTCAAATTCCTATTAGGGGTAAACGGTACAGTAATTGGCCATATAAAAGATCAAAAATCTCCAGATAAAATAATATAAAGCGTGAAATTATCAAAGAAAAATTATTCTCAAATAATTACCTTTCGATAGAAACAATATAAATCAATTGAAATATGATATTAATAAACTTGCAGTAATGTCCAAATGTAAGGTTAATTTGAGGTTTTTATTAGGTTATTTTCAATGTTTTCTAGAAGATTTATTATTTCATTTTTAAAATATCAATAAAATATACTGTCTTTTATACCTTGAAGAAGAAAATTTGCAGATTTCATTTAGGTATAGAAAGCAGTATATTATAACAGCATTTCTTTAATATTTCCAAAAATGATGAAAGGTGGGCAATCACTATAAGGGGAGCAACAACTGTATATCGTTTATCCCTATTTCGTTTCAATTTTTGTCATCATTTTTTGATTTTTAATTAGACCGAAACGGTCCACTCAAAATTTGTGTTAAAATAACACAAACTATATGTTAATTTAACAATTTTTATGTTAAATTAACACAATCTTTATGTTAAAATAACACAATCTTTGTGTTAAATTTAACACAAAGAATGTGCGGACCGTTTTATACACAAAATTTTTAACTGTGGGGACTCAAATTTTTAAGTTAAAAAGTTTTTTTTTTCACTATTTTCAATCTGCAAGTCCACTGGCAGCCTTTCTTATTGGATAAATATTATTCATCGATTTATTTTATTCAGTATTATCGTTTAATTTCTAAAACGTATGGAAAACTAATCGCACAATTGCGCGCGTTATATTTTGTTAGTATATATAATAATTTACAAGTTTCTTTCAATTATATATTTTTTCATTCTGTTTACACTTGAAGTATATCATCAAACCTTCAAACAAAAATGCTCTTACCTGATTTCAATGTCGATTGATGTTTCTTGGTCTTAATTGGCGAAATAAATTAGTTAATGTTGATTAATTAGAAATAATAGAGTGGCACAAGTGGTGGAACTTAAATTTTGTTGCTATAAAAAAGAGCTAAATATTATTTTTTTAGATTTTTTAATATTTTTTCCCTATTTTAAAAATACTTTAAAAATAATATTTAGCTCTTTTTTATAGAAACAAAATTGAAGTTCTACCACTTGTGCCATTCTATTATTTCCAATAAATCAACATTAACTAATTTATTTCGTTTATTAAGACCGAGAGACGTCAACATTGAAATCAGGTGAAAGCCTTTTTTTCACAGGTTTGATGAGCCTTAAATTTTGAAATCATATTTTACGGCTTAAACGCATCTCAGGGTTCCCCTTACCTGAACTTGGAGTGCTGACCGTCATTAAGGGGACCATATTGTTCCCCCGAAAACGCTCGAGTTGACGCTCGCTCGCGTTAATGAGCTTCACATCAGGAGGCGAATGTGACTTAATAGCTTGTGTCACAAAAATAATCAAATTATTTATATGGTGGAAATATTTTTTATAAATAAATTTAAATTAAAAAATATTCTTATTTTTGGATTCTCCGTTTCGCAACAATTCCAATTATACCAAATTTGACATAAAAATTCATATTTTTCCATTCTTTTTTTCTGTGACAATTTGTTAAATACACAATTTTTAAATAACACACTTTGATCTTAATACAAGTATATATTGTGTCCAATTAATATGATATAAATACTTACAATATTTTCAATTTAATCATTAAAAAATAGCATACGTCAATAATTCAATAATAACAAAAATACAAAAATAACAAGAAATAATAATAAAATAATAATAATATTAGATTTACTTTTAAAATTCAAATTCTAGAGAGTTGGTTTTTACAATGTAACTGAAAAATGTAAAAAGATTGAAAAATATGAATTTTTATGGCAAATTTGGTATGGTTGGAATTGTTGCGAAACGGAAAATCCAAAAATGATAATATTTTTTAATTTAAATTTATTTAAATAAAAAATATCTCCACCATATAAATAATTTGACTATTTTTGTGACACAAGCTATTAAGTCATATTGAACTCCTGATGTGAAGCTCATTAACGCGAGCGAGTATCGACTCGAGCGTTTTCGGGGGAACAATAGGGTCCATTTAATGACGGTCAGCACTCCAAGTTACCTTTTCAAAATGTTCTCAAATTTTAAATTTATAGAAATTTTAATTTCTTCAAATTTTGATTAATTTAAACTTGCATTCATTAAAAGTTAAATAATTACATGGTTCAAATATACTAAATTTAAAGTGATTTAAAAATGTCAATTCTTTTCTCAAGATTTCTATTTCTTAACCTACATCTCTCAACTATTTTTATCATTTTTCAATTATTTTCTACAATTTTTAATTATTTCCATTATTTTTCACATGCACTGAGAAAATAAGTTGACTAAATATAACCAATTTTTGATTAAATTTAGCAGAGAGAGGTTGTTGATATAGCACCTGCAAAACTCTTTGTTTATTATTAGCAGATTAAATGCTACTGTTAACCTTGAAGTTTAATTGTGATCCCCGGTATAGCCTAACGCACATTGAATCGTAATCGCTAATCCTTAATCGTAAGAATGAGAGGAAGTAGGACAGACATATATCTCTGTCCTGCTTTCTCTCATTCTTACGATTAAGGATTAGCGATTACGATTCGTTGTGCTTATCTTGTGTGTTTTGTTCAGAGTCCCTTAACCTAGAAATTGGCTAGAGGCTTATTTTCTCAGTGTTCTTTCCTTAATATCTTAAATCTACCTTCCGCAAAGTTCAATTACTGTCTTCAATTTTTTTAATCACTTTTTCAATTTTAATTATTTTTTCTTCGACAATATAACAATTTCATTATTTATTGATAATTTTTATATTATTTATCACAAAAATTTAAATTAATTTTTTTAATTTACCATTAATATTTTCATCTTGCAATTATTATCTTAATTTTTAATTCTTTTTATTACTTCTAAATTCATTTTTTTCGCAATTTTATAACTGCTCCAATTTTTATTCTTATTAATAAGTTCTGTAGATAAAATATTCTAAATTAAAATACGAACTCATTGGTCTATATGAAGTATATATTTTTCTGAAAATTGATAGATTTAATGGCTATTTTTTATTTTTAAAGTAAATCAAATTTGATTTTTTTCTGCGTTATTATAATCTATTGCATCCTTTATGAGGGAGCAAATTATTTTGCTTACATGGAAGTACTAGACTAGTCTAGGTCTCGTCTCATCTCGTCTCGGTTTTCCGAGACGAGACCGAGACGAGACTCATCTAGGACAAAACGAGACGAGACCAATACAAAGTTTCTCGAGACCGAGACTCTCGACGAAAATTTAAAACAAAAAATAAAATATTATTACGAGAATTTATTTATTATTTTTAAGTTAAGTTATTAATTTCTATAAATAATTTATGTAATTAATTAACACACAAATATTTTTTAACTAAACATTTTTGTTATATTTTTACAAATAATTAATAATCGCGAAAAACTGCTGATCGCCATTACCTCGACAATTTTGCCAAAATTGCAAAATTTTGGGGTAATAGCGAACAGAATTTTTTTTAAGAAAGTCTAAGAAGAAAGTTATCTAAAGTATATTACTGTAAAGGGATGAAATATCTTGAAAAAAATTCGTAGTAGGTATATGATACTTGAATTAGTTGAATGATAATGTATCATATAAGTTCAAAAATCAACCATGCCTTTCGTAGCAATGTAAAAAATTAAATAACTTGAAGAAATATTAAGGGATTTATCTTAAACTTGGTAACAATTAATTAATTAATAAAAATTTATAAAAATTGAAATAATTTACAAAAAAATTAAGTTACGGCAATTCTGAATACACCACTTTGAAGCTTATCAAAATGCGCATCCAACGAGCCCTATATGAAGTATTTTGGATAATTTTATGATTTATAAATAAATATTTTTAAAAAATTAAATAACAAATAAATATCATCCATAAAAATAAAGGTAGAGTGCTAAATTTTTTTTTAATAGGAAGGTTTTACAAATCTACAATAAATAATATCTAGCTAAAGCATTTCCAACCATTGAAAATTTAAATAAGACATTTTTATATCAAAATTCAGAACACTACATTAAACTCGCACTAAAATTCAAACATCTATAAATTAAGTTTGGATAAAAAATGTTAAATATTTTCTCCAAGAGGAAGCAGAAAGTAATTAAATCGAGTTTTAAAAATGATGCACATAATATTAAATATTAGGATCAAAAAATTTTAATTACTATTATAAAAAGATTTAAAGTCTTGTAATTTTGAAAACGATATAGGTATATAAAATTAAATTATACAAATTATTATGAAAAAATATAATATTGAATTGTTAAAAAATTAATAATAACTGTTCTGTAGAAAATGACATAAAAATATTAGGTTCGGTGGTTACACAAATATTTTCAACGAAGTTGTGCAGCGCGACGCGGCGCATGCATAAAGATGTGGATGTAAAAATATCTTATTTAAATTTTCAATGGTTAGAAATACTTTAGCTAGATATTATTTAATGTAGATTTGTAAAACCTTCCTATTAAAAAAAAATTTAGCACTCTACCTTTATTTTTATGGATGATATTTATTTGTTATTTAATTTTTTAAAAACATTTATTTATAAATCATAAAATTATCCAAAATACTTCATATAGGGCTCGTTGGATGCGCATTTTGATAAGCTTCAAAGTGGTGTATTCAGAATTGCCGTAACTTAATTTTTTTGTAAATTATTTCAATTTTTATAAATTTTTATTAATTAATTAATTAATAATTCGAAAACAACAAAAAACGTCATTTTGTTCTTTTGGTATGTTTAAAGTACACAACTTGAGCTTTCTTTTAAGACAAAAAAAAGAAAAAAAAGGGTCCATTTTGAAAAAAAGTCAAAAAAAATTTTAATTTTCAAAAAAAAAGGGTTAAATTTTGATTTTTAAAAAAATACTTTTTCACCATGTGAAAGAGCAGGAAAAAACCTTTCGAAAACATATTGGTGAAAATTTTTTTCATTTCGTTATTTAGCGAAATTTAGCGTTTTTTTTTTTGAAAAACTCAATGTTCTTACTTTACCCAAATCTTCAACCCCCTCCCCTCTCTACAATTTTAAATTAAATTGCATAATATTTGGTGGTTAAAGTACTTACCCATAGCACTAAATTTTGGGCAAATATTAGTCAGATTCAACAACTTTTAATTTTGACGCTGGACACTTGAGAAAATTTGCCCCATATATATGTTAATTTTTATGTAATATACTTAGAAATAATTATATTAAATTTAAAAAAACTTCATTTAAAAAAAAACAACAATTAAGGGTCCGGATTCCATAAGGTGTTACGCGTGACTTTCGTTGGCCCCTCGTTCAGTGAGTTCTCGCTGAACGCGGGGCCTACGTTAGTCACGCGTAACACCTTATGGAATCCGGACCCTCAATTTTAAAACGTAAATAAGAAATTATTTCACGAAATTTAAAAATATTTGGTATTTGCACTTCCACTGTATCAAAGTTAAGCTAAATTAAATTTTCTTTTTTAACCTGGACAGTTGAGGAATTTTTACCCATATCCTAAGTGCGAAATGCCAGAACTAATAACAAGGGCCAATCTTGGCCCAGTAATGATAACGGAAATTCGTCAAATTATACTGGGACAACATTTGCATTCTTAACGACCCTTGACTGCGCCAATATTGACTGCCAGTCTTGATTATCTAAATCTACCAACTTTCGGCCGGATTTCGGGCCAGTGATGGCCCATTAAATTAGCCAACATCGATTCTGTATTGAAGAATTTTTTCTGACAAGCAATAATCGAATCTCGGGCCAATAACGGCCAATGACGAATTTAAAAAATAACTATCTAGATTCTTTTTAACCATAATTAATTTTTTTACAAATAATTTGTATAAAACTTTAACAACTACAAAAACTACGATTATACGTAGCGAGTTAGCCACTATATAATATAAGCAATAATATTTCAGATTATGTTCAATGATATTAATTATGTGAACTAATCACGTAATTTTATCTAAAATTCGCATTTTTTTTGAAATATTTTCATCTTATTATTAACTGAAAAATTTTATTTCGTCGGAGTTGTAAAACTGCTAACTTATTTTGAATCATAATATGATTTAATAATAATAATAATAATAATAATAATAATAATAATATTAACAGTAGTAATAATAATAATATTATTATTATTATTATCATTATTATTACACAGGACAACAAAATTTCAACGATTTCTTGTTGACTAAAATATTATAGCTAATTCCACTAGATGCTTTATCTTTTAAAATTTTAGATCATATTTCACCTTTTTAAAATGTTTACAAATTTTAAATTTATATCAATTTTATTTTCTTCATATTTCAGTTAATATGAACTTGCATTGATTAAAAGTTTAATTAATCCATGTTTCAAATACATTAAATTTGAAGTGATTTAAAAATTTCTTTAATTTTTAATAATTCTTTTCTATTGTGATTTCGATTACTTAAACTACAATTTTGTACTATTTTTATCCTTTTTCAATTACTTTCTGCAATTTTTAATTAGTTTTAAATTGTTTTCCTAACTTTTAAATTTATCGTTTTCAAATTTCATTTATTTTGTATATTTTTTTTAATCACTTCTTCAGTTTTAATTATTTTTACCTTGACATTAAATTAATCAAATTATTCATTCCTATATTGTATATTATTATTCTCAAATTTAAATAAATTCTTTTAGTTTACCATTATTTTTGTCTTTTGCAATTATTATTTTCAATTTTTAATCATTTTCATAATTTCTGAATTAATTTCCTGAACTTTTAATATATATCTCAATTTCCAATGATTTTGTTAAATTTTAATCTCTTTTTATTATTTTGCAATTATTTTCTCCATCTTTTAACATTTCTTATTAGTTTTCATTTAATTTTCTAAATTTTCAGTTATTATGACAAATTTAAATTATTGTCATCGATTTTTCATGTTTTAAAAGATTTTTCAATTATTTTCATTTGCTTAAAATTAAATTTTTTTAATTTTTCTATTATTTTCTTCAATTTCTAATTATTCTCATTATATTGGCATAGTTTTTCAAAAATTTCAATTAATTATCTGAAATTTTAATTCCTTTCCTCATATTTTAATTATTTTTTTAAAATTTTCAATTATTTTCATTATAATTCAATTATTTTTTCATTTTTCAATAAAACTTTTTCAAAAACCTTTTTAATAAAACTTTTTAACTTTTATAATTTTTCAATTATTTCAATTAATTTCTCAGATTTTCAAGTAATTTTCTCAAATTTCAATTCTTCTTTTAATTTAAACCAAATTCCACAGATTTTCAATTATTTATTTCAAATTTTATTTTTTCAACTTATCATTCTTTTTATCACATTTCAATTATTTTCATTAATTTTAAAAATTAATTTTACTTTTTTTCAATTATTTTCTTCGATAATTAATTATTATTCTCATTTTCTCAAATTATTAAATATTTTTCTAAGAGTTCGATTATTTTTTTTCAATTTTTAATTATTTTCAGTTGTTTTTATAATTTCCAAAAAATTTTATTCATTATTATAAATTTTAATTATTTTTAGCTTCCTTTAACTCTTTTCTTCAATTTTTTTTATCTATTCTCATTTTATTTTTCATTTGATTTCTAAGATCTTAATTCGTATACCACTTTTTTTTTATTGAAATAAAATCTTGAAAGTTTTATCTAGAAGATTGTTTTTAAAAAATGATAAAATCTATGGAGATCATTAAATATTTGTAACCTCAAAAATTAAAAACTTAATTTATTAAAATAAATTACATAATTTATATGTGAGAGTGAAATTCAATCCTTGGAAGGTCGTAAAATACATAAAACTCGTAAAATTGGTTTGTGTATTTATTTATTTGGTCACTGCTACGTTTCGATGAAACGTCCTTATCAAGCTAATTTTGAAAAAAACACAAAATACACCAAGATTTAAAAAATGCATTGTTACTTAATTACATAAAACACAAATTATAAATAATAAAAATTTTTTTACCTAAATTAAAATTCGACGTTACATAATTACATAGGTGAAATAGCGAGAATGATGATACTGTTTTCTTTGCTCATTAATCTAAATTCAATCATGAGTTTGATTGGAATAACGTGGTGATTCTTGATAGGGAAAGTGATTATAAAAAACGAGTGTTTTCGGAAATGTTGCATAAAAAAAGTAATAATTTAACCATTAATAAAAAATCTGATATCTTATAACTTAATAAAATTTATTTCCCTCTCATTGACCGATTGAACTCATGATCGAATTTCTCTTTCTATTCGTTTGTGCCTCTCTGTTTATATGAAAGTTCATTGACGTCTATTTACCAAAATATTGTCTAATTACTTCGATTAGTTTTAAGTTTAGTCTAGACAAGATGCTTTTACTATTATGATGATTTTATATTTTATTAATAGGAATTTTATTTTTAATTTTGATTTATAACTATGTAACGTCGAATTTTAATTAAGGTAAACAAAAATTTTTATTATTAATAATTTGAGTTTTATGTGATTAAGTAACAGTGCATTTTTTAAATCTTGGTGTATTTTGTGTTTTTTTTTCAAAATTAGCCTGATGAGGATGACACAACAGTTTATCGAAACGTAGCAATGAACAAATAAATAGATGAACAAACCAATTTTACGTGTTTTATATATTTTACGACCTGCCAAGGATTGAATTTTACTCTTACATATGTATTAACACGGAAGGGAATTTCTTTTTTACTACTTTTGAATTACATAATTTATTTAAATTTCGACCTTCTATCTCAAGTACGATTCCTGATTAGTTTCTCTTCAAACGGTGCAAAAAACTGATCGTTTATAACTTTGAAAAATTTTCAAATTTTGAAAAAACCCTTTATAGGTTTTTCTTGTATCATCATGAACTATTATAAATCTATAAATAAAAAAAATCTCCTGACTCAACAAAAATTAAGAGGACACTTCAGGAATTCTGACCCATATCTTTTCCTAAACAAGAACTTCCAAAGCGCGCTACGCGCACAAAATTGTGCTCTTCTCGTTTTTTTTATTTTCTAATTGTCCCATTTTATGCTTACCAATTTCTTTAATTTGTCAATTTCCTATTTAAAAAAATCTCCAATTTTTCTATTTACCAGTTAACGAATTTTTCTATTTTGTTAATTTTACAATTTACCAATTTAAAATTTTTTAATTTTCCAATAACTACTTTTCCAATTTTTTTAATTGTAAATTTTGCAATAACCAAATCTCCAATTTCTCAATTTACAAATGCTTTTAATTTGACAATTTCCCGTGTAAAAATAGCCCTAGTTAGCCCAAATAGAAATTGCTTTCTGGTCAGGGGCTGGAAGGGTTAATTTTTTTCAAAATGAGAACATAAAAAATATAGTAGGGAACTGGCTGGGCTTAGTGTATTTAAAGCATAACTGGATTTTTACGGTTAATATCTTCAGGGAAGTTAAGATCGACTCATTGGCGGATCCAGGGGGGCCACGGGTGCTTGCCCCCCCCCCCAAAAGCCTCATATTTAACAATGAGAGTGAGAGAGATAGCACTATAGTGCTATCTCTTTCTCTCTCATGCAATACCCCCTCCAATAACCTTGTCTAGATCCGCCACTGGATCGACTACTTTAAAGTACCCATGTACCCAACAGATGTCCAGGACATTTCCGGTCAACTTCTTCGGGGAAGTTAAGGGCGTTGACCCGCGTGATAACTTCGAAAAATTGAATTTTTTTATTTTTCTTATATGATGTTCGAGTGCGCAGTCGAGCTTTCAACTGGCATTGAAGCTTTGTCGCTTTGGTTTTTTATCCGCGAATTTTATTATTCCATACACATTTATATAAGTAAAAAATAAGTACATTTAGAAAAACTTTAGTTTCCTAAAATAAATTTTCGAATATAACAGTTGTTTTAGTAATAGTTCCGAATTCACTGCCTTATTCGTACTTGAGCTTTCAAATGCGTTTTTCTCGAAACCACTTTTTTTCAACTGGTCGCCATGATATTTCAAAAACGACTTGACCGATCACCTTGAAATTTATAGGGTATGTTCAGCACATATGCGGCTACAAGCTGAACTAGGATAATTAAAAAAGGTCACGTTGTTTTTTTATACAAGAAAACAGGCCCAAAATAGAGTTTTTTTTTAGAAATAAAAATTTAAAGCCGCGTAAAACTTTTATTGTTTAATATTTTTTAATAATCCTAGTTCAGCTCGTAGCTACAATGACACAGATTAAAATTATTTTTTATTTTTTGATTTTTGACCACTCAGATGGTTGGAATCGTGGCGACCAATGCTGTACTTTTTTTTACTTCCCCGCGCTGTATCACATAAAGTTTTCATTATTTTTACTTCAAAAAATTTCTGAATTTACTTCAATAGTTACTTAATCTGTAGTAGAAAATTCAAAGTTGTAATAAACTAACATAAGTTTAAATGTTTAAAATATAGGGACTAAAAGTCTCAAAACAAGACATTTGGTTTTTTGTTTTTGTACAGCTATCATCATAAATGCTTTAACATATTTCTATAGGAGTTACGTGGTCAAATGTTAAAGCATGTCTGACGATAGCTGTACATGGTCATGTATGAGTTCGTGTACGTGTTCATGTACATGTTTTTTCAACCAGGCAATGTTTTAGAAAATTAAGTAATTTCATCTGTTAATTATAACATTATTCCTCTATTTGTAGAGTATTTTATCATTTTTTTTGTATTAACCGTAAAATGTCCGCAATAATTCATATTTAATCGAAAAACTTCATAAATTCTTTATTGCACAACCTAAAAGTGTGAATTGTATAAAATTTAATTTAATTCCTAACATTTGTGTCTTAAGTTTTTCATACATTTTGTAATTAACAGCCAATTGTTATTATTCCAGTTGAAGAGTGAATTAGGGGAGACCGGGTATGGTTGGGTCATTTTGCACTCTTCGTTGTTTAACTTCTTTAATATCCAATTTATAAAAACCGTATCGCACTGGAAACTTGCTGTAATATTTCAGCTTTCATTTCAAAAAGAAAAAGTCCCTTCATCTTTTTTATTTTAACTTTTTTTGGTACATTGAAAGTATACATTTATACTTTGGAGTAATCCAAAGTGTCACAATCTTCCCCGGAGCGGGGCAGGTTGGGTCATGATTCAAATGGTATTTTTTAAATGTTGAAATATTACTTTACATAATAAACTTAGTTTTTAGGGTTATTTTGTAATAAAATGAATTGAAAAATATATATATATAATGTAAATCAGTGAAAGTATAAGAACATAGAATAGAAAAATTAATCATATGGAAAAGATGAATTTTTCATTCCAAATTGTTAAAAAGTATTATCATTAGTGTTGATTGATTGAAATATATTACTGATAGTAAAATTTAATTAATTTAATGTTTGTAGTTTTAATGTAGTATAATTATATAGTATAGACTCCTCATGCGTTCAAGCGACCCAATTAACCCCATAGTAAAAACGACACAACTGACCCCTGCGGTGTTTTTTAAATATTTGATTTTTTTCTATCGACACTGCAAATATAAATTCAAATCTGTTCATTGTCCTTTAAGATCAAAATTTTATTATTAAACTTTTTTCTAAAACTATTGCTTAGGAAGATATAACAAAAAAACCAAATGGTAAAAATTTACTTTGGAGTATCAAAATAAGTTTTTCTTACAATTACTCCACATTAATGATAATATAATAATGAAATTTGGTACAAACTTGCATCTCAGTTTGTAAAATAATTTTTGTGTTGAGTGGAATTAAGGTAGTTCTCTCGAAAAAACTTTTTCTCAAAATATTTTTCTAATTGAAATATCATATAATAGAACATTCAACGAATACAATGATATTCTTTTAAAAGTAGGAAGCAGTGCTACTTTTTAAGATATTTGAGAATGAAGTTGAACTTTTTAACATGGAAGAAAGTAGAAGCCATGGTTAAAAAATACAATATTGCTAATCACAAAATGAATTTTCTTTTGGTTTAAAACTAAAAACTACTAAATTATTCTTTAAAGCATAAGGAATAAGATACCGTTTTGAAAAATGTGGCTTGCGGTACTAAATTTCAAAAAATAGCATTTTGAAATACACGTTTTGACGTTTTATTCATTTTTTTTAATAAATACAAAAGCGAGAGACTCTACACCTTGAAGTTGGCGCTATTCATTAAACATCACAAAAAAAGTAAAAAATGACAAAATTTGAGTTGAGAAACACTGAACCAAGAGAACTACCTTAATTCGACTAATAACATTTGAGTAAACTGCAATGACCCAACTAGCCCCTGTCTCCTTTATTCATTAAAACACTATTTTAAATCAAACGGATTTCACTATATTATAACCACTATAACCATTGGGTGGCTGACCATTATCATTCTACTAGTTGGTCCAACATTGACATATTAAGTCGGACTATTAATTATAAAGCTAGCTCAACTTTGGGAAGAGTAGTTGAACTAACCTAAAGTCCGCACCTGGGTTTTTACTATTAAGTAGTCAAACTTGATTACTGAATTAGTATCTTACATACTAATAATTAGTTTTTTTGTTACTAATTGTTAGAGCATAAAAATCTAGTATAATGTTTTACTATTAAGTTTTTATTCACTCCAATTTAGAAGGTGTATGTTTAAGGTCTTACTTCCGTTAAAATAATTTAAAAAAACCATTCATCAGAAGAATTTTTTTTTATTAAAATCCTTTGAGTTGTAATCTAATTGTAACATAAAAAACATATAACTAACAGTAAAACGTGAAGAAATCTGAATTTGAGTATTTTAAATTTTGTTACAGATATTAAGAAGCAAGTTTCAGCAATGTTTTCAAACAAGATTACTTCAGTTAAAACCATGAATTCATCGGTTAATGGGGAAAATTTCAAAAAAGGGTCTCCAATCGACTATAATAGCACATCTGCATATAGTCTAATTTTCCTGGCCGTTCATTATGGGGAATTAGATGTGGTCAAGTCCATAATTCAAGAAGACTCTCAAGAGGAACGAATAAATGGAAAAGCCTTAATTCATGTAGCAGCTGCAAGAGGACATGCAGACATAATGCGTTTGTTGTGCAAACATAATTTCTTCGAAAGCGTAAAAGATGAAGATGGCAACACTCCTCTTCATCTTGCTATAAAAGAAAATCATATGGAAGTAATTAATGTACTTTTATATGAAAGCGTCATGTTTGTCGACATTTCCCATCAAGAGCCATTATTTGATGTTGCTATAGTTGGTAAAATAAACAATAATCGACTAACTCCCCTTGCTTTAGCTTTTAAAGAAGCCCATTTTGATATTGCTAGGCATCTTTTAAATAGTCACCGTTATTCAGAAGATGTTGTAAGAGAAGCAATGACTCCACTTCATTTTGCTGCTGCGCTTGGAAACGAAGATTTAGTGGAGTTATTATTGAGGAATGGATTTGGGACAGTAAATGTTAGAAACAAGGAAGGTAAGACACCATTATATTTTGCTGCAGTAAATGGTCACATGCAGGTTTTAAAATATTTAATTAAGTTTGAATTCAACAACGAAGTGGTTTATCGTAGTAATGAAACATTATTGCATTGGTGTGCTCGAAATGGAGAGAATACGATTTTGAAGATGCTGATAAAAGCAGGGTTTCCTGTTGATATTTGTTTCAATGGTCTATCTGCTCTTCATTTTGCTGCTCTGTTTGGACATATCAAAGCAGTCAAATTACTTATTGAAGCCAGCGCAAATTTACATTTGATGTCCAATGAAAGGTACACACCTTTACATTTTGCGGCCCTTTCTGCAGAACCATCTGTAGTAAAGTTGCTTTTAAATGCTGGTGCAGTTCCAGAAAAGAAAATTTGTATTGTAAGTCAATCACTTCTTAATTGTGCATTGAACAGGCGGCTTCAAGCAGAAATGCAAAATAAGTACTGCGACATTTCATCATTACTTACGATAAATGAACCCGATGTTTGGATTGTTTCTCCACAAACGTTTAAAAATCTGCACGTGGTAACGGAATTGTTTCTGAAAAAAGGTCTATCTCCACTTGATCCTAGACCTTTGCAAGGACGTCCGATAGAGTTTGCTAGCAAAATTAGAATTTTAAATGAAGGTAAAGTAGAATTTAAATTGGACATCATTCGTTGCCTTTTCAATTACGCGGAAAACTACGAGTTTAAAAATTTAGAACATATCTTGTATATAATTCAAGGTTTCTCAATTCCTGATTTGATAGGTGTCATTTTGGAGTATGACTCAACAGCACTTTGCAAAATGCATGTAAAAAAATCCCATAATAATATTGATAATTATCTTTCGTTAATTGATTGTACAGAAAATTGTGATCCCTTCTATCAGGATCTATTGTCCAATCAAAGTGTAGTATCCCATCATATAATTAGTACGGACACTCGATTATATCTCCCTCGTAGGCATGTAATCCAAAACAATAGGGAACCCTTTTTTAATAACCGAGTTAATAACGACATTGTAGAAGAGACTGACACGTACATGGATATTGCAAAGTTGCTGGTTGCGCGTTCTGCTTTAATAGCACATACTTCGAGAAACCATACAGAGCCTAGCAAAACAGAAATTAATTTCCTTGGGTTATTTAATCTCAAGGTATGGTATAAGGAATGTCTTACTCAAGTAAAGTCTATGTCTGAATCTGAAATTTGTCTAAATTCGAAAATAAGTTTCCTAGATATTTTAACAAAAAGTATAGATGAAGTCGCTATTTACACGAGAAATACAAACCTTATACAAATTCTTGAATCTTCTTACTCGATGTTTCCTGCGTATACTCTACTATTCAAAAAGCGTATTGATAGAGCGTCACAGAGGAAAGATGCTATTAACATGAACTTTATATTGTTGTCAAAAGCGTTTTATCATAATCACCAAATTCATCTGCCATTGTTAGTTGTGGAAAAAATATGTGCACATCTGACGATGGCAGATTTACGAAGAATGTCAGCAGCAGTAAGCTTGTAAAAATTTGTTGTAAATATTTTGTATAATTTGTATAAGTCTTACAGTTTTATGTTAATTAATTATTTGTTTATAAAATAAAATTTAGGTGGTCTAATAGGAAATATTAGCAATATAAAAAGTATTTGTAAAATTGATTTAGTTGTTAACATTACACATTAATTGTTGAGTTTATTTATTTTTAATTCATTCAAGGCTGATAATAATAATACATTTGTATTTTCTTTCTCAAAAAGTATTTTCCTTTGGAAATTCTATGTACTTTATTATGATTATTTAGTTTTTGATATTAAGGATTAATTATTGAGTTTATTGATTTTTATTTCATTTAAGACTGATAATAATAAAATTATATATTCTTTCTCTGAGTATTTTGTCGTTTAAAATTGTTTGTACTTTATTTTAAACCTATGCTTCTTTTTCAGGTTTAATTTTATTAAGATGTCCTTCGATTAATAAATAAATTATTATTTACATAGTAAAGCTTCTGAAACTTTTACTAATCCAAATATTTGCAATAAAAAATCTTTTTGAAAATAATAATAATATTTTTTAACAATATTTATAATAAAATTTTAAAATCTTTGAAATTGTGATTGTTTCTGCTATTTACTATATTTGCAAACTGTTACTGTTGACAGGGTCAAAAATCGGTTTTTTTGCATATTTTGAAAGTAAAATATATTGAGAATGTGTTAGGAAAATTTCACACTTAAATTCAAAGTATTAACGAAGTTACAACCCGTTTACAAAACTTAAAAGCTGGTTTCCTCGAAAAATCATTTTCTAAATTGGTCATGGGTCTAATAAATTTGGATATATTATTATTCACATCAATGATTATAATCCCTAGTAAAATCAACTAATTGTAATAATATTTTTCTTTTATACTAACAATTTCTCAAAAAAAGAACAAATCCGATTTTTAAATATTTTCTTTCATAGAAAGAGATCATAGAACTTTCATAGAAACTGCCTCTATTGCCATAATTGCAATTTAATAACTTGAAAAAAAATTCTGGATAAATATTTCAAATTTAAGCGTGCACACCAGACTACCCTTTTAATTTAAATGCAAAAATTGTCAGTTAATTAATAAAACTAATTTTCTCAAATAACTTTCCAATTTTTCTTTTAATTAATATTCTATTAGAATAATTTTTTTTGTTTTAGAGACAAACTTATTTTGTTTGTCGAGACGTTGACACTAATCTCTCAAGTACTTTACTGTAAAAATAAAAACAAGGAATATTTCTGTGGCTGAAAGGTAAAACAATACAACTACCTTTCTATCATATTTGAGATAACATCAGATTTTTATATATGTAGATATACTTTTTAAAGTTTCATAATTGTAAATTGATTAAAATGTTTTGTTACATAGAAAATAATAATAGGGTAACGGCACCAGTGAAAGAATATTTAAGGAAATTCGTACTTTTATAATTAATTATTTTTTAATACGTGCATTAAAAATGGTCTCGCAAATAGTTTTTAAATAATTTCATTAGTGTAGAATGCGATGAATAAATTTAAATTACATAAATATAGAATATAATTGAAAAATGTAATTAATAAATAAGACATATCGATTTCACCAGTAAAGGAACAAGATCACCAATGAAAGAATTTTGAAGATCCAGTGAAAGAACAAACTCATTTTATATTAAATTAATTCATAAAAATACACTACTGTCGAACGGGGCTATTCTGGTACACCGGAAGCTATTATGGTGCAAGCTGGTTTTTTATTTCTAAAATATTTATTTTGAAATTTACAAATATGATTTTTGTTTGTAAATATAGTGTGATATTTTACAAACAAAATAACAGTATTGTTTCTAATAAATTCTTTATCAAAAATCCGGAAAAAATTGATATATCCATACAAATTTCATTAAAAAATTGAAAGTTCTCTAAAAATCTGCTTCGATCTTAATATTGACAAATTCCATGTAAAAGATATTTAAGGTACGTGTTGAGAATTTAGTTGGGACTATACTCACCTGATGGGCTAACTTTTTATTAAGAATTTAAGAAGAAAATGGTTAAAAACTGAAAGTTCAGCACATAGCGGGGCTATTCTGGTACAAAACTATTTTAATTATTTTATGAAAATTCGTTTTATTAAAACAGTAAAAAAAGTTTCTGTGCTTTGGTTTAATTGTTTTTGATACGTAAATGTTGTATTTTTGGTAAGAAAATTGGAAATAAGTCAAATTTGTCAAACTTGACAAAGGGTGCATCATAACCTCGAAAACCACTTATAATAATATCATATTATTTATAAGAGTTTTAAGTTATTTTTAATATTGCTTGATATAATATAGCTCAAAACGTTATTATAGACCATATTAAGTCGTTTAATTAGTCAAATAACACAAAATACAAAATTTTAAAAATTTCATTATTTAACTTTATATTTTCATAAATAATTTCTATAATAATAATTACTATTTGGAAATTTATCAAAAATTTGTCTCTAGGATATCTATTAAAAGGTTCCCACATAGTTTAATGCAAAAAATAAAATGTTGTCTTTATTTTATAAATAAAAATAACTTTTGTACCATAATAGCCCCGGCTGCAAAATTATTATAATACAAACTTTGAGTTCTTATAAATCTAAGAAAAAATGTTTTTATCCCACAGGCACAAAAATGGCGCTTTTAGATACCTGAAGACAGCGTCTAAAAGGTACTCATTTGTTCGATTGTATAAAAATGACGTCTATTTTTACCCTTGGGCAAAAAAGGATGCATGGCGCGTGTGTTTTTTTGCCCTTGGTTAAAAATGGAAGCCATTTTTATATAATCAAACAAATGAATGACTTTTATCCCCTGTCATCAGGTTTCAGAAGGATGTGAACAACGTGACCAGTTAGTTAAAAAAATTTTTGTGTAAAATTCTGATTTTTGGCGAAGCATAGAATACAAAAAAATACGGTTTTTGTACCATAATAGCCCCGTTTGACGGTATGTGAAAGAAAAACATGTCTCTAATTTTATAAAATAAATTTTAAAACTTACTTTTATTAACATTTTCTGGATTAACTGCTTATTAGGAACACTTTTTAATGTATTATTTCTTCTAACCAACTTTTTTGTTTCCGTTGTTGACAATTGTTATGTTAGATATTATATTTTTGATAACCACTTCAGATTGTTCATTTGCATGCAAATGAATGAAATTCTTTCACTGGATAGTGGTCAAATTCGTAACCAGTAAAGGGATTTGTATTTCTTAATAATATTTTATAAATAATTAAATGTTTTTGTATTGGCCATAATAAAAACTATGATTTGCTCATTATTGTGGAAAATGTCCACTTTATTCTTTTACTGGTGTCTGTTCTTTCGCTGACACTACTATACCCTAATATTGATGTATTTAAAATTTTTCAAAAAATCTACTATTTATAAGCAAAAAAAGGCGTCGCACTGGAAAAAGTAGGCATCTTAATTTAAGATACATTTGTAGACACTTTTAATATGTTTCCAAAAAGTTAGCAAAAGTATTTTAAAATGCATTCAGCATAAAACCCATTTAACTTAAATCTCATTTATCATAAATTCTATTTAACCTAAAATGCATTCTACCTAAATCCTATATTACCTGAAATAAATTAACCTTAAACACATTTAACCTAAAATGCATTCCGTCTAAATCTCATTTAACCCAAAATGCATTAAGCCTAAAACCCATTTAACCTAAATCCCATTAAACCTAAAATCCATTTATTCTAAAATGCATTCAGCCTAAATCTCATTCAACCTAAAATGCATTTGGCCGAAATCTTATTTAACATAAATCCCATTTAACCTAAAATTCATTCAGCCTAAATTTTATTCAATCTAAATTTCATTTCACGTAAATTCTATTTAACTTAAAATGCATTCAGCCTAAAACCCATTTGATTTATATTCATTTAACCTAAAAATCGTTAGGACTAAATAAATGACGTCTGTGAAGTTAGCACTCGAGGTATTAAAAAACAAACTTTTTTTATATGGAATCGTTAGGTGGTCGTTTGGTGATCGTTAGGTGGTAGTTTTTGTCGTTTGGTGGTTTGAAATAGAAAAACTACAGTAGTTTTAAAAATTGGAGTGCTAACTTCACGTAGCACTCCACTTTTTAATATTTTTTAAAAATTCCTTTTGGAATCGTTAGGTGGTCGTTAGGTGGTCGTTAGGTGGTCATTAGGTGGTAGTTTTTAACATTTGGTGGTCAAAATTTTACGAGAAATTCGACTTGTAAACTTTTTCTCAAAATTCATTCAAGCTGCGCACTAAGTTCTGCGCACTTATTCTTGGCGCCAAGATATGAATGTTTAAAAGTTTTTAAATATTTGTAATTGCTATAAAATAATAATTAATCAATTTGTTTCATGTTTTACATTTAGCAAAAGAGAAAACATTTTATAAGGATTACATTTCTTTATATTTATGAAAGCAGTATTAAAAATCATAAACTAAATAGAATTTTTTTGAAACTTAAATTGAAAATTTGAAATTGAATTTAAAAAATTAAAATTGAATTAAGCTAATTAAATTATATTAATTATAGTTTATATATTTTTTAAAATTTAATTTTAAAATTAATTTTAAATTCAAATAAAAAAAAATTTTAATTACATTTTAAATCTTGAATTAAATATAATTTTCTTTTTCAATTAAACTTAAAATAATAAATAAAACATTTCAATTTAAATCAACTAATTACATTGACTATATCAATTATATTAATTTGTTTTTAATTTAAAAAATTAAATTGTATTATTATAATCCAAACATATAATAGAATTAATTTCAATTAAATATTAGGAATCAATTTTAAATTTTAATAAAAAGAACTTCTCTAAATTAAATTTTGAATCTTAAAAGATGTAAAATTATTTAAAAAATTCAATTGGAAACTTGGAATTCAAATTAAAAAATAATTTAATTGTGTGTATTACAATCAATTATATTAATTTTTTCTTAATTTCAAAAATTAATTCCAATCAAATTAGATTAATGTAATCTATTAATAAAATCGAATTTTGAATTAAATCTTAAAAATAATTTTACATTTAAAAAACACGTTCCATTTTAAATTACACTTTGAATCTTAAATTATCTAAAATTTATTATTTGCTTTAAAAGATTAAGTGAAATATTGAAATTAAATTAAGATAATTAAATGATATTTATTATATTTTCCGGGTGCAGGAAATTTCCCAAAAACCCAAAAGGTCGAATATCCAAATGGTCGAATTTCAAAAAGTCGAATCTCCAAACGGTCGAATATCCAAATGGTCGAATTTCAAAAAGTCGAATCTCCAAACGGTCGAATATCCAAATGGTCGAATATCCATTTTGTCGAATTCCCAAATGATCGAATATCTAAATTGTCGAATTTCCAAATTGTCGAACATCCATTTGGTCGAATATCCATTTTGTCGAATTTCTAAATTGTCGAATTTCCAAATTGTCGAATATCTACTTTTTCGAATTTCTAAATTGTCGAATATTCAAATTATCGAATTTCCAAATTGTCGAATATCCACTTTGTCGAATGTCCAAACTGTCGAATTTCCAAATTGTCGAATATCCACTTTGTCGAATTTCCAAATTGTCGAATTTCCAAATGATCGAATATCCAATTTGTCGAATTTCCAAATTGTCGAATATCAAAATTGTCGAATATCTATTTTGTCGAATTTCCAAATGATCGAGTTTCCAAATAGTCGAATTTTCAAATTGTCGAATTTCCAAATTGTCGAATATCCACTTTGTCGAATTTCTAAATTGTCGAATTTCCAAATGATCGAATATTCAAATTGTCGAATTTCCAAATTGTCGAATCTCCAAATGTTCGAATCTCCAAATGTTCGAATTTCCAAATGATCGAATATCCAAATAGTCGAATTTCCAAATTGTCGAATTTCCAAATTGTCGAATTTCCAAATTGTCGAATCTCCAAATGTTCGAATCTCCAAATTTTCGAATTTCCAAATTGTCGAATTTCCAAATTGTCTAATCACCAAATTGTCGAATCTCCAAATGTTCGAATTTCTAAATGTTCGAACTTTTTTTTTCATGTAAGTTTCCTATCTATGAAATGTGTTGGTATAGTAGAGTGGACAAGTGCGTGAAATTTAAAATTTCCATAATGAATTTAAATTTCGCGCACTTGTCCACTCTATTATACCAACACATTTCATAGATAGGAAACTTGCATGAAAAAAAAAGTTCGAACATTTGGAAATTCGAACATTTGGAGATTAAAAACATTGGAGATTAAAAAAACCCGAATCCAACTGATCTTAATATTTAATTTTAATCTTAAATTCAATTTTAAAATTAATTTACTTTCAATATTGATTTGGTTCTTTTTCAATAACCGGTTCTTCGGATTTTTTCAATAACCGGTTTCATTCGAATTTTTTCAAAAACTGGTTATTCGGTTTGTTTTTCAAAATAACCGGTTACGGTTATTATATCGAAAATACCTAGGATATTCACAGGACATATTCCGGATATCCTGTAGATATACGTTGCTGTGAGGGAAGTTTTTAGAAATATTGTCTACACTTGAAAAATTACAGTTGTCCCCTATAGTTCTTTGATTTCGACGAAACTTGCAAAAATTGTAGGGGTGAATTAACCCAATAAATAAGAAATAACGTAATAAAAAAATGCTTTTTTAAAGAATATGAATAATTATCTTGCAGAAAAGAAAAAACTTGTTTTTGAAAATTAAAAAAAATTAACCTGAAATAGATTTATGATTTAAAAAAAAACAATTTTAATAAATTGTTAATATGTTTAATATCAATAATTGTTTAATATCAATAAAAAATAGTTAGTAAACGTTTTTATGTAGAGGAGACTGGTTCTGGTTGGGTCATTTTGCACTTTTCGTTGTTTAACTTCGTTAACATCCAATTTATAAAAATCTTATCGTATACCATTTTTTTTCACTGTCGTGAGTCTTTTTTCCCCTCTGACGTCATCTCGCCTTAAAACTTTGATTTTTAACGATGGCTCACGCGTACAAAAACGTGAGTTTTTGTGCATGAATGGAAGAGAAGGTTTTAAAAATAAATGACCGTTTTTTTTTAAAAATTGCAACCTAGGATATGTAATTACTTTAGCCGTATAGCTTTTTTTAATTAATAATTTTTATAAATAAAAAAAAAGTTAACTAACAAAATAAATGGATTGTTTCAAAATTTTTAAATTTGATCTGATTCGCTTCAAATTTGTTACTCGGGGGTTTTTGGGGTCTCTGATTACGAATCTGAAGTCACTTTTAAGAAATTCAAAATGGCGTATCAAAAATGGCGGACACCATTTTTAAATTTTTATTAGATTGGCTTCAAACTTGTTACGCGGGGGTTTTGGGGTTTTTTAGGGCTTCTAATGAATATAAAATTATTAGGTGGTCGACTGTCCTTGGTATATAATGCTTAAAAAAATTTGGTAGGGTATTTTGGAAAATCCTTGTGTCCAAATTTAGATATTTATAATCTTAATTCACTATCCAAATTTTATTAACATCCGTTAAGGCATTCTTCAGATATTCAGGCTCAATAAAAATTACCATACACATATATATCCACACACACACACGGACTTCTTCTTAAAAATGAAAATTTAGTCTTTGTAATAAATAAATGTGGATTTAAACTATTTTTGGAAAATCAAAAATCTTAATCATCACAAAACTTCCTCTACGAGGAAGCAAAATGTTCAAAAATATGAAAAGAGGGCAAAGTCTAGCAATTTTTTTTTTAAGAATAAATAATTTTCCAAAAAAAAATAATAAAGTAAGCAAAATAAATTAAAACTGCTAAAATAATGATTGCAAAGTTTTAATACCAATTTTTTAAACAAATTTATACTGTTAAAATAAAAGAAACTGCTGTATGAATTTCAAAAATTTTGCTTCTACCACTGTAGTAAAAATAAGATCCTGTATAGAACAGTTTGATAAAATAATCCATTTAAAAGTTTTTAATCAATGATGACGTCATACAGTCGATTTTCACTCCCCAAAAATAAAAGCATGTCAAATTGAAAAAAATTGGCAACTCTGTAGCTTCATTTGATAAAAAATTTTTAAGTAAAAATTGCATCAATCAATTTATTTGAAAAATTTCAAGAAAATATTTAAAACGTGCGGAAATTAAATTTACAATTTAGGGGAAAAATTAAAAAATAATGAAAATAATTAGAATTTAAAGAAAAATTTTGAATAATAATAAAAATAGATGAAAATTGTAGCAAATAATTGAAATCCTAATAGAAAAGAAATATTAAAAATTAAAGAAATTTTTAAATAATGTTAAATTTATTATTCTCAAAGTGAGGATTAATTAAAGTTTAATCAATGAAATTTCAAATTAATTCAAGTTCGAAGAATTATAATAGTATACCTATGATATTGTAATTGTACTCTTATTACCACACACTGAGAAAAAAGGTTTAGTTTTACCAACAATATTTTTTAGTTGACCATTGTTGGTTGTAACAACAATATTTTGATTGGTATAACAAAACGATTTGGTTGGCGTAACACATCAAGTTGTTTGGGACAACCATATTATTTTGTTGCTCTTATTTGGTTGAACCAAGCATAATTTAGTTGTGACAACCAAACATAATTTGGTTGTGACAACCAAACAGAAATTGGTTGTGACATCCAAACATAATTTGGTTGTGACAACCAAACAATTATTAAAAAAAGTAGGTGATTAGTTTGTAAGTAAGCTGCCGATAATAATATAAATAAAATCTAAATAAAAACCAATACCAGATGGTCGGCCGAACCTGGGTCTGATAGTTGAGCTAACGGTGTCTGTTACTGAACTGTTTAGCTATAAGGTTTATTCCATATTGGTCATTCATATCTCTCATGGGCTGGTGGTTAGCTTACTGGACTGGCAGCTGGACAACCCGGGTTCGAATCTTCATGACTAATGAAATTTTTCTGTTTCAGGTTTTCATTAATATGAAATTTCTACATTCTCATCTGATTATATTTGTGTAATTAAATTAATAACATGTGAATTATGTAATTATATGTGTTGGCCGACCGAAAATTCGCACCTGGGTTAGTTAGCTCCCAAATAAAATTTTTTTTATGACAACCAAAATTTTTGTTATCCCGAATAAAAAAATATAGTTGAGACAACCAAAAATTTTTGTTATGCCAACAAACAACACTGAACCAAATAATTTAGTTGTCTCAACCAAATAGTTTGGTTGAATAAATACCAACCAAATAATTTGGTTAGCTCAACCAAATTTTCGTTGCTATGACTAAACATTTTTCTCAGTGCAGATATATTCTGTAATTCTTTCGTTTCTCTTTTACAAAGTTTTATTATTTTCTTCATATAACAATTATTGCTTTCAATTATTTTGTTATTAAATTTATTTTCAATCTATTGAAAATTTAAATTTTGTCTTTTCAAATTATTTTTTGATTTATTTTTGAATTTTTGTTATTATTATTTTCAACTTCTAGTTGTTTTTCAATCTACAATTATTTTCATCATTCTGCAATTATTTTCTTTTATTATAACTATATGTTGTAATTCTTTTAATTATTTTTAACAAACTAAAATTATTGTCTTCATTTTTTCATTATTTTTATAACTTCGCAAATATTTTCTCAGATTTTTTATTACTTTCATTATTCTTCAATAAGTTTTCGATTTTAAAATATTTTTCTCAAATTTGAATAATTTTCCTCAATTTTTAATTACTATTGTTATCATTTTGCAATCAATTTCTTAAAATTTAAGTTATATTTCAAATTTAATTCCTCAATTGAATTTCTAAATTTTCAATTATTTATCTCATTTTTCAATTAGTTATTTCAATTTTAATTTTCTTTTATCTTTTTGCATTTATTTTTGCCACCTTTTAATTAGATATTAATTTTTTTTTCATTTTTTATCCTAAATTTTCATTTATTATGTCAAATCTAAGTTATTGTTATTATTTTACAAGTTTTATATTATTTTGATTATTTGTTTATTAATTTCAAAAATTTATTTGAAATAAAATAATTTGTCAACTTCTGCTTTACAATAATTACGATAATTAAGAAACTCTTTAATTTAATTTTGTTTTATTTTTCTTCCGCCCCCCCCCCCTTTGCCGGACAATATTAAGTGTGCAGATGGCAAAAATGTACAAGTCTCCGCCCCTGATTGAACATATTTTTTACCTTCTATTTTTCTAAGGAATATAACAGTAGCGTATCTAGAGGGGGGCAGAGGGGCCAGTCGCCCCGGGCGCCAACCTCGAGCCCAATGCATTTGGGGGCGGCAAATCGATGAAATAATTTTCAATAAGGGGCGCAAAAAAATAACTTTTGCCCCGGGCGCCAACAATGCTCGGTACGCCACTGGAATATAGAGGGCGGGCGCCAAAATATTTATCTCGCACCGGGCGTGAAAAACCTAAGTTACGGCTCTGCTGTATTTCCTGTGTAAGAGGTACATTTTAAAAACAAAACTAGGATACTATATGATTGTGTTTCTCAGTAAAATTAGAAGCTCCAAGTAAAAACTCTACAAAACTTTATAGGTTCTCAAATTTGAAAAAAAAAAATTTCTTTACCCTTAAAGAAAAAGCGCATAGTAAAATATTTTCCACTTTGGCTTAAAATCACTCTAATATCGTCTAAGAACTAAATTTTGTTACAAATTGGATTTACCTAAAATTTTTATTTTAATCGACTCAGGAGCACCGTGAATTTGATTTAAAAGACAAGAAACAAGCATTAAATTTAAATTGCAAAAAAAATATTTCTATCTTTGGAATTTTTTATTGTACTCTAGAATATCTAAAAAAAAAAAACTTCATACAGAAAAAACGATAAAAAAATGTTTTTACACAACTTTATAAATAAACAAATTTTGATGCACAAAATAGCCTCATCAGTGGGGCTTTTTTTTGCACGACTTTGAGTTTCTATAACTCAGACATATTTTCTTGTCGGCTAACTCATAGGACACCTTTAGAAGAATGTCCACAATAAAACTCAATAGTTAATTTTTTTATTGTTTCAAATTCTGAATTTTAATAAAGCATACAGTGGAAAATGAGCAATGTTATGCACAAAAAACAAAGTTAAATTTTATATTTTTTTATATTGTGAATTTCAATAAAGCATAGAATGGAAAAATAGCGGTTTTGTGCAAAAAATAGCCCCGCTCGACAGTGTTTATTAATAACAGTAACTTTTTTAAACAATTGCAATAAATGATAGTTCAGGTTACTATTACTAAATATCTGCACTGAAAAAAAGGTTTGGAATGTAGAACAAAAGTTTTATTGGATCAACAAAATTGTCTTGTTGTGTCAACAAAATTCTTTTTCTGCGTTCCTTGATAACAATAAAATGTAGTAGTTCCTACAAATTTTTTTTGGCTTAACAAACATTTTGTTCATTAGGTATAAATATGTGACGCGCTCCAAAGAAAGGGACCTTAGAAGCAGAAATAATTATTAATAATTTTTCAAGTCATGACAATTCAAACATTAGCAGTTTGCATAGAGCACTATACACGCTCGTCTTTTTCTTCGCTCTCTTTATTTAGTTATCATATATATTCCTAACATAGAAAAATTTATAAACGCTGGGGATTGAACACACGACCCTAACATTCGCAAGCCGATACCTTAACCATCTAACCGCGCAGGCCCGCTACGATGGCTTGCATAAAACTTAAGGACATTCTACTCATCCGCAATTACCTTTACTATCAAAAGTAGTAAATTTTACTACATTTCTTAGTTCAATAAGGAATAATGACATTTTTGCAATTAAGTTAACTGTAAAGTTACAGTTAAAAGTAACTATGATTATCTGTAGATTTAACCAACTTTCTTAGTAACCTTTACTACTTTTCTTAGTTCAATAAGGAACAATGACATTTTTGCAATTAAGTTAACGATAAAGTTACAGTTAAAAGTAACTAAGATTATCTGTAGATTTAACCAACTTTCACAGTAAATTTTACTACTTTTCTTAGTTCAATAAAAAGAACAATGACACTTTTGCAATGAAGTTAATGATAAGTTACAGGTAAAAGTAACTAAGATTATCTCTAGATTTAACCAATTTTCTTATTAAATTTTACTATTTAAACTAGTATAATGAAATCACTGTATTTTACAACTTAGTAAATTTTGTTACAACTACAATTCTTAGCAGTTTTTACTACTCTCTAAATTTCTTAGAGTGAATATTTCACTCTAATTTAGGAGTGAGATGTACATTCACTCCAGATAGAGTGAAAGTTCACTCTAAAAGAGTGAAATCGCTCACTCTAATGGAAAGAGTGCAGAAATTCACTCCAGTGGTTGGAGTGAATATTCACTCCAAGACTTAGAGTGAAACTTTCACTCTGTTTTGAGTGAACGTAAGCACGTATAACTTATAACGGCAGTTCGTAAGTTTTGTACCAACGAGCGTATAGCATAGTGGTTAGAGCGTTGGGCTTTAGGCCTGGGGGTCGCACGTTCGAGACCCCTCAGCGTCAAATATTTTGATTATATAAGTTTAGCGTTAGTATTAAGTTGTATGTTTTATTTGTAAATATAATATAATAAAATGTTATAAAATAATATAAATAACAAATATCCTTGAGACTAAATAAATACGAAAATACCACAGTACTGACAGAAAGTTATTCAAGAGATTCAATATTTATTTTTATTTATTATTTTTATTTTTCAAAAATAAGATATTATTCCTTTAAAGTTATGTTATGCAAATTTCCAAAAGCTTTAATTTACCCAATCTAAAATTGGAGTGGGAAATTTGATCTAAGAGGAATGAGCCGCCATTTTAAATCAGCTGAAAAATTCACTCTAATTAGAGTGAACTCGTCACTCTATCTATAGAGTGAATAAATTCGCTCTTTCAATGAGTGAACATTCACTCCATATGGAGTGGCTCAATTTTCACTCTTGCCTGGAGTGAAATCTCACTCTTTAAGAGTGAGGTTTCACTCTAAGAAATTTAGAGAGTACATTGTTTAATTTACAAGAAGTCTGTTAAGTTTACTAGTCGCGATATAGTTATTTTACTATACATTATACGGTAGCACTTATCATTTTTCTGTACTCAATTTTACTACTAATTTTGTAATTCAAAGTAATTACGAACGATAGTTAATTTTACTATGAATTTTTAACTACATAAAAATGGTAATTTTAACTAGGTAACAACAGTTGAATTAATTACAAATGTAATAGGTTTAACTAATTTTCACTCTACTAAGGGACTGTAGTAGGATTTACCACAAGAATTTTTTTCAGTGTATACTCTCTAAATTTAAATAAGTGAAAATTCACTTATTAGATGTCAAAAGTCTTCCACTCTTTCAAAAAGTGTATATGCACTTTTTGAAAGAGTGGAAGACTTTTGACATCTAATAAGTGAATTTTCACTTATTCAATTTTAGAGAGTATAAACAGTTATATTCAACGGATTGCAAGGGACGGAAAAAATTTTCTGATATAAGGGAGAGTCCGATTTATGTGGGTAAAAATACATAAGAGAGACTGGGGCTAGACCGGACATGGAGCTAAACCTGTTCAGTCAAATATCTCTATTATATTTGGAGAGTGTTTCATGCCGTTTAAACACTCTGTCAACTTGTTTATATGTGCAGTATATACCTACGTCATTAGGTTTTAATGACATTTCATTACTTTAATAGAACTAGTGGCCGTTTAAGTGTGAAAATTCGTGTTCTTTTGCTCAAAATAAAAATTTTTTTTTATACTTTTTAGGTTTTTGACTTTTTAAATAAAGTATATTTATTATTTGCTAACTGATGTGATAATATACCACTAATAATATAATTTCTTAAAAAAAAATGTTGCATCGATCCAAATAATGAGTCTGAAAGTAAGGAAAGCTTTTTTAGACTTTTTTGACATTTTTTATTACTGACATTTTTCATACAGTTACTATCAGTCATTAATTTCAATAATATCTCTAAGAAAATAATATATTTTGTATTAAATAAGTTAAATATGTATCAGTAAAGACTCTTATTGAATTTTCAAATTGAAAAAATGCATATTTGTGGTTCAACCTTGGATAAATTTAAAGTGTCCGACTTAGCCCCATAGGGTGTCCGGTTGAACCCCACTATTTTTGAGATTTTCGTTTTCGAGGTTGTCATATTCAAAGCGACTTACCAACAAAACTATTTATTATTTTTTAAATGGAATAACTGTATTTTTTATTTAAAGGAACAAGCTTTAAAATGGTATATTACACTTGGGCAAAAAATATGTCTTTGTATGTTTTTTTTTGCAAAAAACCAAATCCGTCCGGTTTATCCCAAGTCTCTCCTAATATATAAATTCAAGGGACCGACAAAAATCTCTGATGTAAGCGGAAATCCGATATATATTGGTCCGATATACTTTGTCAATATAAGAAATAAAGATTGTGCTGATAGACAACAATCGGATTACGATTTATGATAGTTTTAATTGCTTAAGACATTTCAAGCTTATCTGATCTTCTTCCTAATAAACCCTTTAGCTCTCCCTTTAGGAAGTTTTCCAGGTGCAACTGACCCGGAATAGCTTATGTTAGAAATTTAGAATAGATGATCTCTGAGTGAAAGTTATTAGGATTATTGTTCATCTTTTAAAATTCTGTACTTGAGAAGTAAATGTAAATTTAACTGTTCTTTTATCTAAATTTATAAGTTAACTACCAACTTTCAAACTTATTCTTTTTGTGATAATTTGCCTCTCTAAATCTGAATTAGTGGTTGTTTACTAATGAATTAGAGAAAAATAAGCAGCTACAGTAAAACTCACGTATATCGGACCCGCATATATCGGATTCCCGCCTACATCAGATATTTTTACCGGTCTCTTGAATTTATATACAGTCGCCTCTCGATAAATTGAACTTCAAGGGACCATAAAATCAGTTCAAATTATCGAGAGTTTTATTTAACGAGTGTTTTACACTAGAGACAACTATAGTTCTATCTCTTTCTATCTCATATATAACCATCTCCAAAAAATAGTCTGGATCCACCCCTGTTTCATTTATTATGTTCTTTGAAAGCAATCTTAAAATATTTATAATTATATTTTTATTTATGTTTTAAAAAGGAGAAAATTAATAATGCTTTTTACGTAAGTTGTAAAAATATTTAATTATTCATATGTCTCTGTCTTATTATGGTCTAAAATTTATTAAGTGTTTGTAGAATCTTAAAGTTTTAAAAGCCGGCATTTTAATATTTAAAAGTAATGTGAACCGAAACTTCTATATTTATTTGTAAACTTAATAATTTAGTAGCAAATTCGATAAAAAATCTAATACGAGATGTAATTTTTTCGTAACAGTGACAAATAAAACAATACAATATCCATTATAAGGAAGAGAATATTTTGAACGTAAATATGAAAGTTTATATCGCAAGAAAAGTTCAAATTATTGAGAGTTTGGTCTGACAGAATTCAATTTACAGAGAGTGAATGAAGGAATTGACCAAAAGATACTTTTAATTATCGAGAGTTCATAAAACCATTGTTTTATTTCAATTTACCAAGAGTTTTTCAAGGGACCGGACTGTCACTTCAATTTAACGAGAAATTCAATTTATCAAGAGTTCAATTTATTGAGAGGCGACTGTATCATGTATTTTTACCCGGATAAATCGGATTCCCGCTTATATCGGAAATTTTTTTTGGTCCCTTGAAATCCGATATACGTGAGTTATACTGTATTTTTTAATAGAAAGCTACTAATTTGAAAGTAAATACTTTGACTATTTCAATTAATAAATATTTTACTTTCAAATAAGTAATTTTATACTGACAATGAGTAGTTTAAAACTAGAAATTAGTAACAATATTTACTAAATTCAATACACGGAAAAAATTAATTCAGTCATTTTTACATAACTATTTAGGACTGGCGGATACAGCCATTTACTGGACTAACTGGACTTGGTTCTGTACATGGAAAAAATGAAGTCAGTGGATTTTACAAAACTGTTGTTGAATAGCGTATTCACGACCTTTTACGGATCAGAGTTTTGTAAAACTTAGCAAACATTTAGGACAATCTCTAGAAAAGTCGTAGAATTAATCCTGCAGGATTAATTAATAATACATGTATTATTCACCACATTTTACAAAACCCAGATCCGTAAAAGGTTGTGCACACACTATTCTACAACAGTTCTGTTAAATCCACTGAATTCATTTTTTCTATATATGCAGAACCAAGTTTAGTAAATGGCTGTATCCGCCAGTCCTAAATACCCGAGTGGAAATTTTGAGGCTACTTTGAAGCTCATGAGAAACTTTAGCTTATCTACTTAACGACTTCTTAATCTTTAGCCTCTTCTTTACTTCTAATAATAATATTTCCTTCTACTTTTCGTCTGTATACACGACTCATTTTTCGAATCATTAAAGCAGCTCTTTTAAAGCTCCACATTCCCAGTTATAAAGAAATTAAAATTTTGATTCGACTTTTAACCTTCAAGTGAAACTCAGTCACCTATTCCATTGAAATATACTTTTTTATTTAACATATAAGAAAAACGGGAGTTGGACTAACTTTTTCTTCAATTCTTGTTCCTCTGATTCGGCCTTAAGAGGAAAAAGTTTTAATATAACCAGAGCCCAATAATTTGTAAAATTAGGCAAAATGTGTGTCTTTTTAGGTGCACTTGTAAAAAAATATCAATTATCAACAATAATTTGTTTAAACAATTTTAAGTGGTGTTTGTTATTAATTTTGATAAATATCTTATTTTTTCAATAATATAAAAAGTTAACAAATTAAAAAACTACAACTCGATACACTGAAAAAAATTTTGGTAAAAATTCCTGTGCCGTTCACTATAAAAGTGCCATAATTGACAGTCTACGAAATTTTACCGTGCTGTCTTACAATTTTTACCGGATTTCCCACAATTTTTACTAAAAAATCCGGTAAAATTTGTAAGACGGCACGGTGAAATTTAGAAAACTGTCAATTATGACGATTTTATAGTAAACAGCACAGAAATTTTTTATCAACATTTTCTCTCAGTGTTGGTGTTTTATGATAAATGTAATAAATTAACAATAATAAATTGTTATTTTAAAAGAATTTATCACTCGGTGAAGTTATTAATTCATAGGAATTTATCAATTACTCCGAGTCAATAAATTCGGACAGCATAGCTGCCGAAACGTAAAAGACATATGTGTGTTTTATTGACTCGGAGTGATTAATAAATTTCTATGAATTAATAATAACTTGTTTTAAAAAGGTAAAAAAAAATAATTTATAGTCAATAATTATTATTTTTCTAACTAGAGCCCATTTATTTTGTAAAATTAGGAATAATTTGTATCTTTCTAGGTGTATTTGTAAAGAATTAGTAATTACTAGTAATAATTTGTTTTAACAATATTGCAAGTGGTTATTGTGGTTAATTTTACTGAATATCTTATTGTTTTAAAAATAAAAAATAGATAAGCCTAAAAAACAACAACTCACTAGGCATATTATTTTGATAATAGTTATAACTTATAACAAGGCAATGAAAATCATGATTTAAAAAAAAAAACTAAAAAAATCCAGATTTTTTTTTTTAAATCAAAAATTGATTTTTTTTTTAAATATAATCAGTATATAAAATCTCTTAATGTTTATTTGTAAGTGGTTTATTTTTTAAACTGAAAACATTTAATAAGAAATAATGAAAAATAAAACATTTTATCAAAGTCAAGTGAATTATGTCAAATAAAATAACCAAAAAATATTTTCAAATTCATAATTGTGATCGCTAAATTAAAAAAATTAGGTAGAAGCAGCGAAAGAATAATAAATTATAAAAAAACAAAAACGTAAGAAGATAAGAAAACATCCCATTAAAAAAAAATGAGAAAATTCTTTTAAATAAAAAATGTCATGGACATTATTAAAGAAATAAAGATGCAATTAAGAAAACAACACAAGAATGAAACAGTGGCACAAAAATATATAAAATAGTAGAAACTATTTCAAAAAAATGATACTCTTTACAGACATTTTTTTAAAATTAAAAAAATAAATAAGAAGGTAATTTAAAAAAAACGTTAAATTATATTACTAAAGAACAAAATTTTAAAATTAGGAAAATTAGAGAATTATTTTACAAATTGAATAAAATAAGAACGAATAAAATTTTGGAAAATATAAAAAAATATTAAAAGAAAAGAAATTCGATAAAGTAGCAGAACGATGTTAAAATGAGAATATTTAGTTCAAGATTAAATTTATATATCGTAAAATAAAAGAATAAAAGTTTTTTAAAAGTAGAAATTTAAAAAATTTTTAAAATGTAGATAAAAGCATCCAATAAATGTTTTCCAAAATTCGTAATTTATTATAAGATAAAAACTAAACAATTTAAAAGAAGAAAAAATGTTGCTAAGAAATAAAAAAATTAAGACAAAAATTAAAGAATTAATTTAAAAAATAGTGAAAAATCAAGAAAATTAAATAAATAGGAAGAAAATGGAGAAATGTTTTTTCCTTAATCTAACAAACTGTAAAAAATGTAAAAAGTACAAAAAATAATACAATTTGATTAGAATCTACTAAAAAGTTAGAATTAATAAAAATGAAATAAGAAAAATGTATACATATATAAAGATAAATAAAAAGTCTACAAAAGAAATTTAAAAATCCTTCAAAAAAAAAAAAAAAAAAAAATTAGGCAAATTAAACCCAAAACATTTTTATAATATTACACTTAAAGCACGTCCAACAATAAATTTAGAAAAATAAAGAAAATCTAAAAATTCTATTAAAGAATAAGTAAGTTAGCAAAAAATCTCGTAAAAAATAGACAAGATATGAAAACAAATTTAATAAATTTATAAAAAATGAGTGTATTTATTTTTAGAAATAGGTATGAAAAATTTATGAAACACAACGAATTAAAATGTTCAGTGAATGTTATCATAACAAAACTGTGTAAAAAAATATTAAATAATTTGCATAAAAAGAAGAAAATTGAAGAAAATCCTAAAATAAAATTACAAAACAACAACAACAAAAATCAAAGGTAAAAGAAAAAAAAATCTAAAATTTTGTAAAAGTAAGAAATTATAAGTATAAGATAAAAAAATCGGGCAAGTTCGAGTTATACTCGCACTAAAATCGAGGGTTCCGTACACAAAACAATATAATTTTTAATATATTTGATACTTTTAAATACATAATATATAAATATATTATACATATTATAATATATAATATAATATAATCTAAATTTGAGATAATAACTGAAAATTTAGGAAAATAATTGAATGTGTATATATTTTAAACTTCTTCAAAAATCATAATCAATTTTTAAAGCATTTTTCGAAACTTTTTTTTTACACATATGCTGCAAGTTTCAATTCGATTTTTCAGTTTTCAATTAGATTGTTCTATATTCAATAATTCTCGCCTTTTCTCAATAAATTTTTTGAACTTGAAATTATAATCTTTAACTTTCAATTCCATTCTTCAATTTTCAGTGATATCCTTCAATTTTAAATTATGTTCTTCAATAATCAATAATTCTTGGGTTTATTCAATTTCATTTAAATTTAAATTCAATTGGCTAGTTCTTTTCAATTATTTTTTTATTAAAATTTTATAATTATTTATTAATTTTTTAATTACTTTTAAATTGTGTCAATTATTGTGGCCTTTTTGAATTTTATAGAATATTCAATAAATATTATAATTTGTCAATTATTTCTTCTACATTCAATAATTCTATGTTTTTGGCAATTATTTTTTTTGAAAATCCGATATTTTACTCAGTGGCGTGCGCAGACTGTTTGATTCGGGGTGTCCCGGCCGACTGAAGTCCTTAATATTGTTTGTCGAGCGGCCTTTTATACAAAAAAATTTGTTTCATATGTGTCCTATTTATTTTGTTCGAGGCCTTAAGTGGCACAAAAAATCGTAACCAGCGGCCCAATACAGCATTTTGGATTCATTTGGGTTGTCCTGGGACACCCTGGACACCCCCGTGCGCACGCCACTGATTTTACTCTATTTTCAATTAGTTTTTGCAATTTCACATAATTTCCTACTATATTTAATAATTTTCGTCTTCTTTAATTATTTTCTATAAAATTTCAATTCCATTCTTAATTTTTCAATTATTTTCTTCAATGTTCAATTACTTTTTCGATTTTTATTTAATTTTTCAATATTAAACAATTCTCGGTTTTTTTCAGTTATTCTATTCAATTATAAAAAATAGTTTTTAAGTTGTAATTCAATTGTTTAATTCTACAAATATTTTCTTCAATCCTTATTTATTTTCTTTAAATTCCAATTATATGTATTTTTTTTACTATTCAAAAATTCTCGCCATTTTTTAATCATTTTTTTGGGTATCAATAAGTTTCTTTAATATTAAATATTTCAATAGTTCAAATAGTTTAATAATTTTGTTTAATTTTCTAACCAATTCTTTAACTTTTAATTCGGTTCTTTAGTTTTCAAATATTTTCTCTTATATTAAATAATTTTATTAAATTTATTTGTTTTTCTAAACAATATTATTTATTGACAGAATAATTTCGTCGAAAGGCTAAAATAAAATTGAATTTAAAATTCACCTGAAATTAAAAAGCATTACGAAAACAAACCTTAGTTTTATCTTTGATGTAAAAAACTTGTCTGCAATTAATTAAGTTTCAGTTCCAATGACAAGACCAAACTAAAGATAAGTTTTTTTGGCAAGAAAAAAAACGATAACAGAAAGATTTTAAGTTTTTTTTATGTGATAGAAGGCTAAAGAAAATAATATTTATGTTTAGTTTAGTTTTTGTGACGCTCCCTACTGCTTTTGTGGAAATGTATCAAAACAATATTATCCTTTTTTTTTCTATATCTATTTTAAATTCCTTTTCTACAGCATAGACATGTGTTAAACAAAATTTTCAAATTAAATTTTAAAAATTGTTTAATCAATTTATGGTTGTTTATTAATAACATTCTGTAGGTCTCACATAAAAAGTTGTATACTTTTTTTTCTAAAATGATTAATATACTTAATTAAAAAATAAAGGGATTAAACTATACAGTCCTCTATGAAAGATCAAAAAAGTATTATTAATTAACAACAATGAATTGTTTAAACAATTTAAACAGAAGTTAAAATTTGTTCTTAACATTTGCCTATGCCGTAGAGAAAAATTTGCAAAGTAGATACATTTCTACAAAAGTTAATAAATAATAACAATAATTGAAGAAAATAATAAAAAAATTACAGAATTAATTTCTATCACTGAGAAAATAAGATGACTAAATATAACCAATTATTAGTTACTGTAGCCGAGAGAGGTTGTTGATATATCACCTGCAAACAATTTGGTTGATTTTAGCCAAATTATTTTTTGAAAAGGCTACTGTTAACCTTGAAGTTTGATAGTGATCTCAGGTATTTTGTTTGTTTTGTTCCGAGTCCCTTAACCTAGATATTTATACTATTTGACTAAAGGCTTATTTTCTCAGTGTCAGCAGAAAAAAATAATTAAAATATCTTTTAAAACATGGAAAATTGATAACAATAATCTAAAATTTGTAATAATAGCTGAAAATGTTAGTTTGGATTTTTCAATTGCAAAATAATGAAAATATTATTGGATGGAGAAAATAATTACAAAATAATACAAAGAAATGAAAATTGAATAAAATAATTGAGAATTGAAATATAATTATAATATATTTGAAAGTTCAGGAAATTAATTCAGAAATTATGAAAATGATTAAAAAATAAAAATTAAAAATAATAATTTCAAAATGACAAATCAATGGTAAATTAATAAAATTAGTTTAAATTTGCGATGAATAATATAAAATTTAGGAATAAATAATTAAATTGATTTAATGTCAAAGGAAAAATAATTAAAATTGAAAAAGTGATTGAAAAAACTAAACACAATTATTGAAATTTGTAGAATGTAAATTTAAGATTGAGGGAAAGAATTTAAAAATAATTAGAACAATAAAAATTGCAGAAAATAATTGAAGAACGATAGAAATAGTACAAAATTGTATTTTAAGTAATTGACATCATAATGGAAAAAAATTATTAAAAATTAAAGAAAATTTTAAAGCACTTCAAATTTAGTAAATTTGAAACGTATTTTTAAAATTGTTAAAAGAAAAAAAACATCTAGTAACAAATGTGAGGTGTGAATAGAATGTATTAACGAAAGTTGTAAAATATTACACACAGTCGACTCTGGATAAATTGAATCTCAAGAGGATTAAAAAAAATTTCAAATTATTAAGAATTTTATTTATCGACAGTTTTAATTATCGAGAGTCGACTTATACACCGTGAATCCATTATTCAGAGCCGGCTCGAGGGTACTCAGCGCCCTGTACAAAACTTTTGCTTGTGCCCCCCCCCTAAAAATTCAAATTTCAAAATTTAGTTGCAAAATGTTTTTTTTATTTAAGTTATTAAATTTTTTTAAAATTTTTTTAACAAGCTTTTATTTTACACAAAAAATTAAACACATTTCTCATCCCCCTAAATATCTTTGGTTAAGATACAAAATTAAAAATTCTTAATAGGAAAAATTTTAAAGTAGGCGTTTTTTCGCTTTTCGACTCGTACATGATTTTTATGACTTTAAATATCTTTAGTTTAGATACAAATTTAAACAATATAATTTTTGCTTGGAAAAGTCATGAAAAAGGTAGGCGCTCTTCTTCCTTTCAGCAAATATACCCGCAAGAAGGCGAAAATTTAAAAGAATTAACATTTTTTAATTGTTATGAATTCCAATTGCTGCCTATTCTTATGTATTCCTTCTAAACAGCCGAAATAAAATATAATTTAATTCTTTTCAATTTTTGAAAAGATTTTCCATAGATTATACAACAATTTAGAATAATTAAAAAGGGCAATAGAATTGAGAATAATTATATGGTTTGGACTGAAAGAGAAGCCAGCAGCCAATTCAATTATTTTCAATTTAAAAATAAAAATTTCCGCAAATTATAAAATAATTAAGAATAATTAAAAAAGGTGAATATTAAATAAAAATATAAATAAAAAAAAGATTAACACAGAATAAAACAGTGTAAATACAGATAAATCTGTATTTATCGAATATTTTTTAAACTTCAAAGGGAACGATTTGTCGCTTTAACAACACGTTAATTATCTGCTCTAACCAATACAAATTTTCGAGTGAAAATTTCACGTGGAATTCCCCATATATATTTTTTTTTAAATAAATTATTTGCGAAGTAGTACATGAAAAAAAAACAAAATGTTAAATACATATATAAAAATGCTTCTGTCACTATTTTTCATCTTTAGCTAATAAATAATTAAAATTCATAAAACAGAAATTTATTTAAAAAAATGTATGATTTTTTAATAATAGATATTTTTTAAAGATTATAAATAAAACAAATATTAATATAAATGACAGCGCAAAAAAATTCTTTTCTAAATTCCTAAACATATTTTATCTTGCGATTCTCATGTTTAAGTAAGAAAATTTTGTAAATTTTCAACTTATAAAGTTATTTTTTCGAAATCTAAAATAACACAGGCACACAAAAAATGTGTCATAGCCGAGACACTACACTAGTCTATTTCTATGCAATTTTTCGCGCTGCATCTGAATCCGAAGTCAGAAGTGTCAGATTGGCTAAAGTTTTCGAGATAACCTTAAAAAACGGCTCAAAACCACGAATTAGAGCCAAATACAAAAAATATTTCACCGAGACAAAACACTAGTGTATTTCTATGTAATTTTTCGCGCTAAATCCGAATCTCTCCCTTGATGCATAATATACTAGTTTGAGTTTTCTCTGCGGGATTATAACAGCATATTGCAGAAGTATCAAAAAATGTAAAAAACTCAATTTTGAAAAAATGTCGCTCTTCTTTGCTGATGTCCAAAGACCCCTATAAAAACAAAAAACATTGTTCGGACCCGATATTAGCAGATAACCTCATAAGTTACTACAATCAAGTTATACACCATGTGTTAACTTTAAACTCGTTTCCCCGAAAGTAGTGTTTTTTAAGCTGCTGAGTCACGCTTTTTATAGTAAAAATGGTCCGATATTAATTTTTTTTTTAAATTACTCAGAAATGATGCAGCTATAAAAAAAAAAGAAAAAAATTAAAATTTTTGCGAATTTTCGCATAATTTTGACAAATTAAAAAATAAAAAAAATCTGCCACGGGAAAAAATAGTCAACGCAACTATACACATGAAAAAAATTCGTTTTTTGATTTTGGATTGTCCCAGTGCCAAAACCGTAACTCAAGCGGGACCTCTGCATTTCTGAAACGCGTTTACGCAAGGGCGTTTCAAGATCACCACCATTTTTATTTTTCATCATAAATAAGAAAATTTTAAAGTTAAAGGCTGTATCTTGAAAATAAAAAAAAATTTGTCAAAAAATATTCAGTAGTTTCTTCACAATTAATTCCCAAAAAAACCACTGAATTTCGGGCCTGGAGAGTAGAAGACCCCCTTAACAACTTTAGACCGCAGACCTTTTAATTCTAAAAGATTTCGAAAAAGTACGGACATAATCGGGCACTGGTTTTTATATCCGGATAAAGTTCAGTTTATTACACGATAACAGGAAAATTACAGGAAAACATAGAAAGACCCACGTATATTGGACTCTACAAGTCTATATATCGGATTCCCGATTATATCAGATATTTTTGCCGGTCCCTTCACCGAAAAAAATGTGAATGCCCTTATTAACCAGGAACCTGAATTTAATAAGGATTCCTGGTTAATTTAATTACGTATCTATGGTTAATTTCACAATTCAGAACCCAGTAGCAAAAACCCTGAATTTCCTAGTCAAATCTGCTAGTGAACTCAGTGGCGCCCAATCGGCTGGAGCAAGGGGGGCGGCCGCCCCCCCCCTGGTCGAGGGGTGGGTGGTGTCAGGAGGATGGTAAAAAATATAAATAAAAAATTTAATTTTACGTAACAAAATAATCAGAAAAGTACGGAATTCAAACACCCAATGAACTTACGTACATATGAACTATGGTTAATTTGATTTTATTAATATAATCCCGATCGAAAATAGAAGTCACCTCTATATAGGACCTATGTTTATTGGACTACCTGGCTATATAGGCCTGCGAGTCCAAATTGATATAGATTCTACATTGAATTGTAACGCTGGCCGCCATCTATATTACTTAGGCCAAAAGATGTAAGATCTACTTAGAAATTGTACATAGGCTCTAAATAGGCCATTTGATGAAGCTCCTACATTAAAATGTAACGCTGGCCAACATCTGTTCTATGTAGATAAAACAATGTATGATCTACATAAGAGCTATATGTAGACTCTATGTAAAACATATAATATAGGGCCGACATAAGAGTTGCATGCAGGATCTATGTATGTTGAAGTAATTTTTTATAATTCAATTAATTATTATAAAAAAATTTGAAAAAGTTTTTACTTTGGTCTGTTTTTATATACACAACATAGATAAAATTAAAAAAAAAACATTTTTTATTTATTCGGACTTATCTTGCGATATGACTCGGTCTCTTCTCCTTAGATTCGAACCTTCGACGTACCCGGACGGCATATAGTTTCAATTTTTAATAATTATTTTAAATTTTATTTAAATTTTATGTTTACTGTTAAACTGTTTTAATTATGTTTTTCAATGGTATATTAATCTAGCAATTTTTTGAATTTTATTTTTTATTTTTGTCACTTTCTCCTTTAACTTTTAATCTTAATAGTATTATATTTATTTATAATTATATGTTTTCAATATTTGATTACAAAATTTATGTGTAGGAAAATGTCGAGAAAATTTTATAAAATCATAGAATTTGTCGACTATTCTATAAATGAAAGAAGATGCATCGACATTGTTTGCTCATCACATATAAGATATGACACAAATCTGGGATCTTCTGAATTTGGTATCAAATCTTCTAAATCGCTAGAATCATTTTCGTCCTCATCTTCGTAGCTATAATAGGATTCTTTATCATCATTATCCGAATACTCTTGATTTAGTTCTTCAGCTTCTATATACTTATTTGAAAGTTCCCTGGTTGAATCCGTTTCTACATAATATTAATCGTATTTTTAGTCAAAAATTAGAGATAAATTACGTGAAAAGTAAAAAATGGGATAGTTTCATAATATAATTTTACCACAATCAGAAAAGCTGCTATTCTCATCACATTCTATTTTCATATCTTCGTCAATTTCTAAGTCAGAATCTGTATCACTAATGAAATGTTTCTGGATACTGCTCTCACATATAATATTTAAATCTCCATTGTCTACAACATAAAATTTGTATACGTCGTTATCAAGAAAAAAGTATCATACACTTGTAAAACACATTTATATTGTATTAATAACCTATATTGAGGTGCATGAATATTTTCCAAATCTTCAGTGCCCTAATTCTAATTTGACTAAAATTTATTTAACTTAATTCTTATTTGTCCCAATTTCTATTTGGCCTAAATCTTATTTGACATTATTCTTATTCAATTCTATTGAAATTTCTTTTGACAATAGTAAAATTAGGCCAAATAAGATTTAAGCTAAATAATATTTAAGCCAAATAAGAATTAGGCTAAATAAAAATTAGGCTAAATAAGATTTAGGCCAAATAGAAAGTGGGGCAAATTGAGAACAAAATGAAACAATTTTAACCATATGAAAATTTGGCTACTTAAGATTTGAGGATACTATTTAGCATATTTACAGTATAAAAATTATTTTTATATATTTATATAATACATTTTCTGTACTTACCGGGCTCCTTTTCAAGATGTCTTTCTTTGTTTTTAAGAGAGTACCACTTTTGTTTTTCTCTTTGCAGTCTACGATGTTTGCGAACTCGCAATTTTGTCAATTCCCGCTTTCGATCCATTTTCTGACCCATTTCTTGATGATTTAAACAACAGAAACGTTCATAAAAGTAGAAACTGTGTAGATAATGCCTTCTTGAAAGAAAAACTACTACTGAAGGTTTAAATAATGACCTCACTAATTTATAAGCATTATGCCGTCTACAGGTATTACCTACTGGGTCCTATTTCAGACAATAAATACATATAAATCCTAAGGCCCTTTGCACATTGGAAGATTTGTGTCGTCCGACACACCCCCACCAGGAGGAAGTTCCGTTAGAAGCTTCCCCTTGGCTCCTATTTCCCCACTCAGTAACCCGACTAAATACTCCTAGTGGGGATATGTCGGATGACACAAATCGTCTAGTGTGTGAAGGGCCTAAGGCCTACACTGAGAAAAATGAGTTAGCTACTATATGGATAGCTAATTTTTAGCTGTGGTACCTACACTGAAAAAAAATTTTGTTAATTTAATATATGATTTGGGTGAAAATTTCATTGCAGCAGAAAGTCAACCATATGTGTAAATTTAACATCAAAATAAAGAGACATTTAACAATGATCTAGAGTTAATCTTAAGAATTTCATTCACCTGAAAATCACATGCAGCAAAAATCGCAGATAGTTTTTTCTGTGTAATATTTAGCTGTTTCAGCAAACAAAATTAGCTGTGAAAGCTAATTAATAGCTGTGTTAGCTAAAAAATTAGCTATCCATATAATAGCAATTAAAGTTGATTAAGGTAGCTAAGTCTTAGCTTTGGCTGCTAATTTTTTTTCACCGTGTATTCACAGTAGCTTACTGGAAACTTATTTTGATGCCGACATTCAACGGCCTACAGGAAATCTACCTTGATACTATATCAGATGGCCTGTATAAATTTTATATGGGAAGACCTACATAGTTTTTATATAGGTGTCACAACTAATTGCCTATATATAATGGCCTACTTGAAATTTACTTCTCTACTATGTCACATAGCCTATATAAATTCTATGTGGGAAAACCTACATAGTTTTTATATAGGTGTCACCACTGATTGCCTATATAGAATGGCAATCATCAATCCTATGTAGAAAGTACATAGTCCGATTTACTTTTTCGATCGGGATGGTAAACCTAATATTTAATCCCGTAGCTGTTTTTTAGTTGGAATGTCTTTGAAATATTGGTTTTCAAATTCAGGTATAAACATAAATTATTAAATAAGTATATTTTTAATCATTAATAATATGTTCCTATAAAAATTCAAGAGTACCCTATTGGAAATAACAAAATAAACGCACCGCCTAAGGGCCAGAATCTTTTCACTGTTGCTGGTTATTCAAAACTATATAAATATTAAACTAAAATAATTTCAAATTAAAAAATTAAGGAAATTGTAGGAATAGTTGTGGGAAATAATTGTAAATTGAATAATTGGTTTGAAAATCGAAGAAAATAATTTAAAATTCAAGAAAATCACTGAAAATTGAAAAATGTAATTAAAATTTAAAGATTATAATTAAAAATTTAAAAAAGTTATTGTAAAAAGGCGAGAATTATTAAATATAAGAGAAAATATTTGAAAACTAAAGAACCGAATTAAAAATTGACGAATTGGTTAGAAAATTGAACGAAATTATTGAACAATTGTATTTAATATTAAAGAAACTTATTGATACCCGAAAAAATGATTGAAAAATGTCAAGAATTTTTGGATAGTAAAGAAAATACATATAATTGGAATTTAAAGAAAATAAATAAGGATTGAAGAAAATATTTGTAGAATTAAACAATTGAATTACAATTTAAAAACTATTTTTTATAATTGAATAAAATAACTGGAAAAAGCCAAGAATTGTTTAAAATTAAAAAATCAAATAAAAATCAAAAAAATAATTAAAAATTTAAGAAAATAATTGAAAAATTCAGAATGGAATTGAAATTTTATAGAAAATAATTAAAGAAGACGAAAATTATTAAATATGGTAGGAAATTATATGAAATTGCAGAAAGTAAGTGAAAGTAGAGTAAAATATCGGATTTTTGAAAAAATAATTGTAAAAAAATTAGAATTATTGAATATGGAAGAAATAATTGACAAATGATAATATTTATTGAATATTGTAAAAAATTCAAAAAGGCCAGAATAATGGACACAATTTAAAAGTAATTAAAAAATTAATGAATAATTATACAATTTTAATATAAAAATAATTAAAAATAACCTAGAATTATTGAATACTGAAAAAAATAATTTAAAATTATTGAAGCAAATAATTTGAAATTGAAGGAAATCACTGAAAATTGAAGAATGGAATTGAAAGTTAAAGATTACAATTTCAAGTTCAAAAATTTTATTGAAAAAAGGCGAGAATTATTGAATATAGAAGAAACTAATTGAAAACTGAAAAATTAAACAATTGAATTGAAATATTTGATCAATATTTATGATTGAAAAAAGACAGAAATTACTAAATATTGAAGAATTAATTGAACATTAAGGCCGTTGGAGACACAGAGTCCGCAGAGAATCTGTAGGGGGGATCAGTGGTTCTCAAAGACTGTCCCCATGCGTATTGAAGACTTAGGAATTTTTCGCGACAAAGTCCAACACTTTTCCCACAAAAGAGCATCGTACTGCAAATTCTATTGAAATAAAGATTCAGAAAAATACTTACTTTTGATAAATCAAGTGTTTCCTGAGCTTTAGTGTCTCGAGGAAATTTGTGTGATGAAAACAACCTCCAATGATGTTCCAAGTTTGGCAATTTTTTCCCATAAAACCAGGCACTTTTTCCGAAAATGAAAATCGTCCTGCACATTTAAATTTAATTAGCACTTTTTCACTTATTTTGTTTTTGGCATTTGAGTTTTTAAATTGCGTCAGTCTCTCGAGGAAATAAAAAACCACTTGACACTTCACTCATTGATTCGGACTTTGACAATTTTTTCCGTCAAAACCCGACAATTTTTCCGCAAGCGGTCATCGTAGTGTAAATTTAAATTTAACTAGCACTTTTTCACTTATTTTGTTTTTGGTATTTGAGATTTTAAATCGCGTCAGTTTCTCGAGGAAAGTAAATTTTTTTTCAATTTCATCAAAGAAAATGTCAAACAATATAGCTGAATATAGTTTGTTGTGCGCTGTTCTGATACGGCATTTGCGGGTACTAATTCACACGGCGCCGCCTTTGAAATTATAGATAGGCGTACATTATATTCATTATATTAATCAACCTATTTATAAAATTCAATGTTTAGATATTAATTGTAAAAATTTAATATAAAGAATTAATGTCAAGTTCCAAACATAATTTTGCTAACTTTTTACAAAAAATAAAAGTTTTTTGTTATTTCAAGTGAAATTAGCTCTATTGAAAAGACGCATTTAAAATACTTTAAACCATTCAAATGCAACAAGTACATAATTTATTGTAAATCATGCATTAAGAAATTCTAAACAATTTAAATATTTTTTAAAATCTAAGAGTTGAAGGAAAAACAGTAGGGCTTATTTAGTTTATCAGAAGAATGCAACCCGACTTACAGAGGAGATCGGAAATAGAAATTGTATAGGGACTGAAATAAGTGTTTCTTTTAATTTTTTAAAATTTAATAAACAGAGCATTTGATAAATATTTTATACATAACGTAAAAATTAAAGAAATAATTAAAACGCAAGGAAGGACTAAAAAAATAGTGTAATATCAAGAAAATTAAATAAACAGGAAGAAAATGGAGAAATGTTTTTTTCTTAATCTAACAAACTGTAAAAAATGTAAAAAGTAAAAAAGAATAAGTAAGTAAGTTTGTAAAAAAACTCTCAAGAAATAGACAAGATGTGAAAAGAAATTGAATAAATTTACAAAAAAATAAGTGTATTTACTTTTAAAAGTATAGAAATAATTATTAAAATTAACGTAATAAAAAGTTTAATGAATGTATAAATAAGAAAACTGTGTAATATAATATTAAATAATTTTTATAAAAAGAAGAAATTTAAAGAAAATCCTAAAAAGAAAAGAGACAAATACAAAAAAAAAAAAATATCAAATATACCTAAACGGAGAAAAAATCTTAAAATGTTGTAAAAAAAATAAATTATCAGTTAAAAATTAAAGTAAAATCTCTTAAAAATCTTGTAAGAATATTACCAAAGGAAGGATTATTGTGAATATAGAAAATAATTAATATCATTGAATTAAGATGCATTGAAATTTAAATTAATTTAAATTTAAAAGTTAGAACAAATTGGAATATGAGTTCATTGACGTTTGGAATTTATATAACTTTTAATGACTTGAAGATATACAAATCTAATATTATTTTTTGCTAACTTCATACCAAAAATTTGTAAATTGTAGGTATTTTGATTATCTGTATTAGCATATAATTTATTTACTCATCCCTTACGGGTTCGAGGGCCTCCGCTCCCTTTACATTCAAATACAAATTAAGTACAACAACGCTTACATTTATTCTTCCTTAAACTTAACTTTTAATACATAATCAACTTAACCTAATCGCCGCTCTTCTAATATCTTACTTAACTAACTGCCAAGTGCCTGGGCTTCCGTTTCCTGTTCCTTTCTTTTTTTCCTTTTCAGGGTTAATCTACCTCTTCGCCCACCCTTTTATTAAAACCCTATTTCTCACTCTTTCCTTTATCATTCTTATCACACATTCTAAACATACCCATTCACTCATCATTTTCATATATTCCTCTTTCAATCCTCCCAACATTTCCATTTATCCACTAACCCAGTTACTTCTTTTCAATTGCTCTTTTTACCTTCTCCCTTCCTCTTCTAAACCTATTTCCGGTTCCACTTTGATAACCCCTTGTGTATCCTCTTTCACCAGCCATTCCACTCCATCCACCTAAACACTTTCTCTATTCACTTTCACCACTCTTCCGTTTCTTCTTTCCACCCACGCTTTTTGCTCCAGCAGCCATTTTATCCTTCTCTCTCTCCATGTTCTATCAACATCTATTCTCTCCATACTTCCTTTCAACCTACTTTTTAATCTCATTACTTCCATCCTAGCATTCTCATCTTCTCATTCCACAATCCACAATTTTGGTTTTTCGATATCCTCTCCTCTCACACCCTTAACGTTCTTGATCTTAACTTTCGCCCCAATTCTTAACAACAGTTTCCTACCTCCTCTCTGCCTTCTCTCCATCCTACCTTCATACCTTTAATCACAATATTTCTTTTTCTCCTCTCCTTCTCCATCACTTCTACTCTCATCGCTAATTCCCCCATTTTTATTTTTAAATCGTTATCTACTTTTTCTCTACTCCCCTCTTTTTCTTCTACTCCTTCATTTAATGTTACCCTCTCCCTTTCTACATATTCTTTCGTCCTTCTCTCCTCACTCTCTTTTATTCCTTTTTCTAACTCCTCCATACTTTTCCACATATCTTCTTTCTCCTCTTCCCACCTTACCTCCCACTTTTCAATCATCTCTAACATTGCTTTCATTGCCTTTCGTAATCCCTCAATCTGTTTAAACCTTTTTTTTGTCTAATTTCCTAATTTCGTCCATTTCATCCCAAACTTCATCTAAGTCCTCATCGTTCTCTTTTACTTTTCTTTTGATTAGCCTAAGTAAAACTTGACTATCCTTTCATTTAACACTTTTCCCGTCAAATTCCTTTTCAAATTTTCGCGCCTTAGACTCATTCCCGCTTTTACCACTTGCATCATTGCTTTCCTCTTTATTCGACATTGTCAAGTTCTACCTTATCGACACTCTATCACTCTTTCTCTCTCTATACTACCTCTCACTTACTTCGCATGCCGTCACCATAACCTCACAATTTTTTTTTTTGCCGCTTTTTACACTTCATTCATTCAATTACCTCTTCATCCACTCTTTTCATTCACACCCTCGCACTTTACTCTACACTTACCAATCACTCCACAGCCCACCCTTCAGTTATTATTTATAAATTTTTCACAAAACTATTTCCCTCTCACAAACGCGTCAACTACTTATCGGTACCGGAAACGGAAGCCTTCATCTGTATTAGTACAATTTTTTAAATTTTATATCGAATAAAATATTGAAATTTTCAAGATTTATCCACAAATTTCTGTTTTTTTTATGATTTTCGATATTTTACATGCAATATTGGACATCCGGAGAATTGAAAAGTTTTTTTTTATTTAAATCAATATACAATATCTATTTCCGATCTCCTCTGTAAGTCGGGTTGCATTCTTCTGATAAACTAAATAAGCCCTACTGTTTTTCCTTCAACTCTTAGATTTTAAAAAATATTTAAATTGTTTAGAATTTCTTAATGCATGATTTACAATAAATTATGTACTTGTTGCATTTGAATGGTTTAAAGTATTTGAAATGCGTCTTTTCAATAGAGCTAATTTCACTTGAAATAACAAACAACTTTTATTTTTTGTAAAAAGTTAGCAAAATTATGTTTGGAACTTGACATTAATTCTTTATATTAAATTTTTACAATTAATATCTAAACATTGAATTTTATAAATAGGTTGATTAATATAATGAATATAATGTACGCCTATCTATAATTTCAAAGGCGGCGCCGTGTAAATTAGTACCCGAAAATGCCGTATCAGAACAGCGCACGACAAACTATATTCTGCTATATTGTTTGACATTTTCTTTGATGAAATTGAAAAAAAATTTATTTTCCTCGAGAGACTGACGCGATTTAAAAACTCAAATGCCAAAAACAAAATAAGTGAAAAAGTGCTAGTTAAATTTAAATTTACACTACGATGACCATTTGCGGAAAAAGTGTCGGGTTTTGACGAAAAAAATTGTCAAAGTCCGAATTAGTGAGTGAAGTGTCAAGTGATTTTGTATTTCCTCGAGAGACTGACGCAATTTAAAAACTCATATGCCAAAAACAAAATAAGTGAAAAAGTGCTAATTAAATTTAAATGTGCAGGACGATTTTTATTTTCTGAAAAAGTGCCTGGTTTTATGGGAAAAAATTGCCAAACTTGGAACATCATTGGAGGTTGTTTTCATCACACAAATTTCCTCGAGATACTAAAGCTCAGGAAACACTTGATTTATCAAAAGTAAGTATTTTTCTGAATCTTTATTTCAATAGAATTTGTAGTACGATGTTCTTTTGTGGGAAAAGTGTTGGACTTTGTCGCGAAAAATTCCTAAGTCTTCAAAACGCATAGGGACAGTCTTTGAGAACCACTGATCCCCCCTACAGATTCTCTGCGGACTCTGTGTCTCCAACGGCCCTAAATAAAATAATTTCGTAAATAAATAAATAAATAGTTGGTCCGCCCCTGAAAGGACTGATATTCATGTACTAGAGTTTGCAACTTCCATACCAAGTCGAGCGAGTACGCGGTATTAGAGCGTTCGACTTATACCCGAAGCGTTCCGAGTTCGATCCCTACGTTCTTGCAATTTTTAATTCTTTAGTTAGTTGAAATTGTCTAGGTCGTACAAATGTTATGCGAATATAATTAAGTCTGTGATAGAAGATTTTTTTATTTAAAAGAAACTTTTTAATTAGGTCTGAATATTCGAACTAAACAGTAATTTTACACTTGAAAGACAAGTTTGGGCCAAGTCAGGCCCAATATTGGCTGCCAAGTCTTGGCAAAATTTAAGCTGCCTAGTGAAGCCCGTGGTTAACAAAACGGTACTGCGCCAGTACTGGTGGCCAAACTTCGGCAACTATTTTGCCAGTACTGGGCCATGTTATTTTTCGCACTTGGGATGGGTTATTCTTTCAGAAATTATCTGGTATCGAGCTTCACAGATATTTTTTGCAACATTTACCCTTAAATTAATTTCTGTCTGTCAAAATGTTGTTTAAAAATGTCCGTAGACTTCATAATGGTAACATTTTCTGTCTCCTAAATAGTAAAACTCCTCATAAAAATATCAAAAAAAATGAAAAAGTTAGGTTATGTATCTTAAAACAAACAAGGCTGTCGTCTGCTAGCTTTAATAAAAATCACTCTTTTTTGTTATTTTTATTTTTACGCGTTCATAACATAGGGGAGCCTGGGGCTAAACCGGACAAGTCAAATATCTCTAAATCTGTGGAGTGTTTCACTTCGTTTAATCACTCTGTCAATGTGTTCAGGGGCGTACCCAGAAAAGTTTCTTGATCTTTCTATCTCTTTCTCTCTCATATAAACTGGCTTTCTATGGGGAGCGGCCCCCCCTGCCCCAACGTGGGTACGCCCATGAATGTGTTTATATGTGAAGTATAACTACGTCATTAATGTCATTATATCGGTTTTAATGACACTTCATAAGAGTTGCAAAGTTCCATAAAACAAGTTTTAAGGCTTCATGAAAGATTTTAAAGTTTCAATATGGCGAAAATACATGGACTAAACTAACTTTACCTTACTTGACAGATAAATTTTCAGACGCGAAATTTAAATTCTATTCCCTCCATTCAAAGTTTCATGAAACTTTGAAACTTTTAAATTAAAAGTTTTAATATTTCAGTGAAACATTTCATCACTCAGAACCCTAATACATTTCATTACTTTAATAGAAATAGTGGTCGTCTAAGGGTAAAAAATCGTGTTTTTTCGCTGAAAGTAAACATTTTTTTTCTTATACTTTTTGAGTTTTTGACACATTAAATAAATAATATATTTTGTGTTGAATGAGTTAAATATATATATCAGTTAAGACTCTTATTGAGTTTTAAAATTGAAAAAATGCATATTTGTGGTTCAATCTTGGTTAAATTTGAAGTGTTCGACTTAACCCAATAGGGTGTCCAGTTTAATCTCACCAATTTTGTGATTTTCGTATTCAAGGTGGTCATATTCAAAGCGACTTACCAACAAAACTATTTATTATTTCTCAAATGGAACAACTGTAATTTTTAGATGAAGGAACAAGCTTTAAAATGGTATGTTGCACTTTGGCAAAAATATGTCTTTATATGCTTTTCCTTGTAAAAGACCAAATCCGTTTGGTTTAGCCCAAGACTCCTTTCCAAAATTGTAACATAATATTATTATTAATAAAAACAATAGTAGGAAAAATGTTTTTACTTCAGCAAAATCACCAAATATCTTAAGTTTGCATTTTTATCACTTTGGTAAGGGTTTACCAGTAATTACTTACATTTACGTAATTTCAGTACTTTAAGAAAAACTTTAAGCATTTCGGTTTATCCGAATTTATATCGGACAGGCTTGGGTCCGTAAATAGTCTACTTCACTATAGATTTTACTTTTATAGTGAATCAGACTATTTACGGACACAAGCCTGATATCGGATCTGTGTCAATTAAAAAAACTTCGGAGATGAAGTGTCTCCAAAAAGGCTTCGGAGATGAATGCAATTTAGCTCGTACGCAGATACGGCATTATGGCTTAATGAAATTGCTTATGGATTTTTAAAAATACTAACAAGTACATTTACACCATCGATATTCTTTTTTTTTGCATTTGAGTAAAAAAGACAGACTGTGTATCTGTTCTTCCCTGTAAAAAATGTCTGATCGCGACCGAGAAAATCGAAAGAACATGGATGTCGGCAATCTGTTTTTTCGATTTAGACAGATAGCAGTCTTGCTACACTGTAAATAATGTCAAAGTAAATTTACAACGTCGGACGTTTGAAAAAAGTGACCACAGGTCCAATCTTGTAAATAAACATAGCCTGTGTGTTATTTTACGATCCGGATGTAAAAATACTAATTACTAAAAACATAAAAAACATATAACTAACAATAAAACGTGAATAAATCTGACTTAGAGTATTTTAAATTTTGTTACAGATATAAAGAAGCAAGTTAAGACAATGTTTCCAAACAAGAGTACTTCAGTTAAAACCATTAATTCGTCGGTTAATGGAGAAAATTTCGAAAAAGGGTCTATAATCGACTATAATAGCACCTTTGCATATAGTCTACTTTTCCTGGACGTTCATTATGGGGAATTAGATGTGGTCAAGTCCATAATTCAAGAAGACTCTCAAGAGGAACGAATAAATGGAAAAGCCTAAATTCATGTTGCAGCTGCAAGAGGACATGCAGACATAATGCGTTTGTTGTGCAAACGTAATTTCTTTGAAAGCGTTAAAGATGAAGATGGCAACACTCCTCTTCATCTTGCTATAAAAGAAAATCATATGGAAGTAATTAATGTACTTTTATATGAAAGCGTCATGTTTATCGACATTTCCCATCAAGAACCATTATTTGATATTGCTATAGTTGGTAAAATAAACAACAATCGACTAACTCCTCTTGCTTTAGCTTTTAAAGAAGCCCATTTCGAAATTGCTAGGCATCTTTTAAACAGTCAACGTTATTCGGAAGATGTTGTAAGAGAAGCAATGACTCCACTTCATTTTGCTGCTGCGCTTGGAAACGAAGATTTAGTGGAGTTGTTATTGAGGAATGGATTTGGGACAGTCAATATTAAAAACAAGGAAGGTAAGACGCCATTATATTTTGCTACAGTAAATGGTCACATGCAGGTTTTAAAAAATTTAATTAAGTTTTAATTCAACAACGAAGTGGTTCATCGTAGTAAAGAAACATTATTGCACTGGTGTGCCCGAAACGGAGAAAATACGATTTTGAAGATGCTGATAGAAGCAGGGTTTCCTGTTGATATATGTTTCAATGGTCTATCTGCTCTTCACTTTGCTGCTGTGTTCGGCCACATCAAAGCAGTCAAATTACTTATTGAAGCCGGCGCTAATTTACATTTGATGTCCAATGAAAGGTACACACCTTTACATTTTGCGGCCCTTTCTGCAGAACCATCTGTAGTAAAGTTGCTTTTAAATGCTGGTGCAGTTCCAGAAAAGAAAATTTGTATTGCAAGTCAATCACTTCTAAATTGTGCATTGAACAGGCGGCTTCAAGCAGAAATGCAAAATAAGTACTGCGACATTGCATCATTACTTACGATAAATGAACCCGATGTTTGGATTGTTTCTCCACAAACGTTTAAAAATCTGCACGTGGTGACGGAATTGTTTCTGAAAAAAGGTCTATCTCCACTTGATCCTAGACCTTTGCAAGGACGTCTGATAGAGTTTGCTAGCAAAATTAGAATTTCAAATGAAGGTAAAGTAGAATTTGAATTGGACATTATTCGTTGCCTTTTCAATTACGCGGAAAACTACGAGTTTAAAAATTTAGAACATATCTTGTATATAATTCAAGGTTTCTCAATTCCTGATTTGATAGGTGTCATTTTGGAGTATGACTCAACAGCACTTTGCAAAATGCATGTAAAAAAATCCCATAATAATATTGATAATTATCTTTCGTTAATTGATTGTACAGAAAATTGTGATCCCTTCTATCAGGATCTATTGTCCAATCAAGGTGTAGTATCCCATCATATAATTAGTACGGACACTCGATTATATCCCCCTCGTAGGCATGTAATTCAAAACAATAGGGAACCCTTTTTTAATAACCGAATTAATAACAACATTGTAGAAGAGACAGACACATACATGGATATTGCAAAGTTGCTTGTTGCGCGTTCTGCTTTAATAGCACATACTTCAAAAAACCATACAGAGCCTAGCAAAACAGAAATTAAATTCCTTGGTTTGTTTAATCTCAAGATATGGTATAAGGAATGTCTTACTCAAGTTAAGTCAATGTCTGAATCTGAAATTTGTCTAAATACGAAAATAAGTTTCCTAGATATTTTAACAAAAAGTATAGATGAAGTCGCTATTTACACGAGAAATACAAACCTTTTACAAATTCTTGAATCCTGTTACTCGATGTTTCCTGCGTATACTCTACTATTCAAAAAGCGTGTTGATAGAGCGTCACAGAGGAGAGATGCTATTAACATGAATTTTGTATTGTTGTCAAAAGCTTTTTATCATAATCATCAAATTCATCTGCCATTGTTAGTTGTAGAAAAAATATGTGCACATCTAACGATGGCAGATTTACGAAAAATGTCAGCAGCAGTAAGCTTGTAAAAATTTGTTGTAAATATTTTGTATAATTTGTGTAAGTCTTACAGTTTTATGTTAATTAAATATTTGTTCATAAAATAAAATTTATGTGGTTTGATAGGAAACATTAGCAATATCAAAAGTATATGTAAAATTGATTTAATTGTTAACATTACGCATTAATTGTTAAGTTTATTTATTTTTAATTCATTCAAGGCTGATAATAATACTACATTTGTATTTTCTTTTTCAAAGAGTATTTTGTCTTTAGAAATTCTATGTACTTTATGATTATTATTTAGTTTTTAATATTAACAAATTAACAAATAAATTACTATTTACATAGTAAAACTTCTGAAACTTTTACTCATTCAAATATTTCCAATAAAAACTATTTTGGAAATAATAATAATATTTTTTAATAATATTTATAATAAAATTTTTATAAAGAAGAAAGTTGAAAATCTTTAAAATTGTGATTTTTTCTGCTATTTACAATATTTGCAAACTATTAATTTTCAACAAGTACTGAAACGTACAAATATCTAAGTGACAATTTAAATTTTAAGCTTTATGTTATTTCGTTCATCAGATATTGACAACATTTTGAGGCAACATCGAAAAACTCGATTTTATATGCAAAATGGTTGTTAGTTGAAAGGAGAGTCTGGTGTGCCAGTGTCAAAAAATCGGTTTTTTTGTGCATATTTTGAAAGTAAAATATATTGAGAATGTGTTGGGAAAATTTCACACTTAAAACCAAAGTATTAACGAAGTTACAACCCGTTTACAAAACTTAAAAGCTGGTTTTCTCGAAAAATCAATTTCTAAATTGGTCATGGGTCTAACAAAAAATCTATTTAACCACTACCTTTTAAATTTGGATATATTTATATTCACATCAATGATTATAGTCCTTACCATAATCAACTAATTTTAATAATATTTTCTATTTATAATAACAATTTCTAAAAAAAAGAACAAATGCGATTTTTAAATATTTTCTTTCATAGTTCGCCATTTTGTTTTCTTTTAACAAAATTATCTTAAATGTACTACCTACGATAGCGATACATCTAAATAATAGTATGATATTCGAATTCCTTGTTTAAGATATCCCAAACTGCCTCTATTGCCATAATTGCAATTTAATAACTTGAAAAGAAATTCTTGAAAAATATTTCAAATTTAAGCGTGCACACCAGACTACCCTTCTAATTCAAATGCAAAAATTGTCAGTTAATTATTAAAACTGATTTTCTCAAATAACTTTCCAATTTTTTTTTAATTAATTTTCTATTAGAATATTTTTGTTTTTGTTTTAGAGACAAACTAATTTTGTTTGTCAAGACGTTGACACTAATCTCTCAAGTTCTGAACCAATTGTCGTGTTCATTTCAAGTAGAGTATAACAACCTACATAAAGTGTTAAAAATCTTCATATTATGTGAACAATTAATAAATAAACATAATTAAAATTAACTTACATACTTCAATTGATATAACTTTACTGTAAAGATAAAAACAAGGAATATTTCTTTGGCTGAAAGGTAAAACAGTACAACTACCTTTTTATCATATTTGAGATAACATCAGATTTTTATATATGTAGATATACTTTTTAAAGTTTAATAATTGTAAATTGATTAAAATGTTTAGTTACGTAGAAAATAACAATAGGGTAACGGTACCAGTGAAAGAATATTTAAGGAAATTCGTACTTTTATAATTAATTATTTTTTAATACGTGTATTAAAAATGGTCTCGCAAATAGTTTTTAAATAATTTCATTAGTATAGAATGCGAAGAATAAATTTGAATTACATAAATATAGAATATAATTGAAAAATGTAATGAATAAATAAAACATATCGATTTCACCAGTAAAGGAACAAGATCACCAATGAAAGAATTTTGAAGATCCAGTGAAAGAACAAAATCATTTTATATTAAATTAATGCATAAAAATACACTATATGAAAGAAAAAAATGTCTCTAATTTTATAACATAAATTTTAAAACTTACTTTTATGAACATTTTCTGGACTAACTGCCTATTAGGAACACTTTTTAATGTATTATTTCTTCTAACCAACTTTTTTGTTTACGTTGTTAACAATTGCCATGTTAGTTATTATATCTTTTGATAACCACTTCAGATTGTTCATTTGCATGCAAATAAATGAATTTCTTTCACTGGATAGTGATCAAATTCGTAACCAGTAAAGGATTTTGTATTTCTTAATAATATTTTATATCTATATTAATAAAATCAGAGTTTTGTCTGTACATTGCTTAGAACTTTAAATTTCAAGCATAATTTTTCGTTTTGAGTATTAAGAATTCCAAATATACCAATAAAAAATTTCATGTCTGTACGTATGTATGTATATATGTATGTATGTATGTATGTATGTATGTACGTATGTATGTATGTCACAGAACCTTTGTTCGCGCATCACTTAAAAACGGCTGAACCGTTTGTAAATAAATTTGGCAGAGTGTTAAGTCTTGACCCAAGTTAGGTTTATAAACTTACAGACTTAAAAAATATTGATAAGAACGGAAGATATACATTTTATTCAAAAAATTCAAAAAATCAAAAATGTTTAAATTATGCATTTTTTTATGGACTGCTGAAAAACTTTTTATCACTGAGTATTACATGTTATTTCGTCATATTTTTGAATGATTTGGCAAAAAGTATCGTATAACTGAAATATATAAGTATAAAATTGGTTTCTGGATCAAAAAAAAAAATTGAAAAACCTACATTTTTTGTTATTACTGACTTTGATGACTTTTAATATTTTTGCATTAATTTTGTTATGTTCCTTACAATATATTTTGCTATAAATTTCAAAAAATCTATATTAATAAAATTAATATTAGGTGACACAATTCAAAAAAAATGTTGCATCTGAATTTTTTGGGGTAAAAAAATAAAAACCAGAAAATCTAAGGAATTAAATTTCAATCTCATTTAACCTAAATCCTATTTAAGCTAAAAACGTTTAGCCTAAAACCCATTAAACCTAAATTCCATTTAATCAAAATCCTACTTAAACTTTAACGCATTTAGTCTTAAACACATTAAACCTAAAAATTATTTAACGTAAATCCCATTTATTCTAAAATGCATACATTCTAAATATCATTTAAATAAAGAACTACATTTTATCGTCTGCTAACAGGGTGACATGAAACCGCGTAAACTCACACATTGATGGTTATGTTGTATGTGTCATTTTTCCACAATCAGTGACGTCAAGATCACGTGATTTAATAGTTTCACCATTTCCCATAGAGTGCGCTGTTAACAGCAGTCAAGTCGAAAATTGTGCTACTGTGACCCCCCTACATGCGGTCAAGTTTTGTAATAAAAACTACAGGCGTTTCATCTCCTTATAATACTTCATGAAGCCGAATCTGAAGTATATTTAACCCCATCACACAATGCTATTGACATAACCTCAAAAAACCCAAAACTTGAATTCAAAATTTTCAAATCAAGAAACATTCAGATTTCGAAGTCTGACTATGCCTTCTTTATGTTTTTGGGGTCACTAAAGCCGAATCTGAAGTCCACTTAACCCCATCAAGTCATGCTTTTGACATAACCTCAAAAAAACCACAAAATTTGACCTCAACATTTTAAAATCAAGAAAAAAAAGGATTTATTATTTTAACTATGTCTAATCAATTTTTTGGGGTGGCTGGACCCTAAAATCATAAATTAGTCATAGTCAGACTAATAACTTTAAATTTTTTCTCGACTTCAAAATTTTCTAACCAAATTTTTCGGTTTTTTTGAGGTTATGTCAAAAGCATGACTTGATGGGGTTAAGTGGACTTCAGATTCGGCTTTAGTGACCCCAAAAACATAAAGAAGGCATAGTCAGACTTCGAAATCTGAATGTTTCTTGATTTGAAAATTTTGAATTTAAGTTTTGGGTTTTTTGATGTTATGTCAATAGTATTATGTGATGGGGTTAAATATACTTCAGATTCGGCTTCATGAAGTATTATAAGGAGATGAAACGCCTGTAGTTTTTATTACAAAACTTGACCGCATGTAGGGGGGTCACAGTAGCACAATTTTCGACTTGACTGCTGTTAACAGCGCACTCTATGGGAAATGGTGAAACTATTAAATCACGTGATCTTGACGTCACTGATTGTGGAAAAATGACACATACAACATAACCATCAATGTGTGAGTTTACGCGGTTTCATGTCACCCTGTTAGCAGACGATAAAATGTAGTTCTTTATTTAAATGATAGACACCTTCCAAACGTTAGTAAAATGGAAAGCCTTCTACTGTGACCTCCCTACATGTGGCGAATAAAATTCCGTCGTTTCATCTCCTTATAATACTTCATGTTCGGCTTTAACGTCCCCAAAAACATAAAGCAGTCATAGTAAGACTTAGAGATCAGAATTAGTTTGGATTTCAATATTTTGGAGTCAAATTTTGTGTTTTTTGAGGTTATGTTAAAATCCTGATCAGGGCCGCCGAGAGAAAATCCGGGCCCGGGACCAAATTTTTGCAGGCCCATATACATTTTTTGCAACAAAATTTTTGAACTAATTTTAAGTAGGTATTAAATAATAATGATGACAACTAACAACTAAATAATACTTATTATTTTTTTCTATTTTTCATATAAATAAATGCGGGTGAACTATATCAATTTAATTAAAATAAATTTTAGTTTTTTTTTCATTTATATTGAGTTACAAAATAGTATATTTCGTAACATGCGTGACAAGCAGTCGTTTCAAAACGACTGCTTTGTTCACGCAGTTACGAACGATACTTTTCATAACAAAGTAATAAAAGGCGTGATTCGGTTCTCTGTAAAGATAACCAGAAAGTTGCAGAATTAAGAACGATTCACTATGTCACGTCAGAGTGTACACAAATACAATTCAAATTGAATGTCTCACACTTTTTTACTTGTCAACACGCCGCGCTAGTGATACGGTCAGGTTAGATTTTGAAGTTGTACTACTCACGCTAAAGACATCGACTCTGTTCTGTTGGCCAAACAGTGCGTGCAAGAAAAGTAGAAAAGTGGGAGACATGCAATTTGAACTGTACTTGTTTGCACTCTGACGTCACATAGTTAATCGTTCTTAAATCTGCAACTTTCTGGTTATCTACAGAGAACCGAATCACGCCATTTTTAAGACTGCGTTATGAAAAGTCCTTTTCATGCTATTTTGGAAACTATGGTACCTATATATAAAAGCTCCGAAATCCAATTTTCTTGGTAACTGTGGTTCTACGCAAAGAATACCCAAATCGCCACACAGCACCGGAAATTCCCTGACTTTTCCCTGAATATTTGTAGATATTTCCTAAATATTCGAGCATAATATGCAAAGAAGGTTCCTGTATTCTTAATTTTCAGGGAATTTTTGCGTCCAATATTCCTAGAATATTCAAAGAAAGTTCAAACAAAATTTCCAAATTTTTTTTTGATCTGGTAATTGATCAACATTATAAGTTATATTTGATTACTGTAGAATTCTAGAAAATTAAAACTACTATCCATCCGTAAATGTCATAGAAACCAAGTTCGATCAGTGTGCATCATAAACAGTGAGTGAAAATTAAATTCGAATATTCGGGAAATGTCGACTAATACTCAGGGAATATTCAGGGAATTTAGGGTGCCGTGTGGGTCTGAAGTACAGGTTTGTGAAGAACAAGAACGATTAAAATTTGTTATTCTCAAAAGCACGCTGAAAATTTTGACCAATTTGACCAATTGACAAATTGCATGTCTCCCACTTTTCAACTTTTCTTGCACGCACTGTTTGACCAACAGAACAGAGTCGATGTCTTTAGCGTGAGTAGTACAACTTCAAAATCTAACCTGACCGTATCACTAGCGCGGTGTGTTGACAAGTAAAAAAGTGTGAGACATTCAATTTGGATTGTATTTGTGTACACTCTGACGTGACATAGTGAATCGTTCTTAATTCTGCAACTTTCTGGTTATCTTTACAGAGAACCAAATCACGCCTTTTATTAATTTGTTATGAAAAGTATCGTTCGTAACTGCGTGAACAAAGCAGTCGTTTTGAAACTCGCGCAATTTTTGCAACTCGTTTCACTCGTTGCAAAAACATTGCTCTCGTTTCAGAAACGACTGCTTGTCACGCATGTTACGAAATATACTATTTTTGAGATCATATTTTCAGTTAAATGAATAAAAAAATTACAGATTATAATTATAATTTCCAATCTCAATAAATACCTATTACTTAAACATAAACACACATATTTTCTTTTTTGATTACAAATTAGTGAGTCTAATTGTACAGTACAATAGCCTTTTTATTAGTAACTTTTTTTAATAAAAATAGTTTTAATTTTGAAGTTCCCATCATATTAGAATTATCTAATTAACAGAATTTATTTATTAAATCATGCACTTACACGCAGAAAAAACCATGAACGCCGGAAAAATTCCAAAAACACTGTGGGATCCCGCGGGATTGTTACCGAATCCCGCAAATGATCCCGCGGGGTTGAAAACTGTGCGGGATTGCAATCCCTAATTCTACTATTATTCCACATGCAAGGGTTTGAGCTCTAAACAGAAAACGTAAACCGAAAAACTTGAAAGTGAGAGAGACAAGATGAGAGCAGTTCCTCTGTCACTTTCATTTTTTTCTCCTTTCGGTTTATATTTTCTGCTCACATGGGATTGAGCTCTATTTGGTCAAATTTATTTCTTTAATCCACCATTCTACTCTATCTGACTTCGCCTTAAAAGATAAGGATACCTAGTTATAAACGCCAATATATGTCTAATTAACCGAAAGGAGCATAAGCCTAAAAATCAAACCGAAACTATAAAGGTGTAGGAAATGCAGAAAACGAATACAGTAAAAAACTTTTATTGGTAGTATATTAAATTTTTATATTCCCGTGCAGAAATGGAATTCAGGTTTTGGTCAGGTCCTGGGCAGGGGAGCCCAATTTTAAGCTGGGAACTGGTCGGGCTACCTAGTCTGGATTTGATTGGTCGCGTCACACTCGGCCAAATAGTTCATGACCAAGAGCTCTGACGAAGCCCGACTTATCTACACTGAGAGAAATAGATGCTATGGGGTACCATCTAGATGGTACCAGATATCATATCTGATCTTAAATATACGAACAAGAATCTAGATGGTATACGGAATAGCATCTGGATGGTACGATGTAGCATCTAGATGGTACGGTGTAGCATCTCTGATGGTAGAGTGTAACATAATCTCTCTACCATCAAAGATAGTAAAGTTCTTACCATCTATTTCTCTCAGTGTACATTTGGCCTTCACAGAAATAATATTAATTAATTCAGCTAAAACTGTTCTTATAAACATCTGAATAAAGTAGTGATTCTGAAAAATTTTAGATTATGGTCAGGCTCTCTTTACTAAAATAACCCAAGCAGGAAATAGTCATTTGTTGTTTTAACCCTTTGAAGCACAGCGGGACACCAGAGTCCCACCTGTTTGTATCTGATATTTTCTGTTTTCCACGTAAGAAAAAACAATACAGACATGGTGTTTTGCATTTTATGATTCTAATATATTACTTAGCAGACAAAGACTATTTAAAACCTTTTCTGATGAGTAGAAGTAGCCTAAATAAATTTGTAAAGTTAAATACTTTTTCTCGAGAATAATAAATCCTTAAGTTAATCAATAAATTATGTACGAAAGCTTCAATTGTATTCAAATTTCTTATTTTTATACTAAAAATAAATAAATCAAAACTCCATATATATTTCTCGACATGATTCGCAAATTCAAAATGGCGGATCCAATATGGCAGACGAATTTTTTAAAATTGACTGAATTTGCATGAATCTTGGTTTATTGGGGTTTGCGAGGTCCCTGACTTCAAATTTAAAGTCAGATTTGAAAAATTCAAAATGGTGGATGAATTTTTAAAAATGAATTGAATTTGCATGAATCTTGGTGTGTTGGGGTTTTTGGGGTCACTGATTTCAAATCTTAAGTCAGTATTGGAAAACTCAAAATGGCGAATCCAATATGGCAGACGATTTTTTTAAAATTGACTGAATTTGCATGAATCTTGGTTTATTGGGGTTTGCGAGGTCCCTGACTTCAAATTTGAAGTCAGATTTGAAAAATTCAAAATGGTGGATTCAATATGGTGGATCAATTTTTAAAAATGAATTGAATTTGCATGAATCTTGGTGTGTTGGGGTTTTTGGGGTCACTGATTTCAAATCTTAAGTCAGTATTGGAAAACTCAAAATGGCGAATCCAATATGGCGGAAGAGTTTTTAAAAATTGACTAAATTTGCATGAATCCTGGTATATTGGGGTTTTTGGGGTCGCTGATTTCAAATTTCAAGTCAGATTTGAAAAATTCAAAATGGAGAATACAATATGGCGGCCGCTTTATGATTTGAAATCAGTAAACCTGAACATTTCCGAGTAACAAGATACAGGTGAATTCCAACAATATTTGAAAATGCAACCCTCATATTAGGGGCTGATAGTAAAAACGGATTATAATAATGATGGGATCAAAAGTGGGTTATATTCATTAGAAGCAAAAACTGTTTAAAAGTTCCAAACAATTTCTTTATTTATAAAATATCCTATCGACTGTCTGTTAATTATGTTTACATTCACTGAGAAAAAAGGATTAGTTTTACCAACAATATTTTTTAGTTGACCATTGTTGGTTGTAACAACAATATTTTGATTGGTATAACAAAACGATTTGGTTGGCGTAACACACCAAGTTGTTTGGGACAACCATATTATTTTGTTGCTCTTATTTGGTTGAACCAAACATAATTTAGATGTGACAACCAAACATAATTTGGTTGTGACAACCAAACAGAAATTGGTTGTGACATCCAAACATAATTTGGTTGTCACAACCAAACAATTATTAAAAAAATTGGTGATTAGTTTTAAGTAAGCTGCCGATAATAATATAAATAAAATCTAAATAAAAACCAACGGTGTCAGTTACTGAACTGTCTAGCTATAAGGTTTATTCCATATTGGTCATTCATATCTCTCATGGGCTGGTGGTTAGCCTACTGGACTGGCAGCTGGAAAACCCGGGTTCGAATCTTCATGACTAATGAAATTTTTCTGTTTCAGGTTTTCATTAATATGAAATTTCTACATTCTCATCTGATTATATTTGTGTAATTAAATTTATAATATGTGAATTATGTAATTATATGTGTTGTCCGACCGAAAATTTGGACCTGGGTTACTTAGCTCCCAAATAAAAATCTTTTATATGACAACCAAAATTTTTGTTATCCCGAATAAAAAAGTAAAGTTGTGACAACCAAAAGTTTTTGTTGTGCCAACAAACAACACTGAACCAAATAATCTAGTTGTCTCAACCATATAGTTTGGTTGACTAAATAACAACCAAATAATTTGATTAGCTCAACCAAATTTTCGTTGCTATGACTAAACATTTTTCTCAGTGTTACAACATTCAAAATTGTTGAAACAATATTCGTAAATTAAAATAATTCCAAAACAGTTAATAGTATCTTTTATAAATAAAGAAATTGCTTAGAACTTTTAAACCGTTTTTGCTCCTAGTGATTATAACTCAATTTTGCTCCCATCATTATTATAATCCATTTTTACTATCAGCCTCTCATATTAGATTCGAAATTATTGAATTTGAAATATAAATGACAAATTTGTACTCAGCGACCCCAAAAACGCCAAAGTAAAAAGTTTCATGCATATTTAGTATTTTTTTAGAAATTTGATCACCATATTGGATCCGCTAATTTGAATATTTCAAATTTGACTTTAAATTTGAAATCAGCGACCCCAAAATCCCCAAGATACCAAGATTTATGCGAATTCAGATAATTTTTAAAAAATTTGTCCGCCATATTCGATCCGCTATTTTGAATTTTTAAAATCTGACTTCAAATTTGAAATCAACGACCCCAAAAACCCCATTATACTAAGATTCATACAAATTCATTCAATTTTTAAAAATTTGACCGCCATATTGTATCCGCCATCTTGAATTTTGATATTCTGACTTCGAAATTGAAATCAGCGACCCCAAAAACCCCAGTATACCAAGTTTCATAACATTTGGATTATTTGATTCTGAAATTCATGAGATTTTTCTTCTTTTTAGTTATTCGTCTCTCCTGTAAAATTTGATTTTTTAATTTTTTTTTATCTTTCGGTACACTTTTCTCTTGAACTACTAAACCGATTTACAAGTTTTTTTTTAATTTGTTCAGTAAGGTTTCAAGATTACGAATAAGAAGTTTGACATCATTTTGAGTTATATAAACGGAGATGTGAGTCATTTAATCAGAAAAATTGGGAGGGCTATTTACATTTTGGTATAAATGTTTATAAAAAAGTATCTATTTAAGATAACGTCTTATTATTTCTTATTCATACAATTGAATATATGTGTAATCGAACAAAACAAGGAAGAACGCAATTGGAATAATAGTTTTTGAGAAAAGTGTACCAAAAGTTGACTCTTTTTGCATAGTTCTCTTAAATAACAGTTTATTGTTAATAACAAATTAATTATAAAATATTGAAAAAAATTAGAATTAATTTGATTGTCACTAATTGTATACTAGTAAAAACTCCACCCTCCGTATTCGAAGGTTTTTGGGGTCTCTGAAAACAAATCCGGTATCATTTTTAAAAAATTCAAAATATCGGATCCAATATGGCGGACGACTTGTCTTAACCGAACTTGAATTTTTGGTTTTTTCTGTATAATTTGAGTACGCTTAATTTTATCAAAGCATCAAATTTTGTCTATTTTCTCCAGTAAATTTCAGGTCTCAAATGCATATTATGAAGGAAATTAACATTGTTAGTTTTCGAAATAAAAATTAAAATATGTCAAAAGTTTAGATTTTGCTAAATTTTGTATTTCTTACTTTTTTCATTCATAAAGTTAATGTTTATGCCAGGAAAAATATTTTTTCTCATTTCAAAAAATTCGTGCCGCAAAGGGTTAAAGAAAAAGGTTGAATAAAATCCAACATCAGCCCGACTGAAACCCGACTAGTAAAATCTGTTTAATTCTATAGTCTTATAATTTCTTGCTTAGGTTCGTTAATGAAATATTGACTGACCAGAATTTTAATTAATATTCTATTTTTTAATTTTTAATAAACTTGAATTTACTTTTAAGTTTTAATCACAATTAACTTAAAAAAAACAAAATTTATAAATTATTGGTCAACAATAAAAACAAGAGGCAATTTTCACTAATTTTGGTATAAGTTTCATAATTTAATTAATAACAATAGTTTACAAATTTTCGAAAATTTTTTGATCTAGAACATTTAACTTCTATTTCTTATGTAAAATGATCCGCTGAGTCCAAAACTAAAGTCCAAAATTAAGAAAGTAGAACAGTTTTTAAGATCTTTTTGGTCTTTTCATGTTTTTTTGTTAGGAATTTTTTTTTTTTTTACTAAAATGTAAATATCATTGGTTCCAGAAAACGGATTTTAATTTTTTTCTTTTAAATTAAAGATAATTAAATTTTTATTTAAGCATCTGTAAAGTATTTTTTAATCCAATCCTCCCCTTAAATACTATTAATGATTATATTTTGCTTCAAATTTACAAAAGTTTAGAATAAACGCTGGATTCTATTATTGATTGCGCTAAAATAAAATTTTTTTAAATCCAATTCATTATTGGTAATTGAAGTCTGATCTATTGCGATGAAAATGAGCGGTAATTTAACAAATTTAATTGAAAAATATCCAAGTTATAATCATTTTATTAAAAATGTAAAAAAACCAAAATTGTATTTTGGTTTCTAGGTTACAATATAATCTTTTTACTTTTACAGTCTCTTAGAAAAGATTTTAATAGATATTATTACGAGCTGAGTGACAATTACAAAACATTTTTGTCTGTCTTTAAAAGACTAAACAATAATGTAGTTAACTAGAAGTTTGTTAGATGTACTAGACGAATAGTAAATCTGAGATCAATGAATTGTATTACTTTTGAGACGTGAAGTAAAATTAACTCAAATTTACTTAATTAATATGTGATAGTGAGATTTATTAAAATTTTTCTTTCCGTGAGTACTTAGTGATATTGCTTAAACAGTCTCAATTGTTTACAATAGCCTAATAGTGCTTCTGTGAAAAACTATACCTTTCTGCTTGTTTATGGCAGATTTTATATTCAGGGTGCAAGATGTCACAATCTCTCTAAATTTCTTAGAATGAAAATTTCACTCTAATTTAGGAGTGAGATGTACATTCACTCCAGATAGAGTCAAAGTTTACTCTAAAAAAGTGATATCGCTCACTCTATAGAAAAGAGTGCAGAAATTCATTCCAATCATTGGAGTGAATTTCTTTGGAGTAATATTTACTCCAAGAGTTAGAGTGAACGTAAGCACGTACCTTATAACGGCAGTTCGAAAGTTTTGTACCAACAAGCGTATACACTGAGAAAAAATTTTCGTGAAAATTCCTGTACGGTTCAGTATAAAAGAGTCATAATTGACAGTCTCCGAAATTTTACCGTGCTCTCTTACAATTTTTACCGGATTTCCCACAATTGTTACTAGAAAATCCGGTAAAAATTGTAAGACATCACTGTAAAATTTCGGAGACTGTCATTTATGACGTTTTTATAGTGAACAGCACAGAAATTTTTACCAAAATTTTTTCTCAGTGTAGCATACTGGTTAGTGCGTTGGGCTTTAGGCCTGGGGGTCGCACGTTCGAGACCCCTCAGCACCAAATATTTTAATTTTATATTGAAACGATTCGTAATTATGTGCTAATCTTAAACTAATAGTGAGGATTAGATTAAAAGATGTTTAAGCACCCGAGGGAGCGCTAGTGAAACACAGTGTGTAAGATTATAATATCAATTTTTTATTATTTCAAAAAGAGGTAAGTTTTTATAAAAAGTGGAAATTAAAGTTTCTTACTGATGAGATTAATTAAACATCCTTATTTCCTTTTAATTAAAAATAACGTGGTAAATAAAACAGAAAATTTCTCCTTCTGAGCGTCTGGGGGGTCGATTGCGTAAATTGTTTTTGATTTTGTCTTTGTCTTTGGCGTTTACGTTCACTGTACTCTTCAATTGTTTTCCCTAGACACGTGGAAATGTCATTCTGACAGCTCTTACGCTGCTTTGCGTAAAACATATGTTTGAAGTTGGGTTTGTTTTGAAAGTGTCAGTTTTTGTTGAACGCAGGAACGGGTTATTTTGGTCGGTCTCTCGAAGTTAATAAAATGATTTCTATCCTGAATAATATGGGTAAGTATCCATTAATAAACTTTATTAAAGCGCATATCATAGAAAATATATAATAAAAATGATATAAGTGTATTGTTTCTATTAATTTAGTTTTGTCTACTACTTTATTAACCTTGTTTATAATTTTTTTTTGAAAAGTATTTAATCTATTTAAAAAAAGTATATAAAATGTGTTCCTTATGGAATTTAAATTTTGGTAAATGAGCCTTTACAATATTATAAAATTAAATATATATATTTATTTCTATTTTACAAAAAATATTGCTTTTAACGCCACCGCTGTCACAAAATAGTCTTTACTTTGAATTATTTAATTAATATTAAAAGGATGTTTAAATATTAATTATTTGTTAAACCAATATAAACAAAATATTATATAAAAATATTTTTTACCTTAGCTGGATAGATTTGATAGTTATTTAATTGTTTTTATTTTATGATCTAAATAGCAATTTAGCAATTTACGAAAGTAAAAAATGTTTCATGTATTTATTCCATTATAAATTTAAATCCTAGGAAAGTATTCGAGAGCAAATGTGTGCGTGAAACTTTGCAATTCTATAATTTATTGCACGATAAAATAAAAAGATTACATTAAAACATAATACAAAGTATTATGTTTAATATTTACAATTATTTATTTATTACAAATATTTATTAGAATAATTATTTTGGATAACCACCTGATTTAATTTAAATCATTTAAAAATTACTATTTGTCAGTAAAATCTTGATAAATGTTTAAGCAATCAGTGAAAAAAAATTATTATTGTTTAAAAAGTTAGGGATTATATGTTAAAAATGATTAATTATCATTTAAAAACATATTAACAAAATTAAAAATTTTAAATGATTGAATTAGATAATAAAAAAATTACTGGAATTTTTTATTCACATTTTTTTGTTTATTACAAAATTTTACATTTTTACAATTTAGATACATGTCTTCATAGTGCGGACAGACAACGTGGATTTAATAATCGTAGTACAGCAGCAGGTTCGTCAAGTTCCATTAAAAGTCGAATTGTTAGTTTCACTTCAGATTCGTGATCAGCGACCAAAAACAGTATAAGAAGAGCTGGAGAACCAAATATATTTTTGTATAATGCTACCAAATTTAGTGGTGCTGACGGAAAAAAGTACTGCACTATAAATTGTTTATTATTTTTTGTAGTTATTATATAATATTCATAATTATTAAATAATTATAATAGTACAGTTTCCAATAAAAAATTGATTATAAAAATGTATTTTCACTTGAAATAATAAATTGTATGCTTACAAATCAAAAAATAAAATTTTATCAAAAATAAACTAATTAAAAGTGCTTGAATTGCATATAATTTAATAAATAAACTTATAGACATAACATATTTTAGATCAAGTGTAAATTTTAATGTAATTTTGATAATCGTAAACATGTTTGAAAAATTATTTTAATCTTTTAACAAATTTCAGTGTTTAAGAGGTTTTTTTTTTATTATAAAATATCGTAACATAAAACATTAAGTTTAAATTTTTAAAATTTTATAATAAGTGAATGCACTTGAATACGCATTAACACTTTGCTCAGGCTTCTCGTTGAGGGTGCATGAAATCGTATCAAGAATCCAAAAGGTCGAATTTCTAAATTGGCGAATATCGAATGGTTAAATTTTTAAATAGTTAAATTCCAAAAAAGTCTATACCAACACATCATTTGGAGATTCAACGATTTGGAGATTCAACGATTTGGATATTCTAATTCTTAGAAATTCGATAACGTGGATACTCGAGAAAATAGATATTGGAAAAATTGCAAATTCGACAAAATCGACTTTCGACAATGTGGATATTCGAAATTTTAAAGATTCGACAATTTGAAGATTCAACAATTCGAAAATTCGACAAAAATGTATATTTGACAGTTTGTAAATTGGACAAAATGGACATTCGACTTTTTGGAAATTAAACAAAGTGAATATTCAGGGTCGTCGCAAATTTCCAATTTCAAAAATCCCTGACTTTTTATGACTTTTACCTGACTAATTTTTCATTTTTCCTGACTAAAAGTTTTTTTTATTTATTTTCAATCTTGCTACGTATGATAAAAATTATATATTATTTTTAATTGTTTGCACATTTCTAACTTCACATACATTGTTTACAATTATTTAAAGTTATAAAATTTTTGAATTTTTATTTGTGGTTTCTTTGAGAAAAATTTTCCTGACTTTATTTAAAGATTTTTTTAAATAATCCCTGACTTTTTTATGACTTTTCCCTGACTACCTAATTTCCCTGACTTTTCCCTGACTTGCGGATACCCTGACATTTGACAATTTGGAGATTTGACTTTTTGGAAATTTAACTACATGATTATTTATATCCAAGACTACTGAATGTTAAAAGTAATGTGGTAAGAACAATTTTTTACAAAACATTCTAGAGTAGGTTCTCCTAGCAATTCTAGAATTACACAAAACTCCAGAAATTTAAAAGTTTCTAAAATTCGTGAGAAGGTTACTAAAATTTTGAGTAAATATTTGTTCATTTTTTCTTTCTTCCCTTTTTTAATTAAAAAAGTTAAGACTAACTAAAAATGGTAACTATGTGATATTAAAACCTTGAATAATATAAGAAAATCTAAACTTTTTTCATAAAAAATTATCTCTTTTCTTCTTATTTCTCTTTTTGGATAAGTAGCGATGCCGTCGATCGAGATTTTCCGAGACCGATACGATATCGATACGATACTCCACTGAAGTATCGGTTTTGTCTTGATCGGTTTTCGTATCGTATCGGTTTAGTCTCGGAAAAGTAGTCTCATATCGGTATCGTATCGGAATTTCGATACTACCAGTGCCAATTATTTTACAATTATTTAAAGTTATAAAATTTTTGAATTTTTATTTGTGGTTTCTTTGAGAAAAATTTTCCTGACTTTATTTAAAGATTTTTTTAAATGATCCCTGACTTTTTTATGACTTTTCCCTGACTACCTAATTTCCCTGACTTTTCCCTGACTTGCGGATACCCTGACATTTGACAATTTGGAGATTTGACTTTTTGGAAATTTAACTACATGGTTATTTCACTTTTCGGAAATTAGACGAAGTGGACATTCGACAATTTAGAAATTCGGCCATTTGGATATTCGATCAATTGGATATTGGACAAAATGAATATTCTACTAGCCCCTTCGGTGGGACTTCGATCGGTGGAAGACTGTTTACTTAGTTCGCTGGAGGGCATAGCGGAGACTCTCAAGCGACAAATCAAATGCTTCAAATTCTCGTTCGATCAGTGGGGTTCCATCCCCGATAAACCACACCGATGGGACTTTGAGTGTATTTGAAAATTCGACCATTTGGAATTTGACCATTTGGAGATTCGACTTTTTAAATTTTTGGGACATTTCATGCACCCGTCTCGTTGGTCGTTTGGTGGAAGGCGGACGTGCTCTATTGAATTCTCTATTGTACAATTGAAATCGCTCAATTGTAATTGAATTCGTGTATTTTTCATAGACTATACGGAATTCTCTTGTCTTGTACACAAAGCAATAAAATCTGTAAAAAAAGAATTTATAAATAAGGATTTCTCAAAATTACAAAATAAATAAAGAATTTATTGAAAAAATATGGGAATTTTATAAATATGACTAAAAGATTATAATAATATAATAAGATAAAATATGATAAAAATATGAAAGAACAAAAGTATTGATAAATAATTACATAACTAAAGAGAAAGTAGAAATGTTTTTAATTAAGTTTCTTTGTTACTAAATTTATTTAAGAACAATAGAAAATTTACATAAAATAAATAAACATACAAAATATTTTTTTTTTACTATCGTAATATTCAAACTTGATTAAATTACAGTTTGAATGAAAATAAATTTAGTGTGGGACAAATACATCATTTTAGGTATATTAGGTTACATTTTTGTAACTATTGCTTATCCATAGTGATGCCGTCCGATACGATATTTTCTCGGTATCGTATCGGAAAGTCACGGAAAAATATCGTATCGGTCTCGGTTTCTGAGACAAAGTATCGGTTTTGTCTCGGATCGGTTTAGTATCGGAAAAGTAGTCTCATATCGGTATTGTATCGGAATTTCGATACTACCAGTGCCAGATGTGGAACGTCTACCAGGGAAATGAAATTCCTAAGGAGATATCCTAACGAAGAGTTTGTGAAAGGCTCACGTTAAAGATTTTGAAATGTTACTTCACTTGTAAATTATAATTATAATGTTAAATATAAAATTTTCATTAATAACAACATTTTGAAATGTTTTATTATTATACATAAAATTTTTTAATGAGGGGGTTTATAGAATTTGGTCCAAGGAATACATTTTGTAATTAAATTATATCAAGTTAGAGACTCAAAAGTAAATAATTTGTTATTAAAAATTTTTCTATCACTTAATTTTGGATCATAATAAAGGAACCGTAAAGACTCTCCTCATTTGAATTTCACTTCGCTTAATAATAAATTAAAAATTTTTTAAATATTGATTCCGAAAATTGGAATCCAAAAACTTAGAAATTATTTTGAATAATAAAAAATTTTTTATTACATAATTAATCAGGAAAAGGAAGAGTATAATTATAATTGTAGCAATCAAACACTTTAATCATATTCAGTTATTCAGTGAAGCCATGTACTAACAACAAACTAAAAATAATGTTTACAATTGTTTAAACAAATTATATTGCTTATTATCTACTTTTTATTAAAAAGAGTTACAGAGATGCAACTTTTTCTTAATTTTGCAACTTTTCGAGTTCAGTGAAGCCATGTACTCTCAACAAACTTAAAATAATTTTTACAATGGTTTAAACAAATTATATTCTTTATTATCAACTTTTCATTAAATAGAGCTACAGAGATGCAACTTTTTTCAAATTTGCAAAATTTATAGGCTTATAAAAGCAAGTGTTAGCAACAAAATGAGAAAATAAATGTTAACAATTGTTTCAACAAATTTTATATTTTATAATTAACTTTTTAAGAAATAGGGCTAGAGAGTTGCAACTTTCTCTAAGATTTGCAAGTTTTCTTTTGTTGAGAGGTAGGAATGACTGTAAGACATAATTATAATTAATTATAATTTATAATTATAATTAAAATATAATTTCGTTATTTTGCTTTTGATCCTTATCTCTTGTTATATTAGTCTGTTGAAATCAGATAATAATTTAGCGTTTTGCTCTGCATTGTCATTAATTAAATTTAGACAATTTACAATTGTTATACAAGCGTAATAATCGACATTCTGATGCCATAGTGAGAGATGTTCCTCTAGAAAAGAAGTTTACATTTTAAAACATTAAAAAAAGGTCATTGAATCCTCGTTTATAAATTGATCGACACTTTTTGGTCTTTTTAGCTATATTCAATGAAAAGATAGAAATAAACATTAAATTGTTGAAACAATTGTTAACATTTATTTTCTCATTTTGTTGCTAATACTTGCTTTTATAAGACTATAAAAGTTGCAAAATTGAAAAAAAAGTTGCATCTCTGTAGCTCTATTTAATAAAAAGTTGATAATAAATAATATAATTTGTTTAAACATTTAAAAATTATTTTTGTTTGTTGTTAGTACATCGCTTTGAGACCGTTCATAAACTACGTCACACAAAAGGGGGAGGGGTGGAATTAGAGATTTGTGATGATTTGTGACGTTAGGGGGGAGGGGTGTAAAAAAAATGTGACGTCACATTTAAGAAATTAACTTCTGCATGGCTTCTACATAAAAAAGATATATTAGAATGGTCCAAAAATATATTAAATAAAGAGTTAGAAATGTTATTCTCTCCAACCCCCCCCCCCCCCACCCTCCTAGTATATGCAAAGAAAATGTAAAAATAAAAAAAAGTGTTAAAAAATATTAGGTACTCACTATTTTTTTGACAATTTTTTGTACAATTTTAAATAAATAGCATAAATGCAGCCTTTTAACAATTATTTCATGTAATTGCTTATTTGTTTAAATAAATAATTATTGGTTATTTACAATTATCTGTAAAATTAGGCTAGACAGTTGGAACTTTTTGTCAATTTTGATACTTTTCAAGACGAGTGTAACTAGTTACTAACAACAAACTAAAAATAACAATTGTATTAATTCTTTAAACAAATTATGATTTTTTAATTTTAGTTTTTTATCAAATTAAGTTATAGAGTTGTAATTTTTTCTTAATTTAGCAACTTTTATACTAAAAATATACTATTTACTAACAACAAACTAAAAATAACAATTGTATTAATTTTTTAAACAAATTATTATTGTTTAATTTCCATTTTTCATCCCTTCAAGTTACAGAGTTGCAATATTTTCTCAATTAAACATGTTTTTATTTTTGGAGTGATAAGACTGACTGTATAAGACGTAATCATCGAGTTTAAACTTTCAACAATTTATTATTATCAAATGTTCAACACAAGTTTTTATTTTTACATTATTATTTGTAAATTGATAATTGTAAATTGATAAAATTTGTTTATTATAATTATTACTTCTGACAACTTTTGTTAAAAATATTTTCTCAATAATTTGGTTTATTAGTCAATTTTACTTCTTCAAATATAAAAAAATGCTTAATTGAAAAAATGTTGCAACTCTGTAGCCTAATTTAATAAAAAGTTGAAATTAAATTATAATAATCAGTTTAAACAATTTGTAGAATAGTTATTATTAGTTTGTTGTTAGTAATTAATATCATTCAGCTTGGAAATTTTAAAATTTGAGAAAAAGTTTTTAAAAAATTAACTCTGTAGCTTAATTTGATAAAATGTTGTAATTATGCAATAATAATTTGTTTAAAAATTAATAAAAAGTTTAAATTGAACATTAATAATTTGCTTAAACAATTGGTAGAATTGTTATTTTTAGTTCTTATTGTTAGTAATTTATACCATTAAGCTTGAAAAGTTGCAAAATGTAGAAAAAGTTGTCTGTAGTTTCATTTGATAAAAAATAGAAATTGCACAATAATAATTTGCTTAAACAACTTGTAAAATTGTTGTTGGTAATTTGCGACCATTAAGCTTAAAAAGAAGCAAAATTAAGAAAAAGTTACAACTCTGTAGCAATTAACTAATAAATAAATGTAAATAAGTAATAATAATTTGTTTAAATAAATTATCAATTGCACGCAACAATTATTAAGTCTAGATTTATGCTATTTACTAAAAATTGTGTAAAAAATAGTCAAGGAAATAATAAGAAATATTTTTAAACGCTTTTTTGTATTTTTTCTTTTTTCGGAGTTCTCGGAGGACCCATAAAAAATACTCTCTAAATTTGAATAAGTGATTTTTAACTAATGAATGAGCGAGAAATTGGTTATTATTAAATAGTGAAAATTATCACTATTATTTAGTAGAAAACTACTAATTTCACATGGGATACTTTTAGCAATTTTTGATTTTAAGCGACCTCCAAGTATTTTTCAAATTAAAAAAATAGGTTATTTTTTCGGTAAAGAACAGTCCTAGTGAGTGACAGCATAACATTTCAAACTTTTCGATTTTGGACTTACTTAATGTGTATATTTATTACTTTTATTTATATTTCAAAAATGTGTTAACAGAAGTTTGTAAGTCATGGGTTTATTTTAAACAAAAATAAATCGTGATTGCGATTGACTTAAAGTAATTTACTCCAATAAATATAAAAAAAATTATCTGTGGGGGGGGTAATTCCTAAAGTGACGTCACACAAGGGGGGTTATGGCATTATGTGACGATCTGTGATGTGAAGGGGGGGAGGTGGAAATAATCGTAAAAATCGTGTGACGTAGTTTATGAACAGCCCCTTTACTGAACTCGAAAAGTTGCAAAATTAAGAAAAAGTTGCATCTCTGTAACTCTTTTTAATAAAAAGTTGATAATAAACAATATAATTTGTTTAAACAATTGTTAAAATTATTATTTTAACTTTTTTGTTTGTGCTTGGCTCCAATGGCCTCGATAAGTTGCAAAATTAAGAAAAAGTTGTAACTCTCTAGCTCAATTTGATAAAAAGTTGTAAATAAATAATAATAATTTGTTTATACAAATTAGCAATTACATGGAATAATAATTAAAAATCAATATGTATGTTATTTATTCAAAATATAGGAGAAAACTCACATAAAAATCGTAAAAAATATTTTTAACGATTTTTTCATAATTTTGTAATTTATGGGGTTTTTTTGGGGCCCTACAAAAAATATTTAATATTAAAAAATTGTTGAATAAACAATTTGTCATTGTTGTTTGAAGTCTCTTTAAGAGAAGCAGAGTTCGGCGATTGAAAAATATTGATTTTCAAGGGTTCTATACCATTTCTACGAAAAAGTCTTTTTTTCCCATGCATTTTGCATGGGAAACTTTGAGCGCTTTGAGCTCCATCTAAATATTAAAAAATTAAAAAATAAAAAATAGGGGTATTTTTTTTTTCGATATAGAACAATCCTAGGGGGTGAGAGCATTAAAAAAAATAATTTTGTTTTGGACCACCCTTCAAAAATACAAAGGATGTAATAAATCCCATGTTGGCAACGGTCAGTTTTCTGCAGTCCCAAATCTACTTTTCGTGTCCGGAGACAGTTTTGCTCAGTTGTACGTTCCCTTCTTCATGCTGTTTGAAGAAGTTTCACATCTGGCACTGGTAGTATCGAAATTCCGATACGATACCGATATGAGACTACTTTTCCGAGACTAAACCGATACGATACGAAAACTGATCAAGACAAAACCGATACTTCAGTGGAGTATCGTATCGATATCGTATCGGTCTCGGAAAATCTCGATCGACGGCATCGCTACTTATCCAAAAAGAGAAATAAGAAGAAAAGAGATAATTTTTTATGAAAAAAGTTTAGATTTTCTTATATTATTCAAGGTTTTAATATCACATAGTTACCATTTTTAGTTAGTCTTAACTTTTTTAATTAAAAAAGGGAAGAAAGAAAAAATGAACAAATATTTACTCAAAATTTTAGTAACCTTCTCACGAATTTTAGAAACTTTTAAATTTCTGGAGTTTTGTGTAATTCTAGAATTGCTAGGAGAACCTACTCTAGAATGTTTTGTAAAAAATTGTTCTTACCACATTACTTTTAACATTCAGTAGTCTTGGATATAAATAATCATGTAGTTAAATTTCCAAAAAGTCAAATCTCCAAATTGTCAAATGTCAGGGTATCCGCAAGTCAGGGAAAAGTCAGGGAAATTAGGTAGTCAGGGAAAAGTCATAAAAAAGTCAGGGATTATTTAAAAAAATCTTTAAATAAAGTCAGGAAAATTTTTCTCAAAGAAACCACAAATAAAAATTCAAAAATTTTATAACTTTAAATAATTGTAAACAATGTATGTGAAGTTAGAAATGTGCAAACAATTAAAAATAATATATAATTTTTATCATACGTAGCAAGATTGAAAATAAATAAAAAAAACTTTTAGTCAGGAAAAATGAAAAATTAGTCAGGTAAAAGTCATAAAAAGTCAGGGATTTTTGAAATTGGAAATTTGCGACGACCCTGAATATTCACTTTGTTTAATTTCCAAAAAGTCGAATGTCCATTTTGTCCAATTTACAAACTGTCAAATATACATTTTTGTCGAATTTTCGAATTGTTGAATCTTCAAATTGTCGAATCTTTAAAATTTCGAATATCCACATTTGTCGAAAGTCGATTTTGTCGAATTTGCAATTTTTCCAATATCTATTTTCTCGAGTATCCACGTTATCGAATTTCTAAGAATTAGAATATCCAAATCGTTGAATCTCCAAATCGTTGAATCTCCAAATGATGTGTTGGTATAGACTTTTTTGGAATTTAACTATTTAAAAATTTAACCATTCGATATTCGCCAATTTAGAAATTCGACCTTTTGGATTCTTGATACGATTTCATGCACCCTCAACGAGAAGCCTGAGCAAAGTGTTAATGCGTATTCAAGTGCATTCACTTATTATAAAATTTTAAAAATTTAAACTTAATGTTTTATGTTACGATATTTTATAATAAAAAAAAAACCTCTTAAACACTGAAATTTGTTAAAAGATTAAAATAATTTTTCAAACATGTTTACGATTATCAAAATTACATTAAAATTTACACTTGATCTAAAATATGTTATGTCTATAAGTTTATTTATTAAATTATATGCAATTCAAGCACTTTTAATTAGTTTATTTTTGATAAAATTTTATTTTTTGATTTGTAAGCATACAATTTATTATTTCAAGTGAAAATACATTTTTATAATCAATTTTTTATTGGAAACTGTACTATTATAATTATTTAATAATTATGAATATTATATAATAACTACAAAAAATAATAAACAATTTATAGTGCAGTACTTTTTTCCGTCAGCACCACTAAATTTGGTAGCATTATACAAAAATATATTTGGTTCTCCAGCTCTTCTTATACTGTTTTTGGTCGCTGATCACGAATCTGAAGTGAAACTAACAATTCGACTTTTAATGGAACTTGACGAACCTGCTGCTGTACTACGATTATTAAATCCACGTTGTCTGTCCGCACTATGAAGACATGTATCTAAATTGTAAAAATGTAAAATTTTGTAATAAACAAAAAAATGTGAATAAAAAATTCCAGTAATTTTTTTATTATCTAATTCAATCATTTAAAATTTTTAATTTTGTTAATATGTTTTTAAATGATAATTAATCATTTTTAACATATAATCCCTAACTTTTTAAACAATAATAATTTTTTTTCACTGATTGCTTAAACATTTATCAAGATTTTACTGACAAATAGTAATTTTTAAATGATTTAAATTAAATCAGGTGGTTATCCAAAATAATTATTGTAATAAATATTTGTAATAAATAAATAATTGTAAATATTAAACATAATAATTGACAACTATAAATATTAACAATAATGTAAATAAACTTCTTTATCAAAGATCACCTAAAGTTTTTCTACCATATGTCAACGGCCTTTTTGAAAAAACAGCTTATTCATTAAAAAATTATTTAATTTCATCTATTCCTACAAAAAATCAACAAAACAAAAATTCTTTAATAAAAAAAGGAAAAGATAAAAATAAAAAAACAGAAACAAACAATACAGTATATAAAATTAATTGCAAAAATTGCACAGCATCTTACGTCGGGGAAACAAAAAGAAGGACTTTGAAAAGAATTAATGAACACAGAACGTCAAAAAATCAAAATTCGGTGTTTAATATTCACAAAAATGACTTAAAACATGATTTTGACTGGGATAATTTTTCAATTCTAGACAAAGAATCTAATCTAGATAAAAGATTAACTTCAGAAATGATTCACATCAACATGCAGAGAAATCCAATTAACAAAAAAGATGACACAAAGAATCTTAGTAAGACCTATACTCATTTTCTTAATGAACGTAAATATAGATATCGAAATGAATATTAACATTACTTTTAAAATAACACAATAATTTTATCAAAAACAATAAATTTTAAGAAAAAAATTTTTTACTATCTTTTTATTACTTTCTTTAATTTGTTTATTTCCTTCTCAAGGTTTTGATTGACTAGGTAATATTTTTTTATGTAAAAAAATGTGTTTTTTTAAATAATCTACTTCATATAATTTATAAACAAATTTTTAAGTTTGTAATATTTTTTCAAAGTATAATTTAAATTTAATTTTATTTTAACTTTCGACAATCAAGAATGTACCCTTATATTTTGTACACAATGACTTATAATAATCCGATCGCATTGATTAGTTCAATAATATTCTAATTACCTCAGTTTAATTTTAGTAAACGGACGAGACACTTGTTGTCAAAAATTTGTCATCGTCTTTATATTTAATTTATTTATTGTTAATTTTTTACGGTAATTATTGTTGACACCATTTCATTTTATTATATGCATAATTTGTAAATTAATTTTTTGTTAAACATGTTATTAATAAATTTTAGTTTCTGATGAGGGCAGCATAGCTGTTGAAACGTTAAAAAAGTGAAGATTTTTTCGTTTTATTTGACTCAGTGAAATCGATAATATCTTTTCAATAATTATTAACTGAGTGATAAATTCATAATATTATGGAAATAAATTGATAATATTACAATAATTAAACATAATACTTTGTATTATGTTTTAATGTAATCTTTTTATTTTATCGTGCAATAAATTATAGAATTGCAAAGTTTCACGCACACATTTGCTCTCGAATACTTTCCTAGGATTTAAATTTATAATGGAATAAATACATGAAACATTTTTTACTTTCGTAAATTGCTAAATTGCTATTTAGATCATAAAATAAAAACAATTAAATAACTATCAAATCTATCCAGCTAAGGTAAAAAATATTTTTATATAATATTTTGTTTATATTGGTTTAACAAATAATTAATATTTAAACATCCTTTTAATATTAATTAAATAATTCAAAGTAAAGACTATTTTGTGACAGCGGTGGCGTTAAAAGCAATATTTTTTGTAAAATAGAAATAAATATATATATTTAATTTTATAATATTGTAAAGGCTCATTTACCAAAATTTAAATTCCATAAGGAACACATTTTATATACTTTTTTTAAATAGATTAAATACTTTTCAAAAAAAAATTATAAACAAGGTTAATAAAGTAGTAGACAAAACTAAATTAATAGAAACAATACACTTATATCATTTTTATTATATATTTTCTATGATATGCGCTTTAATAAAGTTTATTAATGGATACTTACCCATATTATTCAGGATAGAAATCATTTTATTAACTTCGAGAGACCGACCAAAATAACCCGTTCCTGCGTTCAACAAAAACTGACACTTTCAAAACAAACCCAACTTCAAACATATGTTTTACGCAAAGCAGCGTAAGAGCTGTCAGAATGACATTTCCACGTGTCTAGGGAAAAAAATTGAAGACTACAGTGAACGTGAACGCCAAAGACAAAGACAAAATCAAAAACAATTTACGCAATCGACCCCCTGAACTGAATTTGGTTTATGTCGCTAACAATAATAGGTTTTGTATTCCTTAAGTCAATACTAAATCAAAAAAGGTAGTCTAAAATATAAAAGGCAAGAAATAAACGCTTTTTTTTAATTTTTTAATATCAAGATGAGAAAGAGATCACTCGGATCGGTTTTTTAATAAAATAGTTCATTCTAAAAATTAGTGTTTTTTAGTCCTTTCTTAATTATCACAGTGCGGCAAAAAGAGTTGTCGGAGTTTAGGCAACGTGACCGACGAAACCAGCGAATACTCACGCTGCGGCTGTGGCGAGCTGGCAGCAGCAGACCCTTTGAGTAGACCCTCAGACAGGTAGTCCGGAAGATAACTCCCAGAAATGAGCAGAGCGTGGACAGTTATAGTTGATCCGCGCGAACTCAATTCTGAGCTCCTGCGCAACAGGCCCTCTGTGTATTCTGAGGGGTACTATCTGTTCTCTCCGCGCTTCGTCTTCTTTTTTAATCGTCGGATGCTCTCACTCCCGAGCATTCTTATATTCATTCGTCCTCATGTAACAGTCTGAGCTTCTATTTGCGAACGAAATGTATGGCCCTATATTTTGTACCGTTACAATATGTTTAGCGTTAGTATTAAATTGTATGTTGTATTTGTAAATATGATATAAAAATTGTTCTAAAAAATATAAATAATAAATAACAAATATCATAAATATAAATAACAAATAAATATAAATAGACTAAATAAATACGAAAATATACAGTACTAACTAAAAGTTACTAATAAAAGAGGTTCAATATTTATTTCTATTTATTATTTTTATTTTTCAAAAATAAGATATTATTCCTTTAAAGTTATAATGTTACTCAAATTTTCAATAGCTTTAATTTACCCAATCTAAAATAGGAGTGGGAAATTCAATCTAAGTGGAGTGAACCGCCATTTTAAATCAGCTGAAAAATTCACTCTAATTTGAGTGAACTTGTCAATCAAGTGGAGTGGCTCAATTTTCAGTCTAAGAAATTTAGAGAGATAGCACTATTAGGATAATGTGAACAGTTGTGACTGTTTAAGCAATGGCACTTAGTACTAACGGGAAGAAGAATTTTAATGAATCTCACTATCACATATTAATTAAGTGAATTTGAGTGAACTTCACGTCTCAAAAGTAACACAATTCATTGATCTTAGATTTATTATTGGTAAACAAAATAAAAATATCTTTGTTTCACAGCCCACTAACTTTTTATTTGTTTCAAATAAAAAAATTGATTTCAATCGAGTAAAATTTTATTTGACACAAATCAAAATTTATTTAATTCAAATAAAAAAAGTTAGTAGGCTGTGAGTTAATTTATATTTTTTCTCTGGGTGTAATTTGACAAACTTCTAGTTAACTACACCATTTGTTTAATCTGTCGAAGAGACAGAAAATCAAATTATCACTTTTTTCCTGAAATTTAACACTATCTAAAGTTAAATAAGTAAAAATTAACTTATTACACTTAGAGAAAAAATATTAACTCACAGCCTACTAACTTTTTTACTTATAAATTTTTATTTAATTCAAATAAAATTTTTTAATTTAAACAAATAAAAAGTTAGTTGGCTGTGAGACAAAGATATTTTTATTTTTTACAAATAACTTATCTTTGTGTCAAATATATCACATTGATGTCAAAAGTCTTTCACTCTTTCAATAAGTGCATATATACTTACAATAAGTGACATTTCACTCAATATAAATGAATTTTCCCTTATTTAAATGTAGACAGCGCTCACTTTCACCATAATAGATCAGACTTTAATTACCTATAATAAATTGAATCTTCAAGAATTTTGTTTTAGCGCGATCAATAATAGAATCTAGCCTTTATTCGAAATTTATGACCAACCTGAGATTTTTTCACACAAGTTACTTATAAGATTAATAAGGAACTAATTTTTCCATGCCTTCGATATCCGGGCCCCCCTCAGTAGCCCGGGCCCGGGGTAAATAATCCCCTCTACCCCCCATCTCGTCAGGCCTGATCCGAAGTCAGGAGTATTAGGTTGGCTCAAGTTTTTGAGATCACCTCTAAGAACGGCTCAAAAACACGAATTAGAGCCAAATTCCAAAATAATTTCGTTGAGACAATACTCTAGTGTATTTCTATGTAATTTTTCGCGCTTAATCCGAGTCCGAAGTTAGAAGTACCGTCAGGTACACGTCAGGGTCCACCCTGACGTGGTGGACCATTTTTGACAGCAGATTCGTGGTCAACGCGAAAAATTGTTAAATTCTTACTTTTGATTTTTGAATTGTAAGAAGAAAAATCAATTATGTCGTATAAAAACAATTAAAATAAAAAAATTAAATTTTACGAAACAACGCCGATCAACGCCAACACGCAAAGGCGCAGGGTTCTATTATTATTACAATCAAAAGTTATAATATTATTACCTAACGAATACGGTTATTATTTAATCTTAAATTCTAAATAAAATATTTAAATAAATATAAAAAAAGAAGATTGTAATAAAAATTCTAATATCAGATGGACATACACTCTCCAAAACTGAATTAGTAGAAACTTACTATAATTGTGGTTAGCTTTTGAATAATTTTAATAAAGACAACTCGTTTTCCCTCAATTAATGAAAACCTACTAATTGGAATTGGTAACTCTGAGTGACAAGATTCCACAAAAGAAGGATATATATTTACATTACCATTGCACAAATGGGCAATTATCAATTCCCTCCCGGCTCTGTTAATAAACTACCAATTAGCAGTCCCATTAACTCAGAACTGAGCTTATCGCTAATGACTGTACAGCGGGGGCACGCCTCAAACGTCAATCAAATTTTAAGAAAAAACAAATTTTTTTTATTAGAAAATTTATCAACTTTTTATTTATATATTTGGAATCTGCGTCTCGCGACGATTCCGGTGATATAAAATTTATTCCAAAATGGTCATTTTTAAGTTGTTTATTTTCGTACATGAAAAAAAATATAATTTATATAATATCTGCTCCCACTTTTTCTTCATGCTCTTTATGATGTTGACAATTTTGTTTTCAATTTTCATTCCTTCATATCCTGTGATTCAAAACGTTTGAATAGTTTTAAGTGTTTCTCGTTTATTTAGTACCTTAAAGTTTGAAAAATCAACGCGAAATGGAAACTTCACCTGATTTGCAGTTTCTAGAGACAACTTCTAAAAAAGGTAAACCAATTTTAATTTTGAATAATTTTAAGTTTCACTTTCATAAAAAAATAGTTTCCTCCTAAGAAGATCGATGGTACTGCAACCATAAAAACTGCAAAGCTTATTTCAGAACATTTAGAGAATCTTTGCGAAATATTAATAAAAATAATTTGAATTTAAAGCATAATAATTAGGGTGGCCCAAAAATGCATTGCAAACATTTTTTTCGTCGAAAGGGGCATGACACTCACGGAATTTGTTCCAATGCGAAAAAAAGTGAATACGTATTTTTGAATTGTTTAAAATTTTGATATTAACTGGTGCCAAAAATATCGACCGCCATTTCTTGAAATCCGACTTCAGATTCACAATCACAAGTAAAGGTTAAAACAATGTCGAATGTCAGCTGAGTAGAGCACTACTGCGCATGCTCACGCAACTCATGTATCTCATAACTGTAGCTACATTCACTTCAGTTGAGGCTGCTGTCACTACAGCCTGGAGTATTTTGACTACTAGTTTCCTACTTATTATATAAACAACAATACCTATCCCACTCAGCACTAGTAATACCCTAAAATTTCCCTGAATATTGGTCCACATTTTCAGAAAATTCAGACCTAATATTTAGGAAAGTTTAGTGGTTTTTTTACAAAAACAAAAGAACTTCTGGCCGCTAGCTCAGGCCGCCAGTTTCTGCGTCATGGTCACAGACCTCCCCTCTCACCACAGTCTGCCTGAAAAACCGAGTACCTGCTTTCATCTCGACAAAATTCATTTTATTGCTATTTTCCTTCTCAGAGGCAGCTCGATGGGACACAGACCATTTGGGTCCGCCCATTATACCGAGTACCTGCCTCTGTAGCAATAAACTTAGGTTAAATCCAACCTTTGCTTAGATTACTTTTAATATAAAATATAAAACCCAGGCAACTTTCACGTTTCCCTCCTGTACATTATTATAAACCATCGACGAACCTTAACAAGAAAAAAAAACTCGAAAACAATTACAAACATCTGTTGTCAAATTGTAATGACAATATTATCACAAAGTATAGTTAATAAAACATATGGCGGATTTCACGTCAACTGTCTAGCCAAAAAAAAAAATTTTGTTTAATCCTTTCCCAATTTTTGTTATGAGTTGTCTTATAGGTAAGTAATTTATCAGCCAAATATTTTTGGATTATATAAAAAATTGCCCGAGAGGGAGGGGGTTAAAGTTTTGAACTTTTTGTTAAGACGTTCTCATTTGTTTATTTATTAAGCTTAAAAAAAATGATAAAAAAATTGTTTGGTACATGATTTTTCTAGATTTTTTCATCAGCTTTCGAGTGGCGTGGTCTATTTAAAATTTTTTTTTATTTTTACCAAAATTTTTGAAAATTAAAAATAAATTTCACTTTTTTTCGTCTTCAAGCTCATTGTATTTTTTTTATTTTTTTTTAAAAAGAAAGCTAAGATTTTTTCCTACAAAATATGTAATTTTCAAAAAACCCTTTTTTTTTGTTTTTGAGAAATTTAATGTTGAAGTTAGCGCGCCACGTCAAGGCGAAGTCTCACTCTACCGTCCCGCTTGTTGCTGTGCGCTTGTTGCATCATTACGTGGATATTTAATTATTCTAACCCTTAATTGAACCTTTCTCTGCATTTTACAGTGCTGAGACTGACATGATAAAAATTAAGTGCCTGCACTATAGTTCTTTTGTTTATTTTTTTATGTTTAAATTTTTTTGATAATTTTTTGATATTGGTTTCATAGGATCGATTGAGATTTTCTGAAATATCTTGACATAAATATTTTGATCTCAGGATGTCAAAAATGATGTTTTTAAAAAATGTCTTGCTTATGTGTGTATGTAGTTATGTATGTTAAGATTATGTTAGGCTCTATATTTCGAAAACAATAATTTAAAACAATGTTTTTTTTAGAGATTACAGGTCTTTAGGGGGGACAAATTGTGCCCTACTTTTGAGTCTGATCTATCACTTCTAACTACATTTTTTTGAAATTTAATCATTTTGAAAAAAAAATTTCAAAAATGTACATATTTTTTTAAAACAGTAAAATGGAAATTGATAAAAAGTTATTAATATTCTATATACAAAAAATATTAAAAATTATGTTCTTTGATAATTTTATTTTTATATTTTTTTGCTTTTTTAATATATTTTTGACAACTTGTAGGTCACTAAAAATTAATCAAATGAGCTCTTTGCGAACGGTCTAATGTAATGTTATTCAGAGTTATCATTGTTTAAAAAAAAATTAAGTTTCGTAACATACGGAATCTTATTTACATTTTATAAAAAATTATATATACACCTATTTTGCGAAGAGTTTAAAACCACATCGATTGGTATACATAACTTGTCCCCCTTAAAGACCTATAATTTCGCAAAAAAAACATTGTTTTAACTATTATTGTTTTCGAAATATAGAGCCTAACATAATCTTAACATACATAACTACATACACACATAAGCAAGACATTTTTTAAAAACATCATTTTTGACATCCTGAGTTCAAAATATTTATGTCAAGATATTTCAGAAAATCTCAATCGATCCTGAGAAACCAATATCAAAAAATTATCAAAAAAATTTAAACATAAAAAAATAAACAAAAGAACTATAGTGCATGCACTTAATTTTTATCATGTCAGTCTCAGCACTGTAAAATGCAGAGAAAGGTTCAATTAAGGGTTAGAATAATTAAATATCCACGTAATGATGCAAGAAGCGCACAGCAACAAGCGGGGCGGTAGAGTGAGACTTCGCCTTGACGTGGCGCGCTAACTTCAACATTAAATTTCTCAAAAACAAAAAAAAAGGTTTTTTGAAAATTACATATTTTGTAGGAAAAAATCTTAGCTTTCTTTTAAAAATAAAATAAAAAAAATTAAATGAGCCCGAAGACGAAAAAAAGTGAAATTTATTTTTAATTTTCAAAAATTTTTGTAAAAATAAAAAAAAAATTTACATAGACCACGCCACTCAAAAGCTGATAAAAAATCTAGAAAAATCATGTACCAAAAAATTTTTTTATCATTTTTTTTAAGCTCAATAAATAAACAAATGAGAGCGTCTTAACAAAAAGTTCAAAACTTTAACCCCCTCCCTCTCGGGCAATTTTTTATATAATCCAAAAATATGTGGCTGATAAATTACTTACCTATAAGACAACTTATAACAAAAATTAGGAAAGGATTAAACAAAAATTTTTTTTTTGGCTGGACAGTTGACGTGAAATGCATCATATATACATATAATACAAAAGTCGAATCAGATAGATCTCTTGTCACGATGTCCAGCAGAGTCTTCTAAAGAAGCAAATTAACATAAATATATGTAATATTTTTATAAAAACCTTGTTCCTCATATTGTGAATTTCATATTTAATTTCCCTTTAGTCAAGAAAAAAAAATTTAATTAAGCCATTTTAAATACCTTAAATACTCAAAATTCCTAACCCAAAATTTAAATTTCATAAATATTATTAAGTTATAAAGAAACTTCCATTCCCTTATGCTTTTATTATCTATTTTTAAATATAAACAGATTTTTTTATTTATTTATTAATTTTTTTTTAATATCTAACTTACATTTTTATCTTATACTAATTAATTAGTGTCTCTATTACTTTTTCATATGCTAAATCCTCTTCTTAAATTATTGAATTACTGATCACTTAAAAAAAATTAATTTCATACGATTTAAATTTATAAATTGTTTTATGTTATCAATCAGCTTTAAATTATCTTTAGTTTATTAATTTAATCACGATTGATAATTTTCACTTCACTTTATTAATTGTCTATTAATTTATTGATATATTTCACTTCACTAAAAAAAAATAATTTACTTCACTTCATTGTCTTTGAATATATTTTTTAATGTTTTGTGAATGAAATTGACCCTTTTCTTCTTGTTTACCAGGGTCCCAAACGATGAAAGTCCCTTTGTTGATTACTTTTTTGATTTCGTATGGTCCTTCGTAGACCTGCAGAAATTTTGCCAGTATTTTGTTTTCTTTATCGGATCTGTTTAATAATTTAATCAGGATTTTATTCTCAACTTGAAATTCGCTTAATTTGTGGGAAATATTAAACTTTTCCGCTCTTCTTTCTCCTTTTCTACTTATATTGTTTTTTACTAATTGAATTTTTCTTTTATAATTTAATTCATCCGGTTTGGGCGGCAAATCTAGCCAATTTTCCCACATTCTTTTTGGCTTTTTGTTTAATTGAATTTCAATAGGAGTAAATTCTATTGTTTCGTGATGTGTCTCGTTCATACAATTTTCAATAATGTTTACCCAACTCTAACAAGAATTATGCTTCTTGATAATTAGAGACCGAAAAAATCTTGATAATTCGCGATAAATTCTTTCGACGATGTTTCCCTGAGGATGAAGTATTGAAGAAAAAACAGCTTGAATATTTTCTCTAATTGGATATAATCTAACAAATTTACTAAACACGTCAACAGTAGACAAAATATATTTAAATCCGCCTTTTGAAGTTGGTAATGGACCATAAAAATCGATTGATAAAATTTCGCCAGGTTTTTCCGGAGTATAATTTCTCATTTCAGAAAAATTAGTCTGATTCGAAATTCTATGTCTGACTACTTTCGCAAAGTGTGGATGATAAAAATATTCATTCAACATGCGAAACACTCTCTGAGCACCTATATGAGCATACATCTCATGAGTCTCATCGATAACACGATTTATAGTGTCTTTTGTTAAACAAAGGTTTTTATCATCGCCAGAAAGAAAATACAACAATCCCTTGTTTATTATGTAAGGTAAATGTCCCGGTTTGTGCACACGTACCGATTTGTGCACAGTTACTCATATTTTTATCAATTAAAACATAAATCAATAAAACATAACATTGTAAGTAGTTATTTTTTATTCTTCAAAGTATTTTATAATTAAAATACGTTTTTTTATGACTAAAAATAATTTTGTAATACAGTTAAAAAAATAACTATTTAGAACGTTTCGCCATCTCTCAGCAATCAAGTGAAATATTTCGCCATCTTGTTAGATTCGTCAGCTGGCAGTTTAACAAAACAGTTCTCAAAATTGCAAAAAATAGTGGACTTTTATAATATAAAGTGGTTTAAATAGTTAATACGTGATTAATTATCGGGTTTAAATCAAAAGTGGACATTAAGTGAGTATATTGTAAAGTACACAAGCAAAATACTAATCGGTACACTCAAAGTGTGAATGCTTTTATTTGAGCACGCAAAGTTAAAATTATTTATAAACAATACAATTTGCATACTATTTATAAGTAAAGTATATTTTCAATATCTTTAATATTCAGGTGTTTCGAATATATAAGGAAACTATTATACAAATAGACTTTAGACCGTTAATTAGTTGATAAAATGTGTCGTGTCAGCTTTGGTGTAGTTTCTTTGTCACTAAAGTACAAAAAATAGTGTTTTATGTGCTAAGTTTTACAATTTATTAAAAAATATTACAAATACTATTGTCATGAAATGCTGGTACAGGTATATTTTTGGTGTTTTTTTACGATTTTTACGTTTTTCAAAAAGTGAGGTTATGCGTTACACAGATTTTTTTTTATTTTTGAAGTCCCATGGAAGTCCCTTCGAGTTTATTAGAAAAAAGTACTGGAAAGTACTTATTTCTTGAATTTAATTCTTTTTAATTTAATATTTTAACGGATTATTTGTTTAAAACGGAATTTTGCATTCATAAAATATACCGATAAAAGGTTATATCCCTACCGATACAAAATGACTTGAAAATACCTGAAAATCAAGTTTGAATGTTTTTACCAATTTAAAACCAAATATAAATGTAAGACATTGTGTTAAAATATTTAAAATATTATAAAACAATAAAATTCTTGATATTTGAATATAAGAAACTGATATTGTACTTTATTAACCTATTTTATTTAATTATTATATTAGGTACTATTTCCTTATTTTGTTATTTTTATTTTATTTTAATAATTTATTAATTAAAAATAAATGACATTTATTTACTTTATTAAATTAATTGAAATTAAGAAAAATTAGAAATTTGTGCACTAATCGGTACTCGTATTTCCACAAATTGGGCCAATCTGAACTTTAGCGTGCACAAAATGGTACCGTACACTTAATTCATAAAAACACAATTATTTACTATATTTTGTCAATAAACCTTTGTTTAAAGTCCCATTTACTTTAAAAAATAATGGATCTTCTTCTCATAAAAAAATTAAAAGAAAAAAACTATACAAGACATTTTATTTTAATCTTATGTAAAGTGGAAATCTTAGTAGTCCACAAACTGGGACATTTAACTTAACGCTTTGTTTTTCCTTCGTTCACGTCTTTTATTTTCTGTCTAAGAATCGCGTCTTTCATTTGTTCTGCTTCGTAGTTTTTGAAAATTTTACATAATTTCGAAGATGGCCTTTTCGTTAGGTTATAAAGAAAAATTTTCCCTTCATTACTATCTTGACTCGAACCTGTTTCACCATTAAAAGGAATTCGACTTAACGTATCAGCGACTATGTTATCTTTTCCTTCAACATGTTTCATGGAAAAATCATAGTCCTGAATTGCCAAGACCCATCTAAATAATCTTCCACTTAATAATCTGCAGGTTTTTAAAAATAAGAACGCCATATGATCCGTCATTATTGTTAATTTTCCACCCAGAATATACGATCTGAAGTTGTTGAGACTCCATACAATCGCAAACAATTATTTTTCAGTAGTGAAAAACGTTAATTCCGCCCCTTTAAGTGTTCTACTCGCGAAAGAAATCGGAAGTTGACCTCCATCTTCGTCTAGTTGATAGAGAACCGATCCTATCGCTACATCACTCGTATCAGCTTGTAAATAAAACATTTTATCAAGATCTGGAAAGCTTAAAATCACGAATTCACAAAATAATTCTTTAATCCGTTTAAATGCATCTTCTTTTTCTTTATTCCATTCCCATCGTCTCCCACCTTTTAATAATTCTAAAAGTGGAACCGTCTCCTGCGCATAACTTTTCGTGAATTTGGTATAAAAATTTATCAGTCCCAAAAATCCACGAAGCTCTTTTAAATTACACGGCCTTGGAAATTCTTTAATTACTTTTATTTTCTCCGGATCCGGTTTTATTCCGCCTTCCGTTAAAATATGCCCCAGAAATTTTACTTCCGGTCGAAAAAAATGTGAATTTTTAAAATTAATAGTCATGTTGTTTTCTTCTAATCTTCGAAATAATTTTTCTAAGTGAATCAAATGTTGCTCGATGTTTTCTGATGTACAAAGCATATCGTCGATAAAAGTGATTACAAATTGACCTAATCCGCATAATACAAAATCTAAAGCTCTAACAAGTGCGCTAGTACTCGTTTTTAAACCGAATGGAACAACTGTGAAAACGTAGCATTTTCCTTCGACAATAAAACCTGTATATTTCATTGAATTTTCAGACAACGGAATTTGCCAGAAACTACTTACAAGATCAAGCGCAGACATTACTTTAACACCTGAACATCGTTGAAATAAAACTTCGGTAGTTTCTGCTCTTTCATAGTCATTTATCAAAATTTCATTAATTTTTCTAGCATCTAAACATGTTCGAATTGAGCCATCTTTCTTCACTACTGTCACCAGCAGACTTACATATTGAGTAGTAGCTCTTTTAATTATTCCTAAATCTAACATTTTTTCAATTTCTACATTTACTTTATCTCGCATGTGCATTGGAACAGGATAAGATTTTTTCATAAATGGCCTTGAATCATTGACTTCTAAATCGTGTTCATATATTGAAATTCTACCCGGCTTTTTCGAAAAAATTCTTTTATAACGCTAAATAAGCTTGAAAAATCTCTCTTTTTCATTTAAGTTTAATAATTTCATAATAATTTAATAATTTCATCTACTAAAGTAATTCTCATATTTTTCTTTTCTTCTTCTTGTAATTTTATTTCTATATAATTTTCTCCATCATAAACTCTTAATACATTATTTTTAAAATCAATCTGACTTTGTATTCTTTTTAATAAATCTACTCCAATTATACAATCTTTATTTAATTTTGGTACTATTAAAAACACATACATTCCATTTCAATCACTCATTCTAAACTTGACATAAATTTGTTGTTTGACTCTAGTTGGTTTTGCGCCAGTTGCGCCAATAACCTTTACACCAACTACCGGTAATATTCCGCATTTTCTGAAATTTTCTAAATTATTTTTATAAAATATTTCCGGGATGCACGTGACTTCACTTCCGGTATCTAATAATGCTTTAATTTTGATCGATTGAAGTACAATTTCAATTAAAGGACATTTATCTTTTTTAAAATTCAACTCAATATTTTCTTCATTTTCTAATAATTCGTCGCGCGTGTCTAGTGGTATCAAAATATCATTATTATTTACATTTATTGTATTGTTTTTATTTACATTCTTATTTACTATACAATTTTCATTTTCAATACAACTTTTATTATTGTTATTTATTAATTCTTCTTGTTCACTTTTATTTTTATTATTAACATTATTTTCATCAATATTTTCGCTATTATTATTATTTACTGATTTATCATTTTTTAAAATTATATTTTCATTATTAATTTTCTTTTCATTATTCTTATAATTTTCTAACTCAATTGACCTCGGGCTTGTTACGTTTAAGGGGAGGCACCGGTGAAATTTCAACCCATCGAAATATTTATCACTTACCGGTACCAATTTTTTTTCTGGCACTATTTTGGATGAAAACTAATTTTGTATTATAAAAATTAAAAAAAAAAATTTTTTGAAAGAAAAAAAATTTTTTTTTTTTGAAAAAATTAAAATTTTTTTAAACCCATACGTAATTTTGTTTGAAATCTCAGAAAAGGCATGAAAAAAAATTGGCATTAAAAAATATTAAAAATTGTAGGAGGAGATAGATTTTTTCGCTAAAAATATCAATTTTTACGTGGTAAAAACCATTTTCATAGGCAAAAAAAATGTAATTCTTATAAATTTTTATGAAATTTCATTAGAGTAAATTAAAAAAATATAAATAAAAAATAGTTCTTTTACCTAAAATATTCCTGCACCATACACTGCTCCTTCAGATTCCGTAATATTTTTTTCTCTTCGACTTTGTGCCAAAGCCATCTCTCGTCTAGCATTTTTAAATTTCTCAGTCATTTTCTTCGTACTTTTGTCTAATTGCTTGCAATCGCGTTTTTCTGAAATTGTAATCGTATGTTGGCCTGCTAAAAGACCGGATTGTTGAACAATTTCGCTGACAGTCCTCCTGTTTCCAACATTGTATACACATATTGCTATTGAAGCTGCAATCTTTACCCTTGAATTCGAAACGAAGACTTCTTTAGGGCACTTGCTCCAAATCGTGCTGTGCAAGCTTTCGTTAGCGTTTTGGGTAAGACAGCGAGAACATCGAATCAGCAATGTGTCATCAGTGAGCCTCTCATACAACGGTAATATTTTTGCAAAACAAAGTTGATTGAGAGGTGTGTGTACATTTTTTGAATGAGGTCCAGGAGATTTATTAGTAGCGATTGCTGCTTGATAAAAGCACCATGAAGATGAACCTACTGGACACTTGGAATGTTGAGGCTTTTCATCGGTTGATACTGCATGGTATATTGTTGCGTATATCGCATCTTTCATTCCCTGTTTATCAAAATCCGTGGTTAGTATTTATTTCAACGAAAATAGCTCTCTGATATAATAATATGAAAACGAGTTATTCAAATTTCTTGCGAATTTTGATTGATTTGTTATAGAAAATTCACAATTTCAAATAACCAGAATTTCGAAAAAAGAAAATCATCTTTAGGAAATGTGAACACAAAAAAATAGAGTCATTGTTTTCCTTATTGCTGGCTCGTATGTACTACGCTCCCAGACTGAAAAAGATATTTCACTGATCCACCTAAACGTATCGCTGGATTTCGTTTTGCTAAAACATTTAGGTGTTACAGCTAAATATATATCTGTCTTTGCTTACTTTTTAGCATCGATAGCCAGTCTTCGAAATTTTACCGTTCTGTCTTACAATTTTTACCGGATTTTCTGGTAAAAATTATGGGAAATCCGGTAAAAATTGTAAGACATCACGGTAAAATTTCGGGGACTGTCAATTATGACGCTTTTATAGTAAAGGCACAGGAACTTTTACCAAAATTTTTTTTCATTGTATAATTTTTATATTAGTTTCTCATATTTACCTGAATATTGTTTTTGTTCCTATATATTGCCTTTTTATAATATTCAGCAAGCTTTTTGACTGTAAGATTTTTCAATTGCCCGCAGCCTTTTCCACCTAGAGTTACTTTCCGCGCTTTTTCCTCTTTAACGATGTTTGTAATTCCAGTGTATAATCTAAACAAATTTATTATATAATTTATATCTGAAAACATAATTATAATCAGTTAGTGAAGGAATCATTACCTTTTGCCAACATGGTTTATACACTCCTCCTTTTTTAGTTGGTATTTTCTCCATATATACTCAGATATTGCAGATGATTGAAGGTTTTAGAATCGCCATCAGAAAGCATCGTCGTGAATCGAAAGCCGTAAAGAAGTTGAATCACAATCAGCGCACTTTACTTTGCATAATAAATATTGCAGCTGTGAAGCATCAACAAGAACATATTCACATTCATTATTGTCAATATTAATTTTTTCTGCCAATTTGTCCAACTTATTTTGTATGCGAACAGTTTTTACAGATGTATTATCTAAACTATTGTCGGTGTTTTCGAAATAACTTTCGCCTACTTCATATCCTAGTTCTTCGGACTCACTTATACTTCTCCCGCTATGAAGTAGGCGAAAGTTATTTCGAAAACACCGACAATAGTTTAGATAATACATCTGTAAAAACTGTTCGCATACAAAATAAGTTGGACAAATTGGCAGAAAAAATTAATATTGACAATAATGAATGTGAATATGTTCTTGTTGATGCTTCACAGCTGCAATATTTATTATGCAAAGTAAAGTGCGCTGATTGTGATTCAACTTCTTTGCAATTTGAATTTGGAAATGAGAGAAAAGGATTTGTGCGTAAACTTATTCTAAAATGTGAAGATTGTAAGGATAATGGAGTTGATTATATAAAATCCGAGACATATACTTCTAGGCGTATTGTTCGCGCAGATACAACTCGTCCATTTTTTGATATAAATTTACGGTTAGCTACTGCTTTTATATACATGGGAAAAGGATACGCAGGTATTGAGAAATTTTCAATGTTCTTGAATATGCTTCCTTTTGTACAGTCCTCTTTTGACGATTATGTAGAATACATTGAAAATTGTTTGAATAAGGTTACAGAAAATGTTTTGGATGAATGTCGATCTCTTGCAAAAAAATCATATAAAGTAAATAAAGATTTACTGATAGAATCCGATTCAGAAGCAGCTGATTTTGTAGAAGAAGAAATGCAGGTTACTGAAGATATCAACGAAACAGGAAAAGCTGAATCTATTGAACGAGCTGACGGTAATAAAAAAGAAATTGAGGAAAAAGTTATGGACTGTGCAATCAGTTATGATGGTTCCTGGCTTACTCGAGGTTATAGGTCAAAACATGGTATTGGGTGTGTGATCGACATAGAAACAGGATTTGTTTTAGATTTCGAAGTAATGACAAAATATTGTCAAGTTTGTGCTACAGCTAAAGCTGAATTAGGTGAAAATTCTGCGGAGTATAATATATGGTTGGAAGGTCACAGTAAAGACTGTAGTATAAATCACGAAGGTTCATCTGGAGCAATGGAAATGGCAGCAGCTGAAAAAATTTGGAGAAGATCAGAAGAATACGGCTTTCGATTCACGACGATGCTTTCTGATGGCGATTCTAAAACCTTCAATCATCTGCAAAATCTGAGTATATATGGAGAAAAATACCAACTAAAAAAGGAGGAGTGTATAAACCATGTTGGCAAAAGGTAATGATTCCTTCACTAACTGATTATAATTATGTTTTCAGATATAAATTATATAATAAATTTGTTTAGATTATACACTGGAATTACAAACATCGTTAAAGAGGAAAAAGCGCGGAAAGTAACTCTAGGTGGAAAAGGCTGCGGGCAATTGAAAAATCTTACAGTCCAAAAGCTTGCTGAATATTATAAAAAGGCAATATATAGGAACAAAAACAATATTCAGGTAAATATGAGAAACTAATATAAAAATTATACAATGAAAAAAAATTTTGGTAAAAGTTCCTGTGCCTTTACTATAAAAGCGTCATAATTGACAGTCCCCGAAATTTTACCGTGATGTCTTACAATTTTTACCGGATTTCCCATAATTTTTACCAGAAAATCCGGTAAAAATTGTAAGACAGAACGGTAAAATTTCGAAGACTGGCTATCGATGCTAAAAAGTAAGCAAAGACAGATATATATTTAGCTGTAACACCTAAATGTTTTAGCAAAACGAAATCCAGCGATACGTTTAGGTGGATCAGTGAAATATCTTTTTCAGTCTGGGAGCGTAGTACATACGAGCCAGCAATAAGGAAAACAATGACTCTATTTTTTTGTGTTCACATTTCCTAAAGATGATTTTCTTTTTTCGAAATTCTGGTTATTTGAAATTGTGAATTTTCTATAACAAATCAATCAAAATTCGCAAGAAATTTGAATAACTCGTTTTCATATTATTATATCAGAGAGCTATTTTCGTTGAAATAAATACTAACCACGGATTTTGATAAACAGGGAATGAAAGATGCGATATACGCAACAATATACCATGCAGTATCAACCGATGAAAAGCCTCAACATTCCAAGTGTCCAGTAGGTTCATCTTCATGGTGCTTTTATCAAGCAGCAATCGCTACTAATAAATCTCCTGGACCTCATTCAAAAAATGTACACACACCTCTCAATCAACTTTGTTTTGCAAAAATATTACCGTTGTATGAGAGGCTCACTGATGACACATTGCTGATTCGATGTTCTCGCTGTCTTACCCAAAACGCTAACGAAAGCTTGCACAGCACGATTTGGAGCAAGTGCCCTAAAGAAGTCTTCGTTTCGAATTCAAGGGTAAAGATTGCAGCTTCAATAGCAATATGTGTATACAATGTTGGAAACAGGAGGACTGTCAGCGAAATTGTTCAACAATCCGGTCTTTTAGCAGGCCAACATACGATTACAATTTCAGAAAAACGCGATTGCAAGCAATTAGACAAAAGTACGAAGAAAATGACTGAGAAATTTAAAAATGCTAGACGAGAGATGGCTTTGGCACAAAGTCGAAGAGAAAAAAATATTACGGAATCTGAAGGAGCAGTGTATGGTGCAGGAATATTTTAGGTAAAAGAACTATTTTTTATTTATATTTTTTTAATTTACTCTAATGAAATTTCATAAAAATTTATAAGAATTACATTTTTTTTGCCTATGAAAATGGTTTTTACCACGTAAAAATTGATATTTTTAGCGAAAAAATCTATCTCCTCCTACAATTTTTAATATTTTTTAATGCCAATTTTTTTTTCATGCCTTTTCTGAGATTTCAAACAAAATTACGTATGGGTTTAAAAAAATTTTAATTTTTTCAAAAAAAAAAAATTTTTTTTCTTTCAAAAAATTTTTTTTTTTAATTTTTATAATACAAAATTAGTTTTCATCCAAAATAGTGCCAGAAAAAAAATTGGTACCGGTAAGTGACAAATATTTCGATGGGTTGAAATTTCACCGGTGCCTCCCCTTAACTCGGCATTTTCAAACCCGAGGTTTACAAGTTTCCCGAATTTGAAAATCCTCTTGCTTGACAATCTTTTTTAGTTTGTTCTCGAGAGTTAGAATTTGGTACATTTTCATTATTAACATTTACAAAATTTGTTTTACAATTTTCAGAATTTTGAATTTGTTGAAAACTCCCGCTCGGTTGATTACATTAATTTAATCTAGGAACATAGCGTCCATTTTCAACATAACCGTTACTATAATTTTGCCTATTTTGACTATAAGAATTTTGATTATAATTTTGACCATAACTTCCCTGAAATTACTTGTTGTTAAATCAGGTAAATCATTTTGTTGATTAAATCTTGTATAGTTACTCTGATTATTAAAACGATTAAAATTTGGATTAAAACTACTTCTATTATAATTATTAAAATTTCCTCTTTGTCAATTTCCAAAATTTGGATTTTGGTTATTAAATTCTCTCCTAAAATTTTGATAATTACTTTGATTAAAACTTGAACTGTTTTGACCAAAATTCGGCTTACTTTGAACTCTATTTTGTTGTTGATAACGCGGATTAACATTATTCCTATCTCCCTGTGAAAATTGATTCGTGTTACTGCGATTATTAGTATTATTTGTAGTGTTTTGAAAACGACCAGAACTTCCGAAAGTGAAATTTCGAGATGAATTTGATGGACCGGCTAAATCAAAAGTTTCCAATAAATCAATTAACTGTTCAACTGTTTGTATTTTTCTAATTATTATCGCGGTTCTAATTTCATATTCAAAATGTCTAGATATTTTCAAAACAATTTCACTTTCCGAAGGTGGTGGAATTAAATCTTTTGCATTATTTATTAATTTAATAGCATAAACAGTTCTGGATAATCTACCAGAAGCTTCGTAAACCCCGAATTGCAAATTTGAACTTAATTTGAATCTTATTTCTTCATTCCAATAACGCTTAATAAATTTTTCTTTAAAAGATTCAAAATTGTCGTTATGCGTAGACACTAAATTCCACCATTCTTTAGCGAAACCCTCTAGACACGTTAAAATTATATATTTAAAATCATGTTCCCATGCTTCATTTGCTTCTAAATATTTTAACAAATCATTAAGAAAGACCACAGGGCGCTCGCGACCACTAAATTTCGGCACTGGCATATTTTTCAACCACAACGATTTATTCATGCCACCACTATTATCTGTTTGGCGAATTTTATTAATTTTTGTGACAATTTCTTTTTGATTTTGTGTGATTTCTAAAATGTTTCGCTCATTTGATAAAACCGAAATCGAATTTTCTTTATTAACCAAGTAAATATCACTAACCTTTTTTTCTAATGTTTTTACTTTAGTTTGTGTTTCTACTAACTTTTCTTCAATTTTATTTTTACTATTATCGCATTCTCTTTTTCGCTACTCCAATTTTTTATCAATTTCTTTATTTAAAATGGCTTTATTTTGCTCAATTTTCTTATTCGTATTTGTCAATCTCGTTTTTATACGTTTTCTATCTTCAGCGGCTTTTTTATTATTGAACTTAATTGTTTGTGAAATATTTCTTAAATTTACTTTTAAATCCTTTATTTCTTCCCCATATCTTCTAATCATATAATCTAAGTCTTTCTCAGCTTGCTCTAATTCACCTTCAGTCATATCAATTTCAGATTCATCATCTGATTCATCGTCTGAAGGACCTTCCTCATCATCATTTTCATTATTTTGATCTTTATTAGCATTTTCTTTTTCTTTGTTTTCTTGATCATTTTTATTTTTATTTTTATTCAAAAAAGGATCAAGATTACTTAGATCATTTAAATCATTACTTCCCGATGCTCCGAAAGAATCAGATGACTTGATTGGACTCTTTTTTTCTTTATTTTTATCGCTTTCCATTTTTAAAAATTTTTATTTTTCAAAACAATACAAAATCGAAAAACAAGGTCTCTATAATTTTGTTAATTTTGTTAATATTTTACTGATTTCACAATTAAATGTTCCAAATAAAATAATTAAAAATAAATAATTATCCAGGATGACACATTCCAAATTTAAAATGACCCAATTCATGCGTCCTTCACCTAATTTTTCTATTTATTTGAGACATTTAAATTTCCTAGAATAAAATGAGTTTAAAGTCATTAATGAAGCGATTAAAATATATTTCAAATTCTGTTTCAATGAGTTAGAAAGAATTTAACTTGTATACATATTTATGTACAAGAAAGAAAGAGATGAAAATATTTGATATAATTTCACGCGAAAGACCAGCAAAAATCAAAATAAAGCCGGCGACGAATTGTCTAGCGAATACGTTAGAAAGAAAATAACCGAGAAGCCAGAGAAAAGACACCAGGGGTACCAGTTGAAGCATATATCGTTCTCTCTTTTATATTCCTAAACCGGGGAATCGGTTATCTGTACTTAAACAGAAGAGAGACAAGGCATCTTAGAGAGAAAAGGACATAAGTTCAAAGAATGGACATTTAAATCCATCAATCATCTAAGAAATTAGACAAGAATTTAGCCACCTATTTTCTTATATTCTGATTTCTCAAATTTTACTTTAATTTAAATTTAATATTTCTTATTTCAACTTTAATAATTTTAATTTTCTGTATTGCTTTATTGTTCAATTAAATTGATTTTATTAGGAACCTCAGATTTGATTTTATTAATATTTATAAATTTTATATCAAGCTTCATCACAGATTTCTCAACTCACCTGAACAATAAACATTTAATTAAACAAATAAAATAATATTTGACTGACTCGGAGAAATCGATAAATTCAGTTATATATGTGAATTAATAACACCGAGTGATAGATAACAAATATTATTAAAATAAAATAATAATTTTAATTAATTATAAAATTTTTAATTTTTAATTTTCTTGAATAAATAAATAATAAATTTTAAATAATTATTGAATTTAAATATTTTATTTCTAAATCAATAATTTAAGAAATCAACAATTTTTTCTTTATTTAAAATTAGAAAATTTAAATGTCTTTTTAAAAACAAAACAAACAATTTAAACTTTATCTATTTATATCTCAACTCACTTTATCAAAACAAAAATAACGATTAGCCAAACTAATAGAATCAATTTAGATTGATTTTTGTAAATTCCGATATAAAACAAAATTTCATTTATTAATTAATTTCTCATACTTCAATTTTAAATTTCTATGTTTTTTTTAATTTAAAACAGTCCCTAATTTTTGGGGATAAATCTATGTCCTACGCTATTTTCTTTGAATACATAAGTTTTTTATGGTTTACTGACAACCTAATTTTTATTATTTTTGCTCAGAATGTTGGTTGTCGCCAAACCTACAGCAAATCATAACATTACACGGAGGGCTGGGGTTCATAAATTTAACAAACTTTTGGTACATGTCATGAGCATGGCTCGGCCATTCCCCACAACACTCCACTTTTTGTTAAATTGTTATTGTATCTTTATCATTCAACAAGGAATCTTTTAAAATTAAACAATCCTGGATGGTTACCCGGTATGTTAACTAAGAACATACAAAGCTCCAAAACAGGGGATATTTCATTTGTTTCTTTATTAAATATTAATCGAAATTAATATTTAATAAATATAAAAGATACACATTGTCAAGAGACAGTGAGATCCAATAATTTCGTTGTATGTTTGAATGTTTGAATAGTAATTTCTTCGTAAATTAAAAAATATTTCTAATCGAAATATTTTTCTGCAGCACCTCACCTTCAGATAATATCAGAAGAAGAAGAGAGACCCCCCTTGTAAAATCGCCTGTTTATATACTATCGACCCCGGATATGCCAAAAGTAAAATCTTTCCCGGGTCTTAGATATTTTGGCGCAAATTGTTTCTATTACTTTAATTTGCTCTTGTTTATTTGGGACAATTTCTTTTACCAATAATTATTCTTCCCTCCAAAATGAAAGCGGAAAGTAAACAATTTTAAAAGCTTCTAGAACTTTCTAGAACATTCTGCAACGAATTTTTCCTTATTTATTTAATTTTTCAAAGAATAATTAGTTTATGAAATTTCTGATTTTACATTACTTTTCTATATTTTATTTGACATCATAATTATCATATATTTATTAAAATTCAAACAATATTTGTTGTCTTAATTAATAATTTTTTAATAAATAATTTACGATTTATTGTTTATTGTTAAATTTTCACAATTCTTATTTAACTAGTTATTTTTTTGGATTTTATTCTTTTTATTTTATTCTTTTTATTTTATTAAAAACAACTTATTTTTTAATTTATTCTTAATTTTCTAATAATTTAGACGAAACTCTTATTATTTAGACATAAATTAACTTAAATTATAATTCTTATAATTCTTTCTATATAACAATTTTACTAGAATTTCATGTTTTCATTTACATAACTTTATTATTTATTTTATTTAAATTATTAATTTTTCATCATTTGGTCATTTTTCTGATTATTTCTTTATAAAATCGACCCATTCAATCTCTGGTGGTTCAGCGGCCAAGAGCAACGACCACAAACCCACACACCGAGAGATCGATCCCTATCACTCACAACATTTGTTTATTTTTATATATATATTTCATTATTTATTTATAGTCAAATTCTTTATTTTTATTAATTTTATTTATTAATTTTTATTATTTTTACGGTAATATTAATTGAAACGGTCTTGACCATTAAATACTATTTCAATTTATCAATCTAAATCTATCTATTATTAGAGTAAAAAATTGTGATCAACACAATTATTTACAATTATTTATTCATTATTTACAACTAATTAGTAACAGTTTAGAAAGTACTCTGGGTTTGTTTTTAAATAGTTTTTAGCATATATAATTTAATTATAGCCACTGCAGCTAACATTTTCTTAAAAATTGCTAGTTTTTCAAACTTTACAATAAAAATTAATATAAACAAATAACAATTTTAAAATCGGGCTCGACAAATCTCTTTCAAATTTTATAATCTTTCACTCATGACAAAAACTAGTAAAATCGGGTAAAAAATGAAGGCTCTGGACGTTTTTGAACAGTAAATTCCAGTTAGATCTCACTGTTTGACGTTCCAGAATGTACGTTAACTGCGGGCTATGTAACAAGTGCTGCGCGTACACGTTTTGCTTGATTTATCACATAAATAAAAAAGCGCAAAAAGGAACAACTTTTTCTCGAAGAGTATATTTTAGAGAATAGATCCACGTAAATCAAAACTTAATATCTGGTGGAACGTAGGAGAACGATAATTATGAAATGTGTGCAACATTAATAATCACATTTACTTGTAAAAACTATAATAACAGATAAACAGAAAATCTATTTAGAACTATTTTGAAAATTATGAACTATTGTTTTAGGCATAAATAACATTATTAATTGTGGTAAAACAATAGAAAACTTTATAGTATAGAGAAATAAAAATTTATTAGTACTTAAAAAAAAATGTTTTTACTTAACCTGTGACGAACCTCACAATTGCACATGACTTTTAATTCCACTTGATAATTTATTTTGTAGTAAAATAAATTAAACTTAACTTTGAGGTTAAGTTACACTGTCGGCTTATTTTTAAACTGTCAAAACGTGGTCTAGCAGAAATATTTGCCAGGCGGCCGCGCATTCTGACACGCGCATCGCCGGAAGATGGCGCGGAACGCCAGACACAGCTCAGATGGCGCTAAGTAATATGATCGCGCAGCCCCTTACTAGAAGCCGCGTCTATATATCGACCTGCACGACTGTAGATCGGGGAGTCGGCCCCAAGAGGCGAACCGAGGAGCATCTCGGGAAAAGTCTCTCTGACTCCTCCAGATGCCATAGACTTGGTCCTTCAAGAATGGTATCTGGAAACCGTTCCGGAGATTTTGGAATTGGTCCTCCAATGAAAAATCAAAGGAAAACTTTTGCTTTCCTCTGGCCAGGATCGTCCTAAGATTTGTCACGGTTCACCGTGGAGTCTCAGACACGATAAAATTCTGGACATCTACTTCGTAGACTAAGGAATCCTGACTGGAGTAAAGTTACTCCGTAACGAATTTCTTATCATCGTCGTGGTCCATCACGAATGATCAGAGAATTTGAGAAAATTGCTAGAACACTAATGACGTAGGAAAGTGTTCGAAACAATTTTAAAATCTCCCGCGCCGAGTCATTGACGTAGATTGTCACATGGGCTTTCCCAGTGCTACGTCATTGGGGGAACAGACTATTTATTTCCTTACCTGATAATTAATTTCAGTTCACGTAACCGCGAATCGACCATACGTGTCTAGGTGGCCGATTTTTTTTAACATTACGGTGAATGACGGCGGCAATATTTTTTAGCGGTTCGTCCGTAATTTATATTGTTTTGGAGGCGGAGTTTACCGATTCGATCCGCGACCGATTATTCCGGATAATTCTAGATGAATTATATTATTTGATTTATTTTTGTAATTTACATTTTTTTTATGATTTGTTTATAGATTCCGAAAATACTGAAATTAAGAGAGTTTTGGCAGGCCGAAGTCCTGGAATAACGTGAAACAAGAAAAAGATTTCTTTATTTTGCTATTTTGTTATTTTGTTTCATCGGCTCTTCTAGCACTTTTATTGTATTTTTCTTATGACATTTTTTTATTGTTAAATTCTTTATTATTTATTATATATGTTCTTTTTATTGTTAACTTCTTTTATTTTGAATTATATTCTGTTAAATTTTTTATATATATATATTATAATATTATTATGTAAATCTTTATTTTGCACAATATATTATTTGTTATTTCTTACTAATAGAAATCCTGCGAGTTTTACTGACTTTACCTGACCCAAAGCGACAATAGAAATTAAGTAGAAAATAAGTAAAGTAAATTTATGGTCAATAATCTAGTTTTCCAGTATAAGTGAATATAATTTGAGAACCTTGGCTCCGGCGAGCAAATTCGGAGCATAGAAAAATTTTACTTCGTTACAAACTTTACTTCATTCTCACCCTATCCTTGCTCTTTTGCGCTCTTATCACATTCTAGCCTCTAATGAATAAAATGTACAGTCTGTCCCTTTCAATCACCTCTTTTAAATCCTAATCTATTTCCTTAATACACACTTATTACTTTTTCTATGCTTTGTCAAAAACATCAATAACCAATCTCTTTCTGTTATTTTCTCTATTCCTGTCTGAACTTTGAAACTGTATCTATTTTTCACAGTAACGATAATTCTAAGTTTCAATCTTGATCCATCCCTTACTATCATTGCACAATTTTTTTCTTTCTTCAAAAAAATAAATTCATTACAAGTCACTTTTAATCACTTTTTTAAAATCTCATCCTACCCTTTTTCTATCGCACTCTATCACATTCTATCACATAATGAATAAAATGTAAAGCCTATTTCTTTCAATCGCCTTTTTTATCCTAACCAATTTCCTTGATACCCTCCTGCTATGAGTAAAAAAATAGAAATCCTGTCAGTTTAAATAATTTTTTATTCGTGAAATAAAAAGAGTTAAGAAATATTATCTCATTCTATCACACGTGTGTGCATCTGATCCCTTCTCTTGGACTTCAAACCGATTTCATATAGCTACATTTCAGGGGCCAGAGCGTGTCATCGATACAAGAAAAAATTTTTGACATTTTTTTTCCTTTTTTTCTATAATAAAACCACATTTTTTTGCACTGAAAAACAAAAGTGATTTCTATACTTACATTTTGGTTACATTATCTAACAAAAATGATTAATTTAATAGCATAGAAATGGTAAAGTTAATTACAATCATAATTATAACATAACCTTAGAAAGGTGATAATTCTTTTAAACGATCATTTGTCTGATTAATGATACCATATTTTTTCAGTGATGACCACAGATTTTTCACAATAAATTCACATATATTCACGTAATTCTAGGTACTCTAAATAATATCCAACCAGTATTTCCCACTTATTTAGGAAATATTTTGACCGTCTTGACATTTTCATTTTATCGATGACACGTTCTGGCCCCTGAACGTGTCATTTAAAGTACACGTAATTCTGTGTACTTTAAATAATATTCAAATAATATTTCCGTCTTCTTTAACGTATAAAATATTTAGGTAAGTTGAACATAATGCATAGGCAGGTTGAACAACCAGTTCAACCTTCCTTTTGGCAAAAGGCAAGTTGAACATGAAGCTTGTTCAACTTACCTCTTCGCTTGTCCAAAAATTCTTTCTTTACTGGGATGCACACTAGTGTTCCACGCATCACATACATGCACAGTAGTGTTCAACGCACTAAATGCATGCGCACTAGTGTTTCACGCACTAAATACATGCGCACTAGTTTTTATGCACTAAATACATGCACACTAGTTTTTATGCACGAAAAACATGCGCACTAGTTTTTATGCACGAAATACATGCGCACTAGTGTTCCGCGAACTAAATACATGCGCACTGGTTTTCTACGCACTTAATACCTGCACACTAGCTTTCTATGCACTGAATGCATGCGCACTAATGTTCCACGCACTAAATACACGCGCACTAGTGTTCCACGCACTAAATACATGCGCACTAGTTTTCTAGGCACTAAATACATGCGCACTAGTTTTCAATGCACTAAATACATGCGCACTAGTTTTTATGCACTAAATACATGCGCACTAGTTTTTATGCACTAAATACATGCGCACTAGTGTTTAACGCACTAAGTACATGCGCACTAGTTTTTATGCACGAAATACATGCGCACTAGTGTTCCGCGCACTAAATACATGCGCACTGGTTTTCTACGCACTAAATACCTGCACACTAGTTTTCTATGCACTGAATACATGCGCAATAGTTTTCTATGCACTAAATACATGCGCACTAGTTTTTATGCACTAAATACATGCGCACTAGTTTTTATGCACTAAATACATGCGCACTAGTTTTTATGCACTAAATACATGCGCACTAGTGTTTAACGCACTAAATACATGCGCACTAGTTTTCTATGCACTAAATAAATATGCACTGGTTTTCCACGCACTAAATGCTATTGCAGAATTTTTCTACGCACAGTACATATTTAGTGCATGGAACTCTACTGCGCATGTATTTAGTGCATAGAAAAATAGTGCGCATGTATTTAGTGTGTAGAAAACTAGTGCGCATGTATTGAATGTGTGGAAGACTAGTGCGCATGTATTTAGTGTGTAGAAAACTAGTGCGCATGTGTTAAGTGCGGGGAACACTACTGCGCATGTGTTTTGTGCTTGGAACACTAGTGCGCATTTCATTGGAGCTTGAAACTGTACTGCGCTTGTAGAAACGTTCGGGTCTCGTTCGTGGCCTGAAATATTTGGGCCCTCGAATCATTCGAGAACTCGTCTACTTTCGAGTGCTCTAATAATTTCGGGTATTTTAGAAAGCCCGGCTCGAACCCGACCCGGCTCGAGCCCGACGAAGGCGAAGGCGAGCTCAGCTCAGCTCGGCTCGTAGACTGTTAGGCTATGCTCGGCTCGGTCGGGCTTCGAGTTTCGAGCTTTTTGCACATCCCTATTAATTATAAAACGAAGTATTGGGAGATTTTTTAGGAATTAAAAGATTTTGTATACAACCTATTTATAAAGACTTTCAACTGCGTCAATGGAGAACTCCTCAGGAACTAGTTAATTATTTACATACAATATTTAGGTTTGAATTTCTACTAAATTTGCTTCTTTGCCTCAAATTCAAGAATAAAGTTTATGAATATTTCACAAATTATTTTTTTTCGTGTAGTTGTGCATGCGCAGTAGGTTTCTGTAAGCTTTGCAGATGCGCAATAGGTTTCAAAATAATTTACATGTACGCAGTTAATAAAATCTCAAAACAGAATGGATTTCTAACAATTTAAACGTAAACGGAAACCAAAAAACATGTAAACAAAAAAGCCATATACTTTGCGTAGAACATATAATTTTGAAAAGTAAAATATACATAAGACATTTTGCAAATGTAAATAAATAAAATTTTAATTTTCGTTGGACTTAAAAAGTAACAACTACTAAGCTTAGTTAGATCCCACACTGCATTATTGCGCATGTGTTATTGTCATAGAGCATTACTGCGCATGTGTAATTGCCATAGAGCATTACTGCGCATGTTTAATTTCCATAAACATCTATGACGAACCTCACAATTACACTTAACTTTAAATTCCACTGATAATTTATTTTTTATTTTAAAATAAATTAAACTTAACTTTGAGGTTAAGTTACACTCTCGACTTATTTTTAAACTGTCAAAACGTGGTCTAGCAGAAGTATCTGCCAGACAATCGCGCAACCTGACAAGCGCATTGCCGGAAGATGGCGCGGAACGCCAGACACAGCGCAGATGGCGCAAAGTAAAATGATCGAGCAGCCCCTTACTAGAAGCCGCGTCTATATATCGACCTGCACGGCTGTAGATCGGGGAGTCGGCCCCAAAGGGCGAACCGAGGAACATCTCGGGAAAAGTCTCTCTGACTGCTCCAGAAATCATAGTCTTGGTCCTTCAAGAAATGATATCTGGAAACCGTTCCGGAGATTTTAGCATTGGTCCTCCAATGAAAAATCAAAGGAAAACTTTTGCATTCCTCTAGCCAGGATCGTCCTGAGGTTTGTCACGGTTCACCGTGGAGTCTCAGACACGATAAAATTCTGGACCTCTACTTTGTAGACTAAGGAATCCTGACTAGATTGTCACATGGGCTTTTCCCAGTGCTACGTCATTGGAGAATAGACATTGCTAGGTGAACACCCGCGTTGTTTAACAGTACTCCAAATAAATTCACCGCGCACCTGAAATTACGCGTTCAGATTAAATTGTTTTTTACCGGACTGAAGCGCGTAATGAATGTAGAAATGAATTAATTAATTTATTGGCCTACCTGATGATTCACTTCGTTTTACGTACAGCGAATCGACCATACGTGTCTAGATGGCCGATTTTATGTAACATCACGGTGAATGGCGGCGGCAATATTTCTTAGCGGTTCGTCCGTAATTTATATTTGTATTTTTATTATTATATTTTTATTTTGTTAAAATCTTTTATTATTCTTTAAACTTCTGTTAAACTTCATTTCTTAATTATTGCTCTGTTATTTTATATCATTATATTATATTTTTGTACACTTATTTTTTTGATTACAATATATTTATTTATTATTTCTTACTAATAGAAATCCTGTGAGTTTTACTGACTATACCTAACCTCAAAGCGACAGTAGAAAATTAAGGAGATTCTACCGTATGACGATACTAGTCAAAACAGAGACCATTATTTTGTGGTTAGGTTTAAATTTAATGTTACTGATATAATTAAACAATTGTATTTAATAACTTTATTAACTTTATTTACTTTTTAAATATGACTATTTTTTATGTGCGATCAAAATCAACATTTTAAAATGTCAGAACGTCTGAACTGTGTTGTGTAAAACGTGAAATATTTTTACAAATTAATTTATTGCAACTCTCACAGGAACCTATTGTACTTTTTCAAATACAATATCGATTCATTACATATTTGTGTTTAACTATACAAAGTTTGATCACTATCTGGTCATTTAATAGTTTATAGTACGAAAATATATGTGACAGAATAATGAATTCTCATAAGAATCAATGTTAAACAGGTTAAACAGTGAAAAAAGAAATCGATCACAACTTTTTTCCCAAGAACCTACAGGTCTCAAAAATTTAACTACAAAGTTTCAGAAACTTTATTTAGCAGTACATTAAGTTTTATCAAAATCTGTTTGATTAATCGATTTACGGTAGAACTTCCTTAAGTAGAATATTTATGGTCAAAATCTAGTTTTACCAGCATAAGTGAATATAATCCGAGAACCTTGGCTCCGGCGAGCAAATTCGGAGCATATCAAAATTTCACTTTGTTACACATCTATTGCGCATGCCTCATGAACATAATGATCAAGTGCGCATAAGAATTAATGATATTGATTTACTACGCATACAAATGAACCATTTTGATCAACTGCGCATGCGTCACTATCGTGACACACTACTACACTTAATTGTATAAGTGCCTAAGTTAAATTAATGTTAATAGTTCAAAAAGATTATAGGTAAATTGATTTTAAAAGTTGCTTATAGAGAAAAGTAGTGAACCAAGTGGAAAAGGAAGAACGACTGAACGACGAATTTTTGTTGACGACAAAGGTTTCGTTTTAATATAATAAGATATTTTTAAACTTTGTCAACCTTTTAATACTCAAACTCTATTTTATTATTTTTTTTTAGTAAATAAACTGAATAACTAGTTCCTTCTAATTATCTTTCTTTAATCTCACCCTATGCTTTCTAAATTGCTCTCCATTGCATCTTAACTCCTAATGAATAAAGTGAACATCCTATCATTTTTAATTTTCCCTATTTTATCCTAACCAATTTTCTTAATTCCAACATATTAATTTTTTTGTCCTTGGTGAATGACATCAATATTTAATCTCTTTCAGTTTTCCCTTCACTATCCCAATCTATTCCCTAACTTTGTAACAGTAGCTATTTCTCATATTATTGTTCGAAAATCTAAATTTTTTACACCATTCTTAAAATTCTGTTTCAAATTTTAATTATTCTTGTAATATTTCAATTACTTTTTGAAACTTCTATTATTTTTGAAACTTTTCAATTATTTACTTCAAATTTAAATTATTTCGTTTTAATTTTTGTCATAATTTTTTGATTTTTTATCAGTTTTTCAATTAGTTTTTTATTTTACAACTTTTTTTTTAATTTAATTATTTTTTTAATTAGTTCATGCATATTTCAATTATTTTTGTTTTTTGAATTGTTTTCTTTTTTTTAAATTGGAATGGCTGTTCCTTCTGGAGCTCACCAATTTAATATCAGTAATATCTATTTCTATATTGCTTATTCTCTTTTTAGGGTTCCGTACACCACAAGTGTACGCACGCAACATTTGGAAAGACTTTGTCGAAAATCGTATCCCCCCGAGCCACCAAACTATTTGACTTAGAAAATTCAAATTTGGCCCACATATGTATTTTCACGTGTAGATGAAAGGAAAATTATAGAGAACATGATTCTAGGTGTTGATCATAGCGTTATCAAGAAAATAACAAGATTTTTGAGAAATTTTGATATTTGTTGGCTGAAAACTCTTGCCTTTTCTTTTGCAGCACTATTACCATCACGATCTCTATATTTTTGTTGTAATCTACACATAACAATACATTTGTGACAGTCCATGAGAAAACGTGACTTAGCTCCCAAACGTCAATTTTACAGGATGAGCGATTAAAGTTGCAGCACTGCATTGAAACCAATGCAATAGACCTTCGCTCCTTGCTTAATATCACATAAAGTTCTTTAAAACAAAAATTTTTATTTTTGGAAATGAAAGAGCAAGTGAAAATCTGTCGGTTGAAATTAAAAAATCAAAATTTATTTTTTGGAGCTAAGGCACGTTTTCTCATGGACAGTCACATTTATGTACCAAATTTGAACTCTCTAGGTCAAATATTTTGTCAGATAAGAGGGCAATACGGTCATTTTTTTTAAAAAAATGGGTTTAATTTGTACCATTCCTGCCTTTTCTCTGCCAAATTATTGTACTTAAAGTGCTGAAATTTCGTACACATATGTAGTTTGACGTTTAGATTACAAAAAAAACTATAGAAAACATTGTTGCAGGCTGTTATCATTGCGTTTTTGAGCAAAATACGATTTTTTTTAAAAATGCTAAAAATGGTCGTATCCCCCCCCTGAACTTCCAAACTATTGGACTTACAGAGTTCAAATTTGGTACACAAATGTATTTTTACGTATAAATTACAGGAAAATTATAGAGAACATGATTGTATGTGTTGAACATAGCGTTGTCAAGGAAATAAAAATATTTTTGAGCAATTTTTTAACATATGGGCCATAATTTAGTGTTATAACTTTGACAGGGCTATAATCATAACTTTTTCTATCATTTTTCTGCAATCTACTCATAAATCTACATACGTGTACCAAATTTCAGCATCCGAAGTCAGATAGTTTGGAAGATAAGGGGGGGGGGGGGGATACAGTCAATTTTTTTTAAGCAAAAATGCATTAAAAGTGTACAATGCCACTTCCATATCTGCCAAACTATTGTACTTAGAGTGATGAAATTTGGTATACATATGTAGTTTGACATATAGATTACAGAAAAACTGTAGAGAACTTTGTTGCAGATCGTTATCATACTGTTTTTCAGCAAAAACCAACGATTTAAAAAAAATGCTAAAAAATGACCGTATCCCCCCTCCCATAACTTTCAAAAAATTTGACTTAGAGAGTTCAAATTTGGTACACAAATGTATTTTCACTTGTAGATTACAGAAAAATTGTAGAGAACATGATTGTAGAAGTTGATCATAACGTTGTTAAGGAAATAAATTGATTTTTGAGTATTGCTTTTGGATATTTGCTAAAATCTCTGGATATTTCGTTGACAGCGCAATCACCATCACGTTCTCTATAATTTTTATGTAATTTACACCTGACAATACATTCCTGTACAAAATTTGAACTCTCTAAGTAAAATATTTTGGAAGATTGGGGGAGGAGGGTTGTCCATTTTTTATAAAAAGTTCATTATATATTATATTTTATATATTATTTTATATATAATATGTATAATATATTTATATATTATATATTTGATAGTATCAAATATATTAAAAATTATTTTCTTTTGTGAACGGAACCCTCGGTTTTAGTGCAAGTGTAACTCGAACTTGTTTCGATTTTTTATTTAAAAACTGATTATTTTATCACTTTTCTATTTAAAAGCTTACTATTTACTCACTTTTTTCACTTAAATAGTAATTATTTACTTACTTCTTTAAATTAAAAAATATTTTTTTCTTTCTTTTCAATCTGCAAGTCCACTGGCAGCACTCCTCCATGGATAAATATTATTCATAGATTATTTTTATTTCTTATTATAGTTTAATTACTAAAACGTATGGTAAACTAATTGCGCGCTTGCACGCTTTATATTTTTCTGTTTTTTTAATAATGTCAACAATGCACCCAGAGGAAAAATATATTTGTCTCGCAGTCAACTTACTTTTAATTTGGTGCAAATAAATTTTTATTTGTGTTAAATAAAATTGTATTTGATTTAAATAAAATTTTTTATTTGAAACAAATAAAAAGTTAGAAACATCCACAAATAAAGAAAATGTAATAATCTACGCATACATGTAATTTAAGAGGGGCTTACATGAAGCTGACCATCAGTTGCAATTCTTTCACTGTTCTATGAATCGAGTTTCAATCGAGGTCGAATCGACATGAATACAATGTTTGTCATTTATCATCGATTTTCAGTCGATATCGAGAATGCATCGATTTCAGTGTCAGATTTATATCAAAACAATTTTATTGTTTAATGAATTATCAGCAAATAAATCGAAGTCGATTCTAGCATTTTTTTTATTACTGGGTCAAAGCTTTAAAACATATCTTTTTTAAAAGTACAAGCTATTCGACGATTTAAATCCTCAGATAAGAATTAAATTACGCATTAAAATAAAAGACATTAATACCTCAATTATTCAAAATTAGTGAGCAACCTAGTCTAGACAATTACTTTTCGATAGACCCAATTTACTTCTATAAACATGGTATGAAAGGCATTTTTAGTAAAATTGTATTTTAATTTTCATATTTTATAATTGCTGAATGTTCACTCAGCTGCTACTACTACTACTGCTTCTGGTATGGCAGACAAATGGCCTCATTGCATACGACTGTTCATTAAGAAATGTTAATATCACGACTATTTCGGCACTCGATGTAGAGAAATGTCATATTTCGGATGTTGCAGTGACTGAGGAGAAGCGTTATATACAACTCCTCCAATTGAATGAATATGATTTAACAATGGTCATCCAGTGTAGTATTCTGTTACATCGAACGGTGTACTACTGTGGGATGTTTTCTCATCTTGCCATGTATAAACATGTGCGAAAATGAATATTTATTGGACATTAACAGAACTGCTTGTGAAAACTTGCATAAAGGAGGAGAAATGAATTTTGGAAATGGAGAGTCAATTAAAAACGTCCCAATTAACATTAAGAAATCATATCCCATGACTTTCGCGGGAAAGTATACAGGATCTGCAAGCTGCGAAGGAGTGTAATTTAAGGATGATATTGGCACTTACGCAGATGCTCTAGTTACAGGGTATGTAGTAGTCAAATTGACTCAGCATAGGTCCTCTGTACATTTGAAGACTAATGAGATTATTCTACGATCGGTTACAAGATGCCAAGTATCAAATGGTTATTGCTTCGACGGTGAAGACGGGCACTCTTTCTGGAGTGATGTTCCAATGGAAAATTGTAATCATAACAGTTATTCAGTTTTATACGAAGGATATGCGTTAAGAACTTATAATCCTAATATCAAAAATATGCTATACGCGGTCACTAAAAAGACGTTACCTTTGCCTTCAGTGCGAAAAAAGTTAATTTTGCATGCTGTTTCAAAATAATAAGTACGGAGCACCCACAACTTTTTATAGCTGATTGCCATGTAAACAATATTTTTATTAGGAATAAAACAAAAATTTCTAAAGAAAATATGGACATTTTTTCATATGTAAATTCCAAATTTATTTATGCACAAAGATTTATAGAGAATTAATTAAAGAAATTATACATGAATGTGATGTTACATAAGTGTGAACTGGAGAGAGAAAGTTCGATACCAAATAAATTCGCATTTAATTATATGAAAGGTCCGGGGTACATGGCCGTTGTAGTAGGTGAAGTAATTCACCTCAAAAAATGTGTTTCCGTGCAAGTTAAGGTGCATACAGGAAATAAATGCTTTAACGAACTGCAGGTAAAAAGGAACAATCAAACTTTTTTCATGACTCCAAAAACACACATTTAAAAAAAAAGGGAACTGAAATAGCGTGCAATAATGCTCTAGCTGCAGAATTTAAATTAGATGGTAAATGGATTAAAGTTCTTCTCGTTCTTACATCAGCGTAAAAACCTCATATTACTAAACCAAAATTGAAAATAGATTTTAAACTTGACGATTGTTCCGATAACATTGTACACGGAATATATAAAGAAGAACAGTTAGAAGAAATCCAACAAAGGATTCTGTTTCCTTTGGAGGGTCCATCTTTAACGAATAATGTAATAAGGGGATTGCAGGTCACAAACTCGGTGTTTAACGACAGTTATGAGTAATCGAAAAAGATAGATATACTTGAATCAGGTTATAGACTTAGGCATACAAAGAGATAAAAACAAAGGATAGTTATGAGGAATTGAAAAATATGCATCTCTGCTGAAAGTAAACGGATTCATATTTTATTCATTTGAATCCATTCTTCATCCATTTATATCCGTTTAAATACTTTTTCTATACTTCTCCATCCATTTGAATCAGCTGTAGATTAAATCTATTCTTTTAAATCCTCTTTATATCCGTTCAGAGTATACGTATTAATCATCGCAAATCATTTTCTAACCAATTTTATCGTTTAATTAAAAAAGTGTCTGGCTATCTATCTGAATCCGCAGTTCTCTATCCGCATCATAATTCTTGTCTATCTCTAAGCAACTTTACATTTTTTATCACCTGCTGCGGATAAAAAATTCATCCGCTTTAATCGTTTAATGCAAAAAGTGTTGAGGAATAGAAATTGACATGGCACCACCATGTGATTGTGCAACACCCTGAAAGTATTGAAAGGTTTGCAAAGAATGATTTGGGAAGACAGTTTTTTATTCTCAATCAAGATTTTTTAAAAGTAACTTACAGGTAGAGAGGAATCGAGAAATGGTACAAATTCTACAGATTCGAATGGATATAGAAATATATTTTTAATCAATGGAATGAAATAGATATAGATATATATATATAGATATAGATATAGATATAAATATAGATTTGCGTGGATTTATCTTTTATTAATAACTGTTAAAGATAAATATTAAAATAGCTGACGGAGAGAAAAAATGGGGGTGACAGATTGAAAACTGCGGTTTCAGACGTATAGACAAACGCTTTTATATTGAAAAGAGTAAAGCGGATAGAAAATTATTTAAAAGGATAAAAAAAGATAGAAAATGGAAACAGACTGTAACTTTTCACTCATTAGACTGTCATTGTAAAAACTGTCATAGTCTTAGATGGTCAAGTGGCTAGCCGCATGGATTTTGACATCAAGAGGCCTGGGTTCAAGTCTTTAAACGAGCTGATATTTTTGTTTCAGGTTTGAGTTCAATTTATGTATTTCGCTATTATGTTTACTATGTATAACTTGTAATAATTTAGGGGGAAAGTTTCGGTTGTGGGCACCCCTGCGAAACTTTTGACAGAAAAGATATTTGTCAAATGTGACAAATGTCAAGTGTGTGGTATGACCGCACGTACTTTTTTGCGAGAATACAAAATTGAACGGACACCTGTGCTTGTTGCTGCAAAGAAAATAATTTTTTCACGTTAAAATTAAAATAAAAGTTTTTTTAAATATTTTTAAAGGTAGCACAAATCAAAGCGAATCAATTAAAAATGTATGTCTAATGCATATTTACCCAGTAAATATAATATATTTTGTAAACCAATACTAAGTATCAAAATAGTGTTTAGGACCAAAATTTTTTTTATGGCGTTTTAACATGATTACTAATTTTGGTTATGGGCACTTAAATTTTTTCGGTTGTGGGCATCACTATTTTTTTAGATAAATCGCGAAATATCGTATTGGATGAAATCAGAAGTACTTTTTCACAACTATTAATATTTTTTCACAAATTTTAAGGGTTTTCAGTGGTTTCTGGGAGTGATCAAGGAACAAAATTCTTATAAAGAGACTTTAGTCTTCGACGTGTAATGACAATAGGTGTTCATTTTAGGTTCTATACTTGAAAGTGGGGGACAAAGAGAGACAAGGATAGTCGATATATCGATTTGAAGTGGAAGTGAAGTGAAAGTGAAGTGAAAGTGAACTTAAAAGGAAGTCGAAGTACAGTGGATATACAGCGGAATTGAAGTGGATGTAAAGTGGAAGTGAAATGGAAGTACAGTGGAAGTGAAGTGGAAGTCAATTACATTGAAGGGGGACTGAAGTGGATATGAAAAGTTTTATCTTATGCGGTAATTATTCCGCTGAAAGCCTTTAAAATAGATAAGTTTTGGTTTTGAAATTAAACTTAAAATAATTATTTAAATAATTTAAATAAATATTTCAAAAAGATGTTCCTGGAGTTATGTAATTATTCAGAAAACGTTCTTTAGCAATTCTATTCTCTTTTAGTGATTGAATTTTTTCTTGAACTCCTTTTCTTAATTGTATCTGCATTTTGCATCCTCTATAGGATGCTTTATGCTGTACAATTTGCTTGCTAAACTATTCGGAGTTAATTGAACTAAGTAAAACGGTAATATTTTGTTTTCTTGTTGTGATTTTATAGTTGTAAATCTTGCTTCTTTTAATTTTTCATCAGGATTTGTGTTCGTGTCTAAACCCTTCAGAAGAAAAGATTTTACGTTTTCTTTCTTGGAAGTATATGAGAAAAATTTGGAATTTGTAGCCTCGAGTTGTTCCTTGGCCATTTTAAATTCTTGGATATTTTCGGTGTACAAAGAGTGTTTATTTTTGTTCGCACGTTTAACATGAAAATTTTCAGTCTTTAAATGTTCTTTTATTAGGCTTACCGTTGCCGTTTGGTCTTGACTATAGATGACAATCAGAGGTGGTCGTCCCATTGTCGATGGCCTGTTTGGTTTTTTCCATAATTTCCTTTGCTTCATTTCTCGATTTTGGAGCTGGGTCTTCCAGGGGCGTATAATTTGCTCCTGGATTTTTTTCTATTTTATTATTTTCTGCTGCATCTGTTTCCATCGAAGTCGATTTTGAGAACAATTTCTCGAGGTTATTTATTTTTTCTGATTGTTGGCAGATTGTTTTCATCAATTTGTCTAGTCTTTGTTCTTGTTGCAGATTGTTGTTTAACAGTCCTTGATATTTTGCAGTAGGAACTGTAGTTTGATTAGTAAGTTCCATGCCATCTTCTTCATGCATGATTATTTCTGCTTTGTTTGTTGAAGTACTGGCAGAGAATTCTCATCTCTCTTTGGTTACTATATTTGGTTTGATATAAGGTTTTGATGGCCCTATATTACTGTTATGAGATTTCCGTAAGGTTTTTTGGATTATTTTATTTCTTGATTTGAAAGTTAGATGATTGATATTTTTATCGTTTTTTACCATACTTTGGTTATAATACGGGGATGTTAAAACGCCAGTATTTAACTTTTTGCGAGGTGGAAGGTGATCACTATTTGATTTGTCATTTTCACTAGCACTATCAATAGCATTGTCACTTAGTTCATTTGAATTACGCGGTGAGAATTTGTTCCCACAGTGCGCGGACGCAAATAGTGGCCTATTAGAAGCCGTGTTGATAATGTTTGATTTCAAATGGAAGGAATGTTATTTTCACTTCACTGCACTTTAATATTTTCACAATTTTGTGTGAAACCTTCAAGGGATTAAGGACAACTGGCTTTAACCACTATGCTATACGCTCGTTGGTACAAAACTTACGAACTGCCATATAAGGTACATGCTTACGTTCACTCAAAATAGAGTGAGAGTTTCACTCAATATCGAGTGAAAGTTTCACTCTAAATTTTGAACTGAATGTTCACTACAATCACTGGAGTGAATTACTGCACTCTTTCCATTAGAGTGAGCGACCTCACTGTTTTAGAGAGAACTTTCACTCTATCTGGAGTAAATGTACATCTCACTTTTAATTTAGAGTAAAGTTTTCACTCTAAGAAAATAAAAGAGAGTATCATTTACAAAGTATGTGCAATAGTACATACGGGTATGTAAAATAAGTAGGGGAGACTGGGGCAAAGGTGCTAACCGGGGAAAAGGTAATAATCATAATATCTTTAGTATTAATAATTATCAAAACTTTCTTCTATACATGAATCTTTATTTTTTATCGCAATAAAAATGAATATTCGTGTATAGAAGAAAGTTTTGACAATTATTATTACTAAAGATATTATGATTATTACCTTTACCCCGGTTAGCACCTTTGCCACAGTCTCCCCTATATAAGTAATTATGGGGCATTTCACGTGACATTTTCATTCAAAAGTAAAGTTTGTTCAATTTTTAATAGATTTCTTAGACATGTAGTAAAAAATAATGAATTTGCAACAAAAATACATGAAAAATTGAATTTACGCCTAAAAAGTGACTTTTCTCAAAACCGAAGGTTTCGATTTTCGATTTCTTTCTTTCAATGCAGTTACTGAAAGTGGTGCTTTTTAGCGTTTTAATCATATTTGCATTTATATTGTTTACTTTTACATTTTTTTAAATTTTAACCTTCAGTTACAAACCAAAGGAACTGTTACACACAGGAATTTGTAAGCTGAAGTTGTTTCATTTCTATAATTCATAATTTAAACTTTTTGTAACAAGCAATTATTATAAATATCATTGAAACATTAAAGAGCACCACTTTTAGACTTACGAGAAAATTTTGTTTATTAATCAGTAACTGTATGCGTAAATTCAATTTTTTATGTATTTTTGTTGAAATTTCATTATTTTTTAGTACATGTCTAAAAAATCTATAAAAAATTGAACAAACTTTATGCAGGGCATTATTTTTAATTTACTAATAATAACAGAGAAAAACGAAGGTTAAAAATGCGCTATTTCAAAAAACGTTAAATTTAAAAAATTCATAATTTCTGCAATTTTTATTCAACAAAAAAAATGAAAAAATACGTGTTTCTTTACTTTTCATAGAGAATCAGAAAAAAATTATTCCAAGCAAAAAAAAATTTTGAATGAAAATGTCACGTGGTCGTTTCCATTTCAATTCAGACAGGCTATGTATGTTAAAGTCAGGGAATCATTTCTCAATGAAATATATTGTTTTTCAGATAATTTTAGACGACACGTATTTTCCCGATTTGGTAAAAAAAAATTTTTAACGAAGTTATGCGGATGTCAATTTTTTAAGTTAAAAAGTGAGATTACAAGAAAATAACATTAAATTTTTTTAAACTTATTATATCTTTTTTGCTATTGTATATACTAAAATAATCCTTTCGGTGTCTTATTGAGGTTTTCATGTTCTTCTTAATTCCATAAGAGAATTTAAAATATTTTCATATTTAACAAAATGGCGGCGTTTTTTCGAAAAAAATAAAAATCAGATATTCTCCAAAACCCCACCGTTTTTTTTCTCTCAATTTTTTTACTACTTTCTGGAAGTATAATGATTATTTTCTATAAGAATTTATTGGAGTCCCGCTTACTGGAAAAGAATAAAAAATAAATTTATTTTTAAGAAAAGAAAATTCAAAGTTTTTTTAAACCCTCTGCTAGATACAACAAAAGTTCAAATAGAAAAAATGTTTCTATTAAAATATAGAGTAAAAAAGTCTTATGACTTTTATTACTATCTTGCGAATCTTTCGAATTATGAATTATAACAGGAATTAAATCCATAAATTTTGCATTTTAGCAAGTATAATTTACACTTACAAAAATTCAAAACATTTTATTTCCATTTTTTTACTACTTTCTAGTTTTTATGGTTATATAATTTAAAAGAAAATTTTTTGCATTTTTGCAAGTATAATTTTTATTTGTAAACATGCAAAATTTTTAATAATTCGAAAGATTTGCAAGATAGAGATAAAAGTCATAAGACTTTTTTACTCTACTTTTTAATAGGAACATTTTTTCTATTAGAACCTTTTTTGTATCTAGTAGAGGGTTTAAAAAAACTTTAAATTTTCTTTTCCTAAAAAGAAATTTCTTTTTTATTCTTTCCCAGGAAGCGGGACTCTAATAAATTCTTATAGAAAATAATAATTATACTTCCAGAAAGTAGTAAAAAAATTGATAGAAAAAAACGGTGGGGTGTTTGAGAAAATCTGATTTTTATTTTTTTCAAAAAAACGCCGCCATTTTGTTAAATACGAAAATATTTTAAATTCTCTTATGAAATTTAAAAGAACATGAAATTCTCAATTAGACACAGAAAGGATAATTTTAATATATACAATAGCAAAAAAGATATAATAAGTTTAAAAAATTTTAATGTTATTTTCTTGTAATTTCTTTTTAACTTAAAAAATTGAAATCCGCATATCTTCGTTAAAAAATTTTTTTACCAAATCGGGAAAATACGTGTCGTCTAAAATTATCTGAAAAACAATTTATTTCAATGAAAAATGATTCCCTGACTTTAACATACATAGCCTGTCTGAATTGAAATGGAAACGACCACGTGGAATGCCCCTTATATGTATATTAGGGTGACCGTTATTTTTCGAAAGTTTGAATTTCTTAGGTCGCCGGGCTGAATTTGCTTTAGAAGGTGAAAAAAATGATCTGTGCACAAGGACAACCCAATCAATTAATAATAACCCGTGCCACCGAAGAGTTAAAGTTTACATGGGATTTTACATAGGACAAGTACACTTTTATATGTTTTGTATAATATCTTTTTTTTTAATAATCTTTTTCTTTGACGATATGTATATTTATGGTTTTTGTGGTGCTGATCACGAATCCGATATCAAAAATTAGATTTGTCAGCTTAAACTGTCAAAATAGCTGTCAATTTTTTAAAGACGACAGTTTTTGTCAAATTTTACATTAATTTACTCTTATAATGTAATTTAAGAACACTAAGATCAATCTACATAGCAATATGTAATATAGATCGTTGACAGCTGTCAATTAAGCTGTCAGACTTTAAAAAATGAGAGTTAATGACAGTTTTTACATTAAATTACTCACATAGGCATATACAATTATTTTAACAACACTGAGATAAATCTAAATAGAAATATTTAATATTCGCAGCTGTCAAACTTTTGAAAAAGGAGACTTTTTACATTAAATTATTCATATACATATCATGTATACGAGACAGTATATCATGACGTTTATCATGACATTTGTCAATTAAGCTGCCAAGTTTTTGAAAATGAGAGTTTTTGACAGTTTTTAAATTAAATTAGCCACATACGCATAAAAGTATTTTAACAATACTGAGATAAAGCTTAACAGAAATCTGGAACATTGACAACTGTCAATTAAGCTGTCAAACTTTTGAGAAGAAGACTTTTTACATTAAATTACTTATACACAAGTGTTTTTAAGAACACTGAGAATAATTCTAATAGAAATATATATTCTTCACCTTTAACAGATGTGAATTAAGCTGTCAAGATTTAAAAAACGAGAGTTTCTGCATGTTTTCAAAATTATATTACTCACATACGCATGTAATAGTTATTTGTGACACAAGGACCCCAAATGGCACTTTATAGTACGAGTATGTACGTAATGCGAGCCTAAGTCCAATCGCAGCCGAGGCGAAGTAGAGGTGGTGACGAGGCTTCACCTGAACGTAGCCGAGGCGAAGCTGAGGTGAAGTGAAAATATGAAGCCGAGGCTCTGATGTGACTTTGGCGAGTTATACGATACACGAAAACTTAAGTGCCGAAAGGGTCCAAGTGTCATATAACATTCTTTATCACACCAAAAACTAAGAATTCGAACATAGGGAGAGGTGGTTATCGTAAAAAAGGGCCTCCTGGGGCATTTCTAGGTGGGAGTAGGTCGACAGACTTAGAAATGCCCCCAGAGGACGGCGACACCGTGAACAGCCGAGAACTTTGGGTAGCTGTACCATAAAGTAAAGGTCAGCTGACCAGCATCAGCCAATCAGATTGCGACTTTATTTACTTCACGGCCTAGGCCGAGATGTAAGTGTGATGTAAGTGTGGTAAAAAAGTATTTTAAAACACTAAGTTATTACTAAGTAAACTAAATAGAAATATGTAATATTGACAACTGCCAACTGTCATATGCGTATGTGGCTAATTTAATGTAAAAACTCTCAAAAACTCTTGTTTTTTAAAACTTGACAGCTTAATTGACAGCTGTCATGATATACGTCATGATATACTGTCACATACTCATGATACGTATCTGAATAATTTAATGTAAAAAGTCTTCTTCTCAAAAGTTTAAAAGCCTTATTGACAGTTGACAGCTGTCAATATTAAATATTTCTATTTAGGTTTATCTCAGTGTTGTTAAAATAATTTTATATGCATATGTGAGTAATTTAATGTAAAAACGGTAAAAACACTCTCTTTTTTAAAAGTTTGACAGCTTAATTGACAGATGTCAACTATCTATATTACATATTGCTATTTGGATTGACCTTAGTGTTCTTAAATTAGATTATAAGAGTAAATTAATGTAAAATTCGATAAAAACTGTAGTCTTTAAAAATTGACAGCTTTTTAACAGCTATATTGACAGTTTAAGCTGACAAATATTATTTTTGATATCGGATTCGTGATCAGCACCTCAAAAACCATAAGTATACATATCGTCAAAGAAAATGATTATTAAAAAAAAAGTTATTATACAAAATGTAGAAAAGTGTACTTATCCCATGTAAAATCCCATTAATTGATTGGGCTGTGCTAGTGCACAGCTCATTTTTTCACATACTAAAGCAAATACAGCTCGGCAACCTAAGAAATTCAAACTTTCGCAAAATAACGGTCACCCTAATAAGCATATACTAAAAAATCCATAGTGCAATACTATATATATTTATATATATATATATTATATAAAATATACTTATTTTTATATACTTATTATGTATACGTATACTTATGTATATTAGGGTGACCGTTACCCACACGGCACCCGAACTTGCCTGAACCTTCCCAAGATTCAGGGAAGTTTCAAAACTTCCAGTAAGTTTGCTGGAAGTTCCAGAACTTCACTGAAGGTTAGGAATATTCAAAGAAGCTCCGGTGCTGTGTGGGTATTTTGCGAAAGTTGGAATTTCTTAGGTCGCCGGGTTGAATTAGCTTTATTGTAAAGTGCAATATAAACACAAATTTTTCATAAATATAGACACTTTATTCTTGAAAAAGGCTGAGCTATAATTATGATATTTTCGCCGAAAATTACACAGCCACACAAAAAAAATAAAGTTCCCTGACCTGGGTAAGAGACACACATTTTTCTATGTATTTTGATGCGTTGAAACCACAAAGTAATAGTAAGGAGACCGATCTCCATTGAAATATAATGTCCGAGAAACATGCACGAAAATTGCCAAGTTCACTTCGTGATAACCAGCTATGTTGAGCATGCGCATTGGACTTGAATGTGTTCATTGGTTCCAGCTGTGAAAGTGAGGTTATATTTTTGTCTCACTCGCACACTTTCCATGAGACGAAAAGAGACAGTCGTGTGCTTATTGCGCATGCTTCAACCGACTTGGGTGATCTTCTGATAGTGAACTTGGCAATTTTCGTGCAGGTTTTCAGTTATCTATAGAAACGCTTTCTACAGGCAGTTCGAACTCCTTACTATTACTTCATGGCTGAAACCGAATCCGTCATCAGAATTGGTCCATCAGATCAACTTTTGACCCTAACCTCAAAATTAATAAAATGACACTTTTTGAACATTAGAATTTGAACTCGACTTAACTCTAATACATGCCTAGGACCAATAGAAAGCTTGAATTATTACTTTTAAAATGCCTTTTTAGAAATTGTTCTGCGATGATTTTTAACGAAGTTATGATGTTTTACTTAAAATATGACTTTTTTCCATATGTTAAAAACAGATCAATTATTGATGTGTTATTGTGTAATGGAAAAAAATAAATTTAAGTAAAACATCATAACTTCGTTAAAAATCATCGTAAAACAATGTCCAAAAAGGCATTTTAAAGGTAATAATTCAAGCTTTCTATTGGTCCTAGGCATGTATTGAAGTTAAGTCGAGTTCAAATTCTAATGTTCAAAAAGTGTCATTTTATTAATCAATGATTATTTTATTGGTTCATAAGCATATAAATATAATTTAAAATTAATAACTATCAAATTTTAAATTATCAGCATAAAAAACTAAATTTGAACCAATCCTTACTGTTATTCTCGTTCTCATTGCTCCACAATATATAAGAATACCAAGTGTTATCGAATTTGGAGAAGAATTGTTTTCAAAATAAAACCCTAGCGATAATAATTATATTAATAAAAAATTTTGTTGATAATTGAGTGCCATTTTTTTCTTAACAATTTTATACTGAAATGTGCGTAAGCAAATATAAAACAATTTTTATTTTATAACCTGAAAAACACTATTTGTTATTAACATTTGATAAATAAATAACTATTATTTTGTTTTTAAATTGGTCAACTGGACCAATAAATTGATATGACTTACACAATAGAGTATAGAAAGAAAAAAAATGCAAATAATCTATCTGTTTTCGATAAGCATGAAGAATTTTTTGCAACGTAAAAGAAATATCAAATACCTATTAGTCATCAGCTACTTTAAAAACTGTCAACTGATAAATAAAAGCACAAGTTTCTTGAGAATTTTGAATGGTTAGAAAAGGATAAAATATGAATGTTTGTTTTGATTTGTTATCGCATGATTCCAAAGCGGAAAGTCTCTTCTTCCTCACCCTTGTTAAAAACACCAACAGATACGTACATTCATACTGGCACGTGTACTTTTATATGTTAGTCATATCTATTCCTACAATCTCAAAAGTCTTTTTTCTCGCAATACTAAATATTTTGACACCAAACTTTATAGAATTACTTAAATATCATTAGAAAGGTCTCTCTGACCCAACTTTAATTAAATTTTGCTTTAAAATTAATTTTTTAGCGTTTCCAAATATCAGTGAATTTTTTAAAAAGTTAATTTTATGGCAAGATTTAAATAAACTTGGGTCAGAGAAAAGTGCATTCATACTCTCTAAATCCGAATTATACTTTGTAGTATTATACTTTGTAAGCTGGCAAAGGTAACTTTAAAAAACAATTTTTTTCTTGGTGATAATTTTATTTAAAGCAATCGAAATTTTTGTTTTATATTTTTGACATTTTTGTCTGTCAAAAATAAAAAAATAAATTTTTTTACTGTGCCTGTTTCATCAGTAGAGGGCGCCAAAGTCAAGATAAAAAAATAAACGATAAATCGGCGGACAAACTACAGCCTCACACAAACATACGATCTAAAAAATGCAAATGTGGTTTTAAAGCTGATACATGTGGTTAGGCATCCCCCCTAACCCCAATAAAAATATTTAAATATAAAAAATGGCTCTAATTTAAAAAAAAATCACAAAAAATGGGTCTTGTTTTTGTCATTTCTGAGTCGTTAAAAAAACAAAAAAGAAAGTAGACAATCAGATTTAGGGGAGTGTCCTGAAGGATTTCATAACGAAGAAATTGATCTAAGGTTTTTTAAAATCGATTAAAAAGAACTCGAGTTATGCTGTCCGCCAATTTAAAAAACATGGTGTTTAGAAAAACGCGTTTAAAGTTTTGTGTCTAATGAGTCGATATACATATATGTATAACTTTTACATGTATATAACTTTTTTATTTCTTGGAATTTTAATCTGCAATTTGGGAATTATATTCTTAAGGTAATGTAGACCACTAAAATAAAAAATAAAAATGTCGAGTTTTTGGTCGAAGCAAAGTATAATACTACCTTCAGAATAACTAATGCGTGTTAAAAAAAAAGGGTCTTGTTAAATATTTTCTTTTTTTTATTAAAATCATTTTAATATAGTATAAAAAGAAAATTTGTTACAAGTTTGTTAAAATTAAATTAAAACTTTGTTAAATTTTCAATTTTGTCTCCATAATTCAAAATTTTTGAGTTTTTCGCAGTTGAAGACACCCCTTTTTAAATAAAATATATCAAATCGATGTTAAAAATCATAGTAGAACAGTTTTGAAAAAGTATTTTAAAGCTAAAAATTCAAGCATCTCATTGACTTTAAATACATATATATTTAAAGTCATGTTTCATATACCTACCTCAACTTCAATTGATTTATTTTTTTGGGTGACTGTAATTAACAGTAATTCATTAATAATTATTTTCACCAAATTTTGAGAGATCAAGTGTACATTTTTCAGAAAAAATTAGGTTGAGCTAAAATTTGTTGTCAGATACTATTTATTTTAGTTGGTGTTTTCTTGTTGAAACTACTTAAAATCTGTAATTTTCAACCTATTTTGAAGTACTTGTTGCAAAGTTTTCTGAAATTTTATTTGTTGGATTTTTTAAAATATTTTATTCAAAAGTTATTTAACGAGATCCTACAAATAACATTGTAAATAATGTTTTAAAGAGAAAAATAAGCTATTATTTGTCAATATTGTATAAAAATGTCATATTTCCACTAGTTTAAAGAAAAAACATAACATAATGTTAAATAACTATTATTTGACAACAAATTTTGGTCCAATTTTTTCTGAAATATGTGAAAATTGATAATTCAAAATTTGGTGAAATTTATTTTAATATTTTTATTAAGATAAAATCAACTTTTCAGTTTGAGGTTATGTCAATGTCAAGAACCTCTTTAACGAAAGTGAATATTATTTTAAAATAAAAATTGAATGGATTCAATTATTTGTAAACTTTGTAGTTTGAACTTTGTGCAATTCTATTCGTAATTATAAGCAATTTTAAATAATTTGTCTCGTCTCGTTTCTACTGTCTATACACTTAACTGTAAACATAGGTGTCTTACAGTAAGGTACTTACAGTAAGGTCTTACAGTAATTTCAAGTTATTTTATTGGTTAATAAATTTGTAAGAAGTACGCCCATTGGTTGAAATTAAGACACTTGAAAATGGCTTAAAAATGACCACGTAAATGTTTTACAATAAGACATCTGTTTTTGCAGTGATATAGCGGCAACACTACCTAACGGGAACAAAAGTGCAATATTTTAAAATGTTTTTGGATATTTTTTTTACGTTTTAAAAACATCTTTAGAACGTTCGGTTGACCACTAGGATGTTACCAATTACTAATAAAAAAATAATAAAAATCCAAAATCTATCAATTTTTTAAACTAATGATTATTATTTGATTGAAGCTTTTTATCAACTTAAGCCACAGAGTTGCAACTTTTTCTTAATTGAGCAACTTTTCAAGGCGATGCGATGAATAACAATTGAATCAATTGTTTAAACAAATTTTTATTGTTCAACTTGAATTTCACAGCCACACAAAAAAAATAAAGTTTCCTGACCTGGGTAAGAGACACGATGATTTTTAACGAAGTTATGATCTTTTACTTAAAATCATTTTTTTCCATTACACAATAACACATCAATAATTGATCTGTTTTTAACATATGGAAAAAAGTCATATTTTAAGTAAAACATCATAACTTCGTTAAAAATCATCGCAGAACAATTTCTAAAAAGGCATTTTAAAGGTAATAATTCAAGCTTTCTATTGGTCCTAGGCATGTATTAGAGTTAAGTCGAGTTCAAATTCTAACGTTCAAAAAGTGTCATTTTATTAATTTTGAGGTTAGGGTCAAAAGTTGATCTGATGGACCAATTCTGATGACGGATTCGGTTTCAGCCATGAAGTAATAGTAAGGAGTTCGAACTGCCTGTAGAAAGCGTTTCTATAGATAACTGAAAACCTGCACGAAAATTGCCAAGTTCACTATCAGAAGATCACCCAAGTCGGTTGAAGCATGCGCAATAAGCACACGACTGTCATCAGCGATTAGAAGCTTTTAACAATTAATTATCCCAGTTAAAAATTCATACGTAGGATCCCACGTAGGATCCTACGTGGTATCCTTTATAGTATCCCATATAGTATCCCATATAGTATCCCACATGGTTTCCCAAAAAGGATCCTTAGAACAAGGGAACTTGTATACGATCCTTAAGGGATACTGTACCAAGATCCTCCGTGGGATCCTATACTATTGGATCCTATATGGGAACCTTGACAGGATCCTATCGCCAAATTTTTGTTGTTGAAATTATCAGGATATGGGATCCCACGTGTGTACCTATATAGGATCCTACATATAAATCAGGTAACTTATCAGGTAGGGTTCCCTTATGGGATCCCATGTGTGTTCCCATACAGGATCCTACACATCGCAAAGGTTACCAGGTGGGGTTCCTTTACAGGATCCTTCATGTGCCAGAGGTTAGCAGGTGGGGTTCCCGTGTGGGATCCCATATATGTTCATGTACAGGATCCTTCATGTCCCAGATGTTTACAGGAGGGGTTCCCGTACGGGATCCTACGTGTGTTCCTGTACAGGATCCTTCATGTCCCAGAGTATAGAAGGTGGGGTTCCTGTACGGGATCCTATATTTGTTCCTATACAGGATCCTTAATGTTCCAGAGGTTAGCAGGTGGGGTTCCCGTACGAGATCCTACGTGTGTTCCTGTACAGGATCCTTCATGTCCCAGAGGTTAGCAGGTAGGGTTCCCGTACGAGATCCTACGTGTGTTCCTGTACAGGATCCTTCATGTGACAGAGGTTAGCAGGTAGGGTTCCCGTACGGGATCCTACGTGTGTTCCTGTACAGGATCCTTCATGTCCCAGAGGTTAGCAGGTAGGGTTCCCGTACGGGATCCTACGTGTGTTCCTGTACAGGATTCTTCATGTTCCAGAGGTTAGCAGGTAGGATTCCCGTACGAGATCCTACGTGTGTTCCTGTAGAGGATCCTTCATGTTCCAGAGGTTAGCAGGTAGGGTTCCCGTACGGGATCCTACGTGTGTTCCTGTACAGGATCCTTCATGTTCCAGAGGTTAGCAGGTGGGGTTCCCGTACGAGATCCTACGTGTGTTCCTGTACAGGGTCCTTCATGTTCCAGAGGTTAGCAGGTAGGGTTCCCGTACGAGATCCTACGTGTGTTCCTGTACAGGATCCTTCATGTCCCAGAGGTTAGCAGGTAGGGTTCCCGTACGGGATCCTACGTGTGTTCCTGTACAGGATTCTTCATGTTCCAGAGGTTAGCAGGTAGGATTCCCGTACGAGATCCTACGTGTGTTCCTGTAGAGGATCCTTCATGTCCCAGAGGTTAGCAGGTAGGGTTCCCGTACGAGATCCTACGTGTGTTCCTGTACAGGATCCTTCATGTGACAGAGGTTAGCAGGTAGGGTTCCCGTACGGGATCCTACGTGTGTTCCTGTACAGGATCCTTCATGTTCCAGAGGTTAGCAGGTGGGGTTCCCGTACGAGATCCTACGTGTGTTCCTGTACAGGGTCCTTCATGTCCCAGAGGTTAGCAGGTAGGGTTCCCGTACGGGATCCTACGTGTGTTCCTGTACAGGATCCTTCATGTTCCAGAGGTTAGCAGGTGGGGTTCCCGTACGAGATCCTACGTGTGTTCCTGTACAGGGTCCTTCATGTCCCAGAGGTTAGCAGGTAGGGTTCCCGTACGGGATCCTACGTGTGTTCCTGTACAGGATCCTTCATGTTCCAGAGGTTAGCAGGTGGGGTTCCCGTACGAGATCCTACGTGTGTTCCTGTACAGGGTCCTTCATGTTCCAGAGGTTAGCAATTAGGGTTCCCGTACGAGATCCTACGTGTGTTCCTGTAGAGGATCCTTTACGTTCCAGAGGTTAGCAGGTAGGGTTCCCGTACGTGATCTCACGTGTGTTTCTATACACGATCCTACAAAGCCTACATGTTAGCAGGTGAGGTTCTTGTATGGGATCTCACGTGTGTTCCTGTACGGGATCCTGCTTGTACCAGAGGATAGCAGGTGGTGTTCCCTTACGGAATCTTATTAAAGTCATATAACTATATGACGCGGCGTATATTGCCATGTGAGGAGTTGCATCCTCACTAATTTCCTGGTCTGCATGGACTCACTCTTCTTATAATCTTTACGCCTTGAGTTAACAGTGAGAGACACTGATAATAGCACTGCCATGCGGCGAGTATATTAACTAAACAATGGGTTCTTATATGGGATCCTTTATGATTTCCTATAAGTCATTTAAGGGCTAAAAGCGTCTTCTTGCCATATAGGAAATCATAAAGGATCCCATATAAGAACCCATTGTTTAGTTAATATACTCGCCGCATGGCAGTGCTATTATCAGTGTCTCTCACTGTTTACTCAAGGCGTTAAGATTATAAGAAGAGTGAGTCCACGCAGACCAGGAAATTAGTGAGGATACAACTCCTCACATGGCAATATACGCCGCGTCATATAGATATATGACTTTAATAAGATCCCGTAAGGGAACACCACCTGCTAACCTCTGGTACGAGCAGGATCCCGTACAGGAACACACGTGAGATCCTATACAGAAACCTGACCTTCTTACATGTAGGCTTTGTAGGATCGTGTATAGAAACACACGTGAGATCACGTACGGGAACCCTACCTGCTAACCTCTGGAACATGAAGGATCCTCTACAGGAACACATGTAGGATCTCGTACGGGAACCCCACCTGCTAACCTCTGAAACATAAAGGATCCTGTACAGGAACACACGTAGGATCTCGTACGGGAACCCTACCTGCTAACCTCTAGAACATGAAGGATCCTGTACAGGATCACACGTAGGATCCCGTACGGGAACCCTACCTGCTAACCTCTGGGACATAAAGGATCCTGTACAGGAACACACGTAAGATCTCGTACGGGAACCCCACCTGCTGACCTCTATACTGTGTAGGATCCTGTATAGGAACACATATAGGATCCCGTACAGGAACCCCACCTTCTAAACTCTGGGACATGATGGATCCTGTACAGGAACACACGCAGGATCTCGTACGGGAACCCCACCTGCTAACCTCTGTCACATGAAGGATCCTGTACAGGAACCCCACCTGCTAACCTTTGCGATGTGTAGGATCCTGTATGGGAACATACATGGGATCCCATAAGGGAACCCTACCTAATAAATTACCTGATTTATATGTAGGATCCTATATAGGTACACACGTAGGATCCCATATCCTGATAATTTCAACAACAAAAATTTGGCGATAGGATCCTGTCAAGGTTCCCATATAGGATCCTATAGAATAGGATCCCACGGAGGGTCTTGGTACAGTATCCCATAAGGATCGTATACAAGTTCCCTTGTTCTAAGGATCCTTTATGGGAAACCATGTGGGATACTATATGGGATACTATAAAGGATACCACGTAGGATCCTACGTGGGATCCTACGTAGGAATTTTCAACTGGGATTATCAAAATGTTCTATACTGGCTTTTATTTTTACTATCGTGGTAGAAGCGAAATTCTTGGAATTCCTACAGCAGTTTCTTCTATTTCAATAGTTGTTTAAAAAACAACATTGTTTAAAAAATTGGTACAACTGTTAATTTTAGTTTGCTATTAGTAATTGGTCGAAAAGTTGCAAAGCTGAGAACAAGCGACAACTCTGCAGTTTAATTTGATAAAAAATAAAACTTAAACAATAATACCTTCTGTAAACAATTGATACAATTGTTATTTTTAGTTTGTTTACTATAAACCAAAGTGCATAGAAAATGGCGTCCCAGTTCTATACACACTTGAAGTGAATAATTTTCATACGCTCAGAGCCGGCTTTGGCACTTTCTGCGCCCCGGGCGAAGTTCAATTTTTCCGCCCCCCCCCCCCTTATAATATTCAATCTGCTTAGGAATATAATAAATTTAAAAAACAAAATTTTAAAAAAATGCAAAATTTTAAAACTTTGTAACTCAAAAACTATTATATAAAATCTAAAAAAATTTAGCGTTTACACTTCCACTTACAGTGAAAACACCCTAGCAAAGTTTAAGTTAAATTAAAAAAATGGTATCTTTTAACCTGGACAGTTCAAAAATTTTCTTCTATAAGTATGTTACGTCTACTTCTCTGGGTCCCCCCTAAAGCCGCTACTGCATGCACTTTGTACCTTATGCACTTTTTGTGCATTAAAATACATGTTATTCACTTCAAAGTGTGTAACATTATATTTTGTTTGCTAGTACCTTCTGGTACTAAAGGGTCATTATTTATATAGACCCGTCCACTGTACAATAAATAAATAAAAAAAAAAAATAAACATTAATGCACGTCCAAGTGCATTCAGGAATTGGGACACACTCATGCATTTGAAACGCATAATTGTTACACACTTGGATTTGCAGTGAATTATTAGTAACAGGTAAGATTCGTCTTAAAAAGTTGCAAAATTGAGAAAAAGTCGCAACTCTATGACTTAATTTGACAAAAAGTTGAAAATAAATTGTAATAATCATTCGTCTGCACAATTAGTAGAATTTTGATATTTAGTTTGTTATTAGTAATTATTGGTAGGAATTAGCTTGAAAAGTTGTAAAATTTAGAAAAAATTACAACTCTCTAGTTTAGTTTGATAAAAAGTTATAATTAAACAATAATAATTAATTTGTTTAAACATAATAATACTACTTATTAAAAATGGTGCAAGAAATTGTCAATGAAATAGTAACAAATGTCGTTTAACGTATGTTTTTGTATTTTTTCAGTTTTGAGGGTTTTTGGCAAGTCCATTAAAAACAACACAGGCACACAAAAAAAGCATCAAAACTAAAAGGACAGACCCAAATATTCCTACGTTTTTAGGGTCGCTGAAACCCCTATTACCACCCGGGATGGGGATGGAAATTCATATTCTAACCCTTTCCGAGGAGGTAACAATGGATGTAGAAGGTTGGAACTTTTTTTTTGGTTGTTTTTTTCGTTCACAATGCCAAAAAAAATAGAAATAGACACCAAACTTGACTTTTTGTGAAATTTGAAATTCAAAACTCCCCAGGCTTTAATAGAGGATGAAAGAGGGGTGGAATTTGTTCTTGGTGGTCTTTGCAGGGTTTCGTACTATAAAACGGAACCCTATCAAAATCACTATGTGTGTTCGTTTTCGCACCATTTCTAACTTCTAAACTATATGAGCTAGAGTCTTCAAATTTTGTACACATAATCACTTTGGATTTATGAAAATAATATGGAAAACACGATTCGAGCTCATGAACATGCTGAAAAAATGACCAAGTCCCCAACCCCCCTAATCTTCCATACTATTTGACATAGGGTTCTGGACTTTAGTACACGTATGTAGATTTACGTGAATATTGCAGGAAAGTTATAGAGAACTTTCGTAAAGGCGGTCTTCAAAGTGTTTAATAGCCAAAAAGTACGATTTTCTGAAAAAAATTGGAAAAAATGGCCATGTTCCCCCCTAATCTTCCAAACTATTTGACTGAGGATGCTAAAATTTGGTACACATGAGTAGTTTGACGTGCAGATTATAAGAAAAATTATATAAAATTTTGTTAAGGTAGATCTCCGGCAAATCGATTTTCTTTAGAATTTTCTGAAACTTTAGATAATCGTTCCTTTTTGTATGCTTATGTGTGGTAAAAACCTCAAGGCCCCTTGCAATGCTAAAAATTGAGATATTTAGCTTCAAAGATTCAAAATTTACATGGGAATCATATGCTGAATGTATAAAAATGGCAGACTTTTATTACTATTTGGAAAACTTTTCTCTAAATATTTCTCAAAAACTAGTATGTTATAAGGATAAATGAAAGAAATAATATAAAAAAATTTTTAGTAAGGGTATCAATGCTCATTTTTTAATTATACTAATCTGAAATTCAAAACCAAAATGATTTTCCATTGAATTTACGAGCGAAAGGAAATCCAGCGGTCACAAATTGCCAACACTCTTCCATTTGAAGCACATGTGAAGTGTCACGATACTGACATATTGCTTTTAATTACGTTTTCAGATTTAATTTATTTGTTTTTTATTTATTTGTTTTTATCTATTTTTTTATAGTATTTGTGCGGACCTGAAGCCGGAGAACTACCTAAATGTTCGTCTTCATAGAATTTACGAACCAAAATTCGTGTTTGTTTTTAAATATCGAATAATAATTTTTTAATTCCATATTTTTTATAACATATTTAAAAAATGACCCTGACCCCCTAGCTGCAAAAGTTTTGACTTATAGTGCTAAAAATTTGTACCAATGGAATTTTATTTTGTGTGTAATAAAAATTATTTTTAAAAATGGTTTCCTAGTGGAAATTTTTAAATCTCTATCCCATATAATTGAAAAAAAATTAGAGAGGTGCGGAACCCTTCGACTTTTCACGAGTGTAGCTCGTTCTTGCCTGATTTTTTGGTTTTAGCACCCCCATAAACATAGGAATAGACACCGAACTCAACTTTTTGTGAAATCTGAAATTCCAACACTATCCCAGGGATAAAAGGGGGTAAAAGGGGGTTAAGGGGGGATTTTCTTTTTTGGGGTCTTTTTTGTTTTCCGAGCCTCAAGAAACATAGGAAAAGACACCCTATTCGGCTTTTTTTGGGAAATTAAATGTCTACTCTTGCGAGGTGTAAGGGAGAAGGCCTTGGCGGAAAATGGGCAAGGACCTAATGTTTTCATGGACATATTCGGTTTCAGCGATCCCAAAAACTTGCGAATATATGGGTCTGTCCTTTGGGTCTTAACGTTTTTTTTGTGCCTATGTAATTAATATTAGAAAATGGTTAAATAAACAAGGTGAGAGCAATAAATTTCTGACTTAACTTTTCTTGAACTACCCAAGTATACCTATACTGATATACTTCGTCAATAAAAGAAACAAAGATTGGCCTGATATATAACAATCGGATTAGGATTTATGAAGGTTCTAATTGCTTAAGACGTTTTAAGCTTTTTGTTGTCTTATCTTCTTCCTGTTAAACCCTTTTGGAAGTTTCTTCATGTACAACTGCCCTGGAATAGCTTATGTGAGAATAAATGATTTCTAAGTGCAGGATATTGGGATTATTGAAATCTTTAGATAAGACTCTATTATGTCTAACAATTTAGCAACCTCAGAGAACAGTGGTAATTCTGACCTCTCTTTTCTACTCGGATTTATCTTTTGAACTTCTGTAGATGAGAATTAAATTTGAATTACATTGTTATTTCATCTAGATTTATAAGACAAGCACTAACTTTAAAAATTATTATGGAGGAGATATTATCGATTTCACTGAGTCAAAAAAACGAAAAATGTTCTTTTTTTTACGTTTCAACAGCTATGCTACCCTAAAAAAAAAAATTTTTAAAAAATTAAAAATTATTCTTTTTCTTATTATCTGCCTCTTTAAATGTTAATTAGAGATTTTTTACTAATGAATTAGAGAACAATGAGCTACTAATAAATAGTAAAAAATGGGACTAATTTTTTAAAGAAAACTACTAATTTGAAACTGAAATATCTACTAATTGAAACAGTAAACTTTTATTATTTCAATTAATAGATATTTTATTTTTAAATAAGTAATTTTATAGTGATAATTAGTAATTTAAAAGTAAAGATTAATTACAATTTTTACTTTTTAGGGGAGGTGGGGTCAAGACGGGGTTACGGGCACAACAAGGTTAGGGGCAAAATAGGGTTTCTGCTTTAATTAAGAAACTAATTAACTAATCATTATCATGTTTTGCATAACATAGGACCGTTACAATAGTTTTTAATTGGCCAAGTTACAGGTTGATGAAAACAAGTTTTCTATTTGTTCCATAAGAAAGCTGTTTTTGACAATTGTCTTGTCATTTTTGCATTTTATTTTGAACGTGTTTGTTATTTTAATAACAACGTTTTATATACTTTATAATTTTTCCATGTTCAACATTGGTTACACTTGAAGTTACGCACTTGTTTATTTCCGTTTCGAAACTTAATTTTTAGAAATTAATTTTTTAATGAAATTCCGTATGTGGGGGCAAGACGGGGTATAGGAAGTGAGGGCAGGATAAGGTACTGAAAACCAATCATTTTTTTATTTTATGAAAAAAAATCTTCTTTTCGTGAATTTACACACTATTTATAACGTTTTGTTATGTAAATAATACATTTCAAATACAGAAGCAGGTAGCCACTTGTTTGTTTCTATTATAAAAGTAATTGTTTTTTTTACTTCTATTGGTAAATAAGATTTCGGATAAATAAGAGTTTTGATAAATGTAATATATAAAACAAATGCGATTTTTAATAAATGGAAACTCGTAGAAATTAGATTTTTGATAATTGCATTTTCTATAATAATAAATAAGATTTCCGATAACGAAACTTGAAAACTCATACAAATTAGTTTTATAATAATTGAATTTTTAGGGTTCCGTACCGTAAAACGAAACCCTATTAAAATCACTATGTGTGTCCGTTTTCGCACCCCCTCTAACTTCAAAACTATATGGAAGAGACTTCAAATTTGGAACACATGTAATTTCACCTTGGATTTACGAAAATGATATGGAAAACGCGATTTGAGCTCATAAACATTCCGAAATCCAGCAAAAACCACTTGTTTCCCTAAAATGCACAAAAAATGACGATGCCCCCCCCCCTAAACTTCCAAACTATTTGACTTAGGATGCTGAAATTTGGTAAACGTATGTAGATTTACGTGTATATTACAGGAAAATTATAGAAAACTTTCGTAAAGACGGTCTTCATAGTGTTTACTAGCCAAGAAGTACGATTTAAAAAAAAATTGAAAAAATGACCATGCCCCCCCCCCCCCCTAATCTTCCAAACTATTTGCTTAGGATGATGACATTCGGTAGATGTATGTTGATTTATGAGTAGATTACAGGAAAATTATATAGAAGTTTGTTAATGTTTGTCTTTATAGAATTTATTAGCCAAAATTCGTTTTTTTTTTTAAAAAATCGATTAATAATTGGTTAATTCCTTTTTTTTTAAAACATATTGAAAAAATGACCCTGACTTCCAGCTGCAAAAGTTTCGACTTATAGTGCTAAAAATTTTTACCAATAAAATTTTATTTAGTGTATAATAAAAATTGTTTTTAAAAATGGTTTTCTAGTGGAAATTTTTAAATCTCTACTTCATATAATGAAAAAAAAGTAAGTGGTACGGAACCCTTCGACTTGGTACGAGTGTAACTCGTACTTGCCCGATTTTTATCTAATCAATAAGATTTCTGGCAAAAGAGAAAGGATCCTGGAGCGTGCCAGTGATAATTATTATTATTATGCCCTGTGTCAGTTGTTTTTCCAGTTTAAAAAACGCTGTCGTTTAAAGTATTTTCTGTGTATAGTTTTATTGTTTATGATATTTATAATAAAATCTTGGTTATCATTCTGACTTTTAAATTGTTTGTTTGTTCTGTCATCTATAAATATTTTATCCTCACAAAGTTCTTTTTTCTGTTATAAATTTAAATTGTATGATAATGAAATAATAGTTTTAATTTTAATTTTTTTAAAACAATTTCATGACAATATATGTTTTTTTACAGGCAAAAACAATGCAATATATGACGTCCTGCTCTCTGCCAGTTTCTTTATTGCTGAGCAAACTTTATTCAAAAACCACATAGGTTTCGACGGGTTTAATAGGGAAGAAGAACAAAGTCATTCCAGAAATTAATAAACATGATATACGAACAGCCGATAAAGATAGTGATGAAGATGTTAATAAATCTGCTGTGAAATCTATAGAGCGAAGAGTTAACAGTAAACTTGAATGGTTAGGCAGGAATGTCTTATTTAAAATTGTTAATTTTAAATTATACGTTATTAGTATACTTATTACTTAATACTTATTACTTATTATGATGACGTATACATAATCCAATTAGTGAATTGTTTTTTTTTGAATACATTAAAAAAAATTATTTGATTCTATTAATTCAAATTATTTAAAAAATACTTGCTTGATTCAAATATTTTGTATTTGGACCCACAGAATATATATTTGATTAAAATAACTTGAATTATTTGAATCACACGTATTGAAATCAAATAAATCGTGATTGAATCAAATAAATATTTAATTTAATCTAATAAATTAAATTATTCAACATAAATGATAATTTATTTAAAACAATTAATTTTATTTATTTCCTTCAAATATTTGGTTTTTTGATATAATTAAAAATTATTTCACACAATAATTTTATTTTCTAGGTGCGAATTAAGGTTGTCAAACAAAGTTTGATCGTTAACCCAAAGTTGGTCCAAGTCTGGCGGACCAAACTACGCATGCCAAAGTTGGTCCAACTGCTACATTTTCGAGCACCCAAAGTTGATCCAACTTTACTAGGCCAGTATGGGATACCGAGTTATTCCAACGGTTGGCAAAACTCTGGCCGAAGTTAGGCCAACCGTTAGCAAAACTTTGCAAGCCAGAGTTTGGAATACGTAATTCATTTTTGTTGGCACAACTCTGGCAGAAGTTAGGCCAACCAAAAGAAATTAGGTGTTTAGAACTTTTGCTTATCAAAGTTTTGCCAACAGTTAGGCCAACCTTGGCCAGATTTGTGCCAATCTAATTATTTAGGTTTTTGGAACCCCGGTTCTTAAAGTTTTCTCAACCAAAATTAATTAGGTTTTTGGATCTCTTGCTCCCAAAGTTTTGCCAACGTTTAGGACAACTTTTTCCAGAGTTGTGCTAACCAAAAGAAATTAGGTATTTAGAACTCGGTCTTAAAAAGTTTTGCCAACGGTTGTGTCAACTTTTGCCAGAGTTGTGCCAACCTAATTATTTAGGTTTTTGGAACCCCGGTTCCCAAAGTTTTGCCAACGGTTGCCAACGACCTTTAGCTACACGCTGTCTCTTAAATGATATAATAATATGATAAAATAAATAAAAACTAATTAAAAACTGATACCAGACAGTCGCTTTAACTTAGGGCTGATAATTGAGCCAACGGTCTGTGTTACTGAAATGTCTGACTATAAGGTTCATTTTGTATTGTTCATTCATATCTCTGATGGGTTGTGGTAAGCCTACTGGACTGTCAGCTAGAAGACCGGGGTTAGAATCTTCATGAATGATGTAATTTTTCTGTTTCAGGTTTTCATCAATATTATATTTCTGTATTCTTATTTGATTATATTTGTGTTATTATATTTTTGACAAGTGAATTATGTAATTATATATGTCTTCATTAATGGATTAAAATTTGGTTCAAGCAGTCTCCAATTTTCCCAACCGTGAGGTTGCACTTGAGAAAGAAGGTTGGCGCAACTTTAGTACTTAAACTTGGCCTAACGTTTTATGTCGTCTGTCAGAAAAACTTAACAGGTTGTCCAAACTTTAAAGAGAATAGTTGGCCCAACTTTGGCACTAAAGTTGTGCCAACTTTCGCAAGCCTTAAAATATCCACTCTTTGGCTTCTTGAATGCATTTTGAGGTTTTGGATATGATTTTGGAGTTCTAGCTCACTGTACAACGCGCGGTGCCATAAAAACCTAAAAAAAAGTAACGTCAATAATTGAAAACCTAACTTTTTTTGTGAATCTATTTTTTTGTGTTTTAGTGTTTTACTTTTAAGTTAGTTTAATAATATTTTTTACAAAACAAATGTTTCTAGCTTAGTTTGTCTTTATTGTACTCCAGGCTATCTAAAAAAAATACTTCATACAGAAAAAACGATCAAAAAATTTTCTACGCAACTTTATAAATAAACAAACTTTGATGCACAAAATAATCCCAAAAGTGGGTCTATTTTTGCACGACTTTGAGTTTTTATGATTCAGACAAAAAAGTTTTTTTCGTCGGCTAACTCATAGGACACCTTTAGAAGGATATCCTCAACAGAAAAGAATAGTTAAATTTTCTATTTTTGAAAATTCTGAATTCAATAAAGCATTGAGCGGTAAAAGAGAGGTTTTATGCACAAAATAGACCCACTTGAGGGTATTAATACCTCAATAACCTTCGAATTAGAGGTTTCAAATGAATCTGACGATTTTTAAATTTTACGTCCACCATATCAGATCCGCCATTTTTAATTTTGGAAAATTGATATCAGATTCGCAATCAGAGACCCCAAAAACCCCCAAATAACCTCAGAAGTTTAACTTTTATAATACACATCGTAGTTAAATATGTAATGACATGAGTTATAAATGTGTAGCGGACTCATACATTACTACACCGAGAAACCTTTGGGTCGTCTCCACACCCAGTAGGTGAAAATTCATGGGACGACTGTGCGACCGAAATTCGGAAAGCCTGACGTCCCACTCGGGGCGTGTGGTTGCACCGTACTGGTATAACAGCAGCACCAAAGCACTGGGTCGTCTGTCCGCCCGGTTTGTGAGAGCTGAACATGCTTTGGTTAAAACATTTTTTTTGTGACGTGTTTCGTATGATTATTAAATAATTATTATAATGTAAATGATCATATTGACTGTTGAGGTTTATTTATTTAATAGTTTATACCATCTTGCTTTAAAAAATCGCATGCAGAATTGTGCTTATGACAATTACGCATGCGGCATTTGTGTTTTATCGAATTCCCGCATGTGGAATTGTGTTTTATGACTTACCTATGAGAAATAAAATGCAGAATTCTGCATGCGGAATGCGGAATTTTTAAAAAACACTATTCCTCATGCGAAATGCGTAATTCTTACAAAAAAAATATTCGGCATGCGGAATTTTTGAAAAACGCTATTCTGCTTGCGAAATGCGTAATTTTTACCAAAAAATCCGCATGCGGAAAGCAAAATTTTTGAAAAACGCTATTCCGCATGCGAAATGTGGAATTTTCAAAAAAAAAATCCGCATGCGGAATGCAGAACTTTTGAAAAACACTATTCAGCATGCGGAATGCGTAATTTTTGGTAAGCATCATTCCGTATGCGGTATTCCCATAAAACACATTCCGATTGCGGTATTTTCTTAAAACATAATTCCGCATTCGGAATTTTCATAAGAACAGAAATCCGCAAGCGTAATTATCTTAAAGAACTAGGCAAATAATTATTGTAAACGATAAAACAAAACAGTCAATTTAAGTTTGTGGGGATATAGTGTTGGCACGCGAATTCCTTGGAACTGCAGATGCACTTCAATAAGGGACGACAGATGAACCAAATTGTGGGACTGCCAGGCACTCAGTAGTGGGAAAGCAGTTGTACCAAGATCGTGGTAGCTCTGTCGCACCAGTACTTGGCGTGCAGATGACCCAAAGGTTTCTCGGTGTATAGAAGCCGGCATGGTTCTCGAAGAGAGTGGGGTTTCCCACTTCTCGCTCTTCCCCTTCTTTGCAGCGGCGACTGACGGCGTACATATATTCAGATGCGCTAGCCAATTGAGTTAGTCTTCTGGCTGTCGGGTCTCGAGGTGCTCCTCGGTCCCATGCTAGGATGCTCAGGTAAAGAAAGATATGCGTGTGGGTGCCCCCGCCGCATTCACCCTTGATCCTGAGTGAATAGTAAGCCAGATTGACTGTTAAGAGCGTGCGAGGATTGAGTAGAGGTGCTACTCTTTCAAAACTCACACGTAACATCCGGAACCTTTAAGGTGAAGGATTTCCTAGGCGTTCTCAAAATTGATAGAGGTGCTCCTCTTCGGATTGGTGAACAAAAATGGAGGATTACAATGTCTGTGGGTGCCCCCGTGAGATTGTAATACGAGTACTGCTAGGTTCATAGTTTCTTGGTTAGACAGAAAAAAAATATAGGTGCTCTTGTTTGCTTTCTCTCTACCCAAAGAATAGACGCAATTTTTCCCTTAGAGGGGATTATTACACAGAGATGGGGAGTGACATCAGTCAAAAATTATTAACGATTCAGACTATGTCAGATCATTCGTTGGTTCACTGTTTTTGACCAAATGGACCAAATGGAACCCAAATGGAAACGTCAGATGAAGTGATGGAGGTCAATAATGGCCAAGTAGAGGCTCTATCCTCTGCCGTTGGTTCCGATCGGGTGAATGACCCGGTGGCCAACGCTGGCTCCAGGATGGAAACGAACCAAAGAATTTTGGAAATCATCGCCCAGGAATTGGCCGGGGTTCCAAAGATTTTTGAGGAAATTAAAAAAGGCATTGGCAAGCAGAAAACCATCAAGAAGGAGGTCCAAAAGGGCATTCAAGACCTTGCGGACGTTTTCGATGTAATAAGCAGGAACCTGCGATTTATCGAAACGCCGACCCAGACGTCGGCAAAAGCGACCCCAAGGAGTGCCCAAGAGGATAAACCCGAAGATGCGAAGGATCGTCGCCGTACTGAGGTGGACAGCCCGGAGGCTAGTCGTCCGTTAGCACGGGAAAGAAAGCTGCCGCGCAGACTCCCACCTGCAAAGAAGCCCCAGGTACCGCAGTTCTTGCCTCGGAAGACCTGTGCGCAGGTTCTTTCGGGTGGAGAAAGTAATGCTGGCCCTTCTGTTATTAGGGCCCCACAGCTTCTGGCGGGCAAAGATGAAGAAGTCTTTGAGCTGATCATAGACAAAAAAAAGAGGCTCGTCGGCGTTATAAAGCCAATAAAAAGAAACTAGCCGAGACGGCCCCGAAAGAAAAAGCGCCTCCTTAGAGCCTGAGGCAAACTGAAGCCGTCAGAATTTCGGCGAAGGATCCTAATTCCTACGCTGAAATTCTGAAAGACCTAAAGAAAGCCATGGAGCCTGAGGATTCAGGAACAGAGGTTTTGAGGACACGGAGAACGTTAAATAACGACTTTCTCCTTGTCCTAAAAAAAGGAGGAAACACGTCCCAGTTTGCGGGAGCGTTGACCGAGGCTCTTCAAGAGAAGGCCACGGTCACGGCTTTCGTGAACAAGCGGACATTGGAGATTAGGGACCTCGACGAAGCAACCACCAAGGAGGACGTTGCTGAGGCCCTAACGGAAAAGTTTGGCTCTACCAACCCGGGAAGGGAGATCAGCATTGTTTCGAGGTTCCGCGGAGGAATGCTGGCATTGGTACGCCTTCCCGAGTCAGAGTATAATACTCTGCTCAAGATAAAGAAAATCCGGGTTGGTTGGATCAACGCCACAATTCGTGAACACTTGGAGGTCAGAAGATGCCAAAGATGTATGGCATTTGGCCACCCGACCCGCACCTGCAAGGGCCCTGACAGAATTAAAAACTGTCGGAGATGCGGCAGCGCGGGTCACCAAGCCAAAAGCTGTACAGTCCAGGAGCCCAAGTGCATCACTTGCGAAGATCTAGGCAAAGAGGACAGGAAGCACTGGGCCGGAGGCACTTCCTGCCCGGTCTATAAAGCGAAACTGCAGAAACTTAAAAAGGCAAATGCCTAAAGTTTCTGCAGATCAATCTGCATAAGTGCGTGGAGGCCCAAGACCTCCTAATGCAAACAGCCGGGGAGAAGAGGATCAATGTCTTGTTCTGCACAGAACAGAACAGAAAGAACGATCTCACTCCCTGGTATCAGGATAAATCGGGAAGAGCAGCCATTCAGATCTGCGATTCCGAGTTGCGGGCAGATAAGTTCCTGGAGACGAACAGTGGATTCGTGTGGGTGGAAATGTCAGGCATACGTATGTATAGCTGTTATTTCTCGCCCAACGATAAACTGTCAGTATTTGAAGATCAGATTTATGACTTGGAAATGAGCCTTAGAGAATCCAGATTGGATACCCTCATTACAAGTGACTTTAATGCTAAGTCACCAGAATGTGGCGAGAAAAGGCTCGACAATCGAGGAATCTTGGTCGGAGAAATGATCTCCAGGAACAACCTGATGGTTGCGAACCGTGGAAGGTCTTGGACTTTTAGGAGAAACGGTCAGGGATCGATAATTGACTTGTCGATCACAACGGCCTTCCTAAATAAACGTATTAAAGATTTCCGACCCTGCGAAATGACAGAAGCAAGACCATCTGTAGAAGGGTGCTGTCCGCGCAGAGAACTATTACGAAACGTATTATTTCGGCCTATTGGACAGTACCGACGTGTGCTGCTCAGGTCCTTGCCAGCGTCCCGCCGGCAGATCTTTTGGCACAAGAAAGGGAGGAAGTTTTCCTCCTTTTCAAGAAGAGAAATTCTTCCGCATATACGGAAGATAATAGACCCAGCAAGGACCAAATTTGCCGAGATGCGAGAAGCAGACTCGTCGACAGATGGCAAGAACGATGCAGCGGGGAGAAGGCAGGCCGATGGACGTATCGGCTGAAACCTACACTCGCCACCTGGATAAGTAGGAAGCACGGAGTGGTTTCATACTATTTAACCCAAGCTCTCACAGGGCACGGGTGTTTCGGCTCCTATCTGGAGCGATTTAAAAAAGTCGTTAGCTCGGAGTGTGTGTACTGCAAGTTCCCAGTGGACGACCCAGAGCACACACTCTTCAGCTGTAAGCGTTGGGACGCGGAGAGGCAGGTTATGTTTACCGGTTTTAATCGCAAGGTTACACCGGAGAACATGATCTCGCTTATGACTCGCTCTCCCAAGGATTGGCGAACCATCGAGACCTTCATACATTACGTTATGAGGGTCAAAGACCTCGATGGTCGCCAAAGAATGGAGGTCCCGTAGAATAAGGGAGAAAGTCGTTTTGGCGACAGAGAAGGAGATATAAGACTACTCCCGATGACGATACGCGCGAAAAGTGCTAGCCGGGAGTGGTCCTAAGGTCCCCAAATAAGGGTGTGTTTTTAGCGGGTCGGCAGAACATCGCCACCCCCGCATAACCCTGTAGTACGGGCTACAGGGTACCTAAAGGCAGGTTTTCACATCCTACGCAAAAAAAAAAAATAAGTCTTACAATAAATTTAGAAAAATAAATAAATCCTAAAAACTTTATGGAAGAATAAGTAAATTTTCGAAAAATCTCGCAAAAGATAAAAAACCTTGTGAAAAAAATTGAATTAATTTAAAAAAAAATTGGAGTATTTATTTTTGAAAATATGGAAACAATTATGAAAATGAATGAAATAAAAAGTTTAGTGAATGTTATAATAACGAAATTGTGTAAAATAATATTAAATAATTTGCACAAAAAGAGGAAAATTAAAGAAAATCCAAAAATAAAAAGATAAATAAAAAGAAGAAAAAATATCAAAAGTAAAAGAAGAAAAAAAACTTAAAATTTTGTAAAAATAAGAAATTATAAGATAAAAATTAAACAGTTTCGAAAAATGGAAATCTCTTAGAAATCTTGTAAGAATACTAAAAAAAAGGATTATTTTAAATATGAAAAATATTTAATATTATTTCATTATTTTGTATTAATGAGGGCATTTAAATTTGAATTAATTGAATTGTATTAGCACAATTTTTAAAGATTAAAATAGAAATTTTAATCATTAAATCACATTTATTCTCACTAATTTGTGGGTTGTGTTTAAGGTTTGCGACGTTCTACATGTAGTATTAGACTTCTGGAGAATTAAACTTTTTTGGGATTTAAATCGTGATTTTAATGCAAATTTTCCAATGATTTAAATCAAAGTGATTTAAATCAATAACAGATGGCCAAATCCCAGGTGGCCAAAGTCCATTTATATCCAGAACTCTAGTTGTAATGGACACTGGACAATCAGACGTTTCGGTTTCCGGAGCAGACGACTCTGACTTGATAGGGCAGAGCTCTACTCCCATTGCCAAATCCTTAAAAAATTGTCCAATAGTTTTCTCCATAATTTGTAATTTTACCAGCGCCTGGTGCGTAAAAGGCGAGTCGCCTGATTGGAAGCGGGTGTACCCTCGGATACTGCGATCCTACCCCAGTTCCCTGAGGCCCAATCAAAACGCTTAGCCGTTCCAGGAATTCACGGACGGAACGGACTCGACCATAGCAATGCAAATTTCTTGCATTCATTACGCACTTCCCGTTCAATCCCGAAGGGGCTGGCTCCTGACACCCTACCACAGATCCACCTCGGCAGAGCTACGCTCACAGCAGTCTCGTACCTGCCTCGGTTGGAACCGCCGTGACAGTACTTATCACTCCCAGTGTACTGCCTGTAAGGTGCCGATCGGACTAGTGTTCTGGATTTGGTCCGCGCCGGGTATTCCATTTCCCCGGTACCACCTATATCTAGGAGGCATTCCCCTATCCGCCACCTGGGGACGCACCCGATGAGGGTCCAGAAACCTCACCTCAAATGCCTTTCAAGTACCCGACCGAGTCAGCTCGGAAATCTTGTGATATCCCGTAATGGGAACCACAAGTCCCTTACTAACCCGATCAAATACCTACACGATGTTCGGTAATGGTCATCCAAATCACGGGATATTTTATATATTATATTATATATAATATGTATAATATATTTATATATTTAATAGTATCAAATATATTAAAAATTATTTTGTTTCGTGTACGGAACCCTCGATTTTAGTGCAAGTGTAACTCGAACTTGCCCGGTTTTTTTTCTTATTGAATTAAAATTACAGAAATTATAAGTTTTTGAAGTTTAATTTTTCCAGAGACAGAGCTGACACGCGTTTATCTCCAATATTATTAAAAAATTGTAAAGAATGACATGCAATACATTTATTTAGCTTTTCTTAACTTTTTTATACATGTAGTAAAAAAATAATGTATCTGCAATAAAAATTCATAAACAATGGAATTTAAGTCTGAAAAGTATATTTTTCTCATTATCGTCGTCATCGATTTTTGATTCTTTTCTTTTAACGCTGTTAATGATTAATAAAGAAATTTTTCTTATAAGTTTAAAAATGGTGTTCTGGGACGTTTAACTGATATTTACAATTCTGAAGTTACTTTAAATTTTTTTTAAATTAACCCTTCAGTCAGAAAATAAAAGAAATGCAATACCAAGAAATTTGTAAGTTGAAATTCTTTTCTTCTTAAAATTAATGTGTTTTAAACTTTTTGCAATTAAAGATGAGTATTTATTAGGGTGGTCCAAAATAAGTTGATTTTCGAAAATTAAAAACGGCTATTCAGTTTCATAAACTTCAGGGTGAAACAAGGCATACCCAATTTTTTTCAAATTTTTTCGTTAATATTTTCATGTGGCGACGAGCTCTTAAAGTTTTTCATCTTTCTGTCTAATTTTTGTACATTTCGCTTCTGGGCAATAATCACAGCTCCATCCTTAAAGGGTATGTGATTTATGGTTATATGATCTACGGTCGATTTTCAGTTTCACTGCAAAAGGGTTCCATTGTCCCCGTTCCGGTTTGACGTTCGTCAGTAGCAATAAGCAGGCCTATATCATTTTTCCTAATAATGATGGCTGTAAACCGACGAAAGTTCAAAAATGCTAAAATTCAATTCAACAAATTGCCCTCTTAATATTGATGTAGCTTTTTCAATTTCACAGAATCTCATGTTTAAGAAATAAATTTTCATACAGTACAAGTTAGATGTAGAACAACTTATATTTACTAGCAGAAAACTGGTCCTGAAAACTACCAATTTGGTGTTTTTTGACACTGAATAATGACTATAAAAATAAAAATTTGTAAATTTACTTTTTTGCAATACTTTATCTTAGTTCACACCTAGCAGTCTGTAGCTCGAAATAAAATTACGACATCAATAAACTAAAAAAAAGTGCAGTCAAAAATAATTTGCTATTTTTACGTGTTAACTCCTATAAGAAGAGAAAAAACTCGTCGCCACATGAAAATATTAATAAAAAAATTTGAAAAAAATGGATATGCCTTGTTTACCCCTGAAGTTTATGAAACTGAATAGCCGTTTTTAATTTTCGAAAATCGACTTTTTTTGGACCACCCTAGTATTTATATAAATATCAGTTGAACATTAACACCACTTTTAGACTAAGGTATGAGAGAAATTACTTTAATAATCATGCGTTAAAAGAAAACTATCGAAAATTGATGACATGAAATTTGAAAAATGTCACTTTTTAGGCGTAACTTAAAATTTTTATGTATTTTTGTTGCAAACACATACACTGTCCTTATAAAATACTCTACATGTTTAAAAAAACGTCTAAAATGTTCAGTTTCTGAAAACGATAAATTTTATAAATTTATTACTTCTGTAAATTTTATTCAATCAGAAAATAAAAATGTTTTTTTTTAGTTTTTACATAGAATCATAAGAAAATTATCCGAAGTCACAAATGTCACATGACTATATGTTTTTTAGGAAAATATAAATATACTGCATATAAACTACTAAGTTCGTTTTTTAAAATGGAATACTTTTTTCAATAGAACTTTCTGACTCATTTAGTTATTCGCAATGGTGAATTAGATTTATAATATCTTATATTAATCCATTATCGCCTGAAATCACTAAAAACGTAATTTTACTTTGGAATAATACTAGGGTGACGGTACCAGTAAATGAACAGGCACCAGTGAATGGCTTTTTTTACTTTAAAGTGTTATAATTAAGGCTAAAGTAAATATTTTCGAAAACAAATGGTATACTAATAACTTTAAAGGTTTGTTTTTTAAAACTATGTAAAATTTATTTAAAGATATATTAAAATAATTTAACAATAAAATAAATTTCAGGATGAACACTCACTTTTTTACAGTTTTCATTGGTTCTTATTGCGCTATATAGAGAGCGAATCCAAAATTGAAACATACGTTTAAAATATTATTTTTTTATAGAATGTAAAAAATATAATGTTATTAACTTTAAAAAACTTCAAATTTTCATTATTAAAGTTATTTACAAAAAAATATTAATTCTTTTGAAAGTTATAAGCTGTTCAAACACTGGTCCATTTTTTTGGGCAATGTTCCAGTGAATAATCTATATTGAAAATGTCTCTCAAACTGTAAATTTAAGGTTAGAATAACGTAAACAATTTTTTGCTGATATTTAAAATCAACTTTAAACTAAAGATTTCTAAGTATTATAGTCATCTAACTCAACAGAATATATGAAGTTTCATTATTCTAATCCAAAAGTAAATAAAAATGCCACTAATTCTAAAAAATAAAGTTGCTACTTAACTGTGTGTGTCTAAAGAACGTCTAAAGAATAAACGAAAATAGAAAGTTTAAAAATTATTGTTTACAAGAAATTGCATAAACAGGATTTTTGTAAAACAAAGTTTTTTTTTGACAATTAGTTAAAAATGCAATTATTATTAATCATAAACTGGTATTATAACGACGTGATTTCAACATAACCTGTCACTAACATTGAAAATATTTCAAGATCATATTGAAGATACAATTCTTATGTCAAAAATATAAAATCATTTATTTTACATTAAAAAACAATATAATTAATATTTTTTTTATTGGTCTTTTAAAATACTTAAAGAAATTTTGCTAAAAAATAAAGTGTTCATTTTGCGCTACATGTTCATTCACTGGTTCAAGTATTCATTCACTGGTCTTTCGTAGTTTATTTATATTTTTATTAATTTCTCCATTTTTGTTATTTTATCAATGCAAAAAGAAATTGTTAGTACTAAATTACAGTATTCTAGAATATAGAACCACAGTTTTTAACAGTAATTGATCTATCTTTTAAAAATAAGAGCAAGTCAAAGTTGTGAAAATCGCTATTTGTGCATTCATTGGTACAGTCACCCTACAAGTAGGCAATTTTTTTGTAAAATATGTAAATAGTGTTTCTTTACGTTTTTGAAGTTTCTCTACAAGATTCCGGCCTCAGATTTCTTGATACTATATCATCCACAAACAAAACCAATATGGGGCTTTTTTGCAAAAAAGGATCGAAAAAATTGAAACTTTTTTTAAATTAATATTTCTTATGGAAACATTTCTTTAATGTTTAATAATCTGTCACAAAATGGCACAAACTGTTGGAAGATTTTTTTTTTTACTAAAAGTTTACTAAAGCAACTTACTAAAGCAAAAAAGGAACAGTCATTTTCTAATTTCTATGTTTTTTATTTCCTTGGATCAAGAAGTCATGCACCAAAGATAACTTTTAGGTTACGTTTCATAAGTATTTTTGTATATCACACGATATGCTAGCTGCTATAGAAAAAACAGGTACCTTCTCTATTCTTTTCTATTTGATTATTCCGTATTTTTTCAAAAAAGCATTCACAAATTTTGGCGCCCCCTTCGATCTGGCGCCCTGTTCAAATGAACATGTTGAACACCCCTCGAGCCGATACTGAGGTTGAATATTTTTTGTTTTTCTTTTTACATTAAAATTATAGCAATTGAAGTGTGTAAGTTAATTTTAATTTTGTATATTCATTTATTAATTATTCACATAATATGAAGATTTTTAACCTAGGGTGTTATGCTCTATTTGAAATAACAACGACAATTGGTTAAAAACTTGAGAGATTAGTGTCAACGTTTCGACAAACAAAATTAATTTGTCTCTAAAACAAAAAAAAATTAGTCAAATAGAACGTTTATTGAAAAAAAATTGGAAAGTTATTTAATGAAAATTAGTTTTATTAAATAACCAAAAAATTTTGCATTTAAATTTAAGGGTTAGTCTGGTGTAAATGCATAAATTTGAACTTTTTATCCAGAATTTTTTTTACAAGTTAATAAATTGCAATTATGGCGATAAAGGCAGTTTGAGCATTGATGTAAATGATAATATATCCAAATTTGAATGATATTGGTTGAATTGATTTTTTGTTAAAATCATGACCAATTCAGAAAACGATTTTTCGAGAAACCCCGCTTTTAAGTTTTGTAACCAGGTTGTAACTTTATTAATACTTTGAATTTTAGTGTGAAATTTTCACAACAGATTTTCAATATATTTTACTTTCGAAATATGTTAAAAAATAATCGATGTCTTAAACCTGGCACAACAGATAACCCCCTTAACTAACAACCCTTCTGCACATGAAGTCGAGTTTTCCGACGTTGCTTAAAAATAGAGTCAATATCTGTTGAAAGAAATAACATAAAGCTTAAAATTTAAATTGTCACTTAAATATTCCTACGTTTCAGTATTTGTCAAAAATGTATAGTTTGCAAATATTATAAATAGCTGAAAAAATCACAATTTTAAAGATTTTTAACTTTTTTTAATATAAAAATATTATTATAAAGTACCAAAATATTTTTTATTAGAAATATTTGAATTAGTAAAAGTTTCAGAAGCTTTACTATGTAAATAATAATTTATTTATTAATCGAAGGACATTTTAATAAAATTAAACCTAAAAAAAGCATAGATTTGAAATAAAGTACCCACAATTTCAAATATCAAAATACTCTCTGAGAATGAATATATAATTTTATTACTATTAGACTAATAAATATTATACAAAAGATTTACAACAAATTTTTACAAGTTTAATGCTGCTGACATCTTCGTAAATCTGCCATAGTCAGATGTGCACATATTTTTTCCATAACTAACAATGGCAGATAAATTTGGTGATTATCATGAAAAGCTTCTGACAACAATATGAAGTTCATGTCAATAGCATCTCTCCTCTGTGACGCTCTATCAACACGCTTTTTGAATAGAAGAGTATATGCAGGAAACATCGAGTAAGAGGATTCAAGAATTTGTATAAGGTTTGTATTTCTCGTGTAAATAGCGATTTCATCTATACTTTTTGTTAAAATATCTAGGAAAGTTATTTTCGAATTTAGACAAATTTTAGATTCAAACATTGACTTTACTTGGGTAAGACATTCCTTATACCATACCTTAAGATTAAAATACCCAAGGAATTAATTTTCTATTCTGCTAGGCTCTGCAGGGTTTAATGAAGTATGTGCTATTAAAGCAGAACGCGCAACAAGCAACTTTGCAATATCCATGTACGTGTCTGTCTCTTCTACAATGTTGTTATTAATTCGGTTACTAAAAAAGTGTTCCCTATTGTTTTGAATTACATGCCTACGAGGGGAATATAATCGAGTGTCCGTACTGATTATATGATGGAATACTACACCTTGATTGGACAATAGATCCTGATAGAAGGGATCAAAATTTTCTGTACAATCAATTAACGAAAGATAATTATCAATATTATTATGTGATTTTTTTACATGCATTTTGAAAAGTGCTGTTGAGTCATACGCCAAAATGCCACCTATCAAATCACGAATTGAGAAACCTTGAATTATAGACAAGATATGTTCTAAATATTTAAACTTGTAGTTTTTCGCGTAATTGAAAAGGCAACGAATGATGTCCAATTCAAATTCTACTTTACCTTCAATAGAAGTTCTAATTTTGCAAGCAAACTCTATCGGACGTTTTTGCAAAGGTCTAGGATCAAGTGGAGAAAGACCCTTTTTAAGAAACAATTCCGTTACCACTTGCAGGTTTTTAAACGTTTGTGGAGAAACAATCCAAATATCGGGTTCATTTATCGTAAGTAATGATGAAATGTCGCAGTACTTATTTTGCATTTCTGCATGAAGCAGCCTGTTCAATGCACAATTTAGAAGTGATTGACTTGCAATACAAATTTTCTTTTTTGGAACTGCACCAGCATTTAAAAGCAACTTTACTACAGATGGTTCTGCAGAAAGGGCCGCAAAATGTAAAGGTGTGTACCTTTCATTGGACATCAAATGTAAATTTGCGCCGGCTTCAATAAGTAATTTGACTGCTTCGATGTGGCCGAACAGAGCAGCAAAGTGAAGAGCAGATAGTCCATTGAAACAAATATCAACAGGAAACCCTGCTTCTATCAGCATCTTAAAAATCGTATGCTCTCCGTTTCGGGCACACCAATGCAATAATGTTTCTTTACTACGATGAACCATTTCGATGTTGAATTCAAACTTAATTAAACTTCTTAAAACCTGTATGTGGCCGTTTACTGCAGCAAAATATAATGGTGTCTTACCTTCCTTGTTTCGAATATTGACTGTCCCAAATCCATTTCTTAATAATAACTCCACTAAATCTTCGCTTCCCAGCGCAGCAGCAAAATGAAGTGGAGACATTGCTTCTCTTACAACATGTTCCGACTAACGTTGTCTGTTTAAAAGATGCCTAGCAATTTCGAAGTGGCCTTCTTTAAAAGCTAAAGCAAGAGGAGTTAGTTGATCGTTGTTTATTTTACCAACTATAGCAACATCAAATAATGGCTCTTGATGGGAAATGTCGACAAGCGTTAAGCTTTCATATAAAAGTACATTAATTCCTTCTATATGATTTTCTTTTATAGCAAGATAAAGAGGAGTGTTGCCATTTTCATCTTTTACGCTTTCGAAGAAAATATGTTTGCACAACAAACGCATTATGTCTGCATGTCCTCTTACAGCTGCAACATGAATTAAGGCCTTTCCATTAATTCGTTTCTCTTGAGAGTCTTCTTGAATCATGGAATTGACCACATCTAATTCCCCATAATGAACGGCCAGAAAAAGTAGACTATATGCAGAGGTACTATTATAGTCGTCTGGAGACTTTTTTTCAAAATTTTCTACATTAACCGATGAATTCATGGTTTTAACTGAAGTACTCTCGTCAGGAATCATTGACTTAACTTGCTTCTTAATACCTGTAACAAAATTGAAAATTCTCTAATTCAGATTTATTCACGGTTAAGTGTTAATGTTATGTTTTTATGTTACTATTAGTAATTAGATTACAACTCAAATGATTTTAATAAAAAACAGTTCTATCTGATAAATAGTTTTTCTAAATTATTTTAATGGTAGTAAGACCTTAAACATATTCCTTTTGAATTGGAATAAATAAAAACTTAATATTAAAACAGTAAACGAGATTTTTATACTTTAATTAGTAACAGAAAAAATAATTAAAAGTATGGAAGCTACTAATTCAGTAATCAAGTTTGACTTATTAATAATAAAAACCCAGCTGCGAATTTTAGGTTGGTCCAATTACTCTCCCCACACGGAGAAAATATTTGAGGTAATCTTTCCCATATTTGATGCAGAACCTCGGATCAAAGTTACAAACGAGACTTCGTGTTCAAAATTCTGATAATTATTTCCAAAAAATCAGAAAATTTTTTCTATATACGTGATACTTAAAGGGTGGGAAATAAACTGAGAAAGGCTATTGGTTTAAAGCAGTAAAATGTGCATAAAAGTGGAAGAGTTTGCCGAGAAATGTGAAGAAGTTTACCATGCTGCGGGTAATCTGAGTTCGGGCTCCTCGTCAAGTCCAATAACTCTCCAGCATGGTAAACTCTCTTTAAAACTCAAAATTTATTCCTATTGTGTGATTAAACAAAATGTTTCTCTCTTTTTCCACTTTTAATTTACAGATGCGATCACATCATTTGTCTGATAATTTCACACGAACTCTTTCTATTAAACGAAGAAAAATGCTTTTTAAATTATTAATTTTAATACTTATACTAGAGGCTACTTTTACGTTGAATTGGTCGTTTTAAATGGGGTTAGTTGGGTCGCTCAACGCATGAGGAATCTGTACTATATACTTCGATACCTCCATGTAATACTGTTCTATTTTTGAGTAGCTCTTACTAACGTCCTATATCAATTCTTTTGGCTAACCTTGTTTGCAACTTTAATTGCTTTCAATTTTTTAAAATAGTGATTGAATAAGGGATGTCGTTAATAAAACTTGGTCTCCCTTAATTCACTCTTCAACTGGAATAAGAATAATTGCACATTAATAACATGCGTACGAAAACCGTACGATACAAAAGTTAGAAAATAAATTAAATTTTTTATGATTCACACTTTAAGATTGGGTAATAAAGTATTTATGATTCAGAAAAAAATAATAAAATTTACTACAAATAGAGAAGTAATGTTATAAGTAACAGTTGAAATTATTTAGATTTCTAAAACATTGAATATCTATAGATATGCAATGTTTCAGATATTGTGAAATTATACAGACAATTTAGATTAACTAGGACAAACACCAATTTCTTAATCGTAGTCGGTCCAAAATGTCTGTAGAAATGAGAAATAGATATGTAAATTTTTAAATATTAGATAATTACATTTGTTATTTAACATTGTCAGTATTTATATTGCTGCTTTTGCAATACAGTAAAACTCCTGTACATCGGATTTCAAGGGACCGAGATAATTTTCCGTCATAAGCGGGAATCCGATTTATCCGAGTACAAATACATGATATACAAATTCAAGGAACCGGCAAAAATATCGGATGTAGGCGGGAATCCGATATATGCGGGTCCGATATATGTGAGTTTTACTGTATTTTTTTCCGTACGGTAAAACGGAACCATATTAAAATCACTACATTTATGTACTAACTAACTTTCAAACTACATGAGCTAGGAACCTCAAATTCGGTAGACATATTATGTAGCCTAAAATGCAAAAAACTGTCCTGCCTCCCTCCCATTCATTGGCGGTCAGAGTTTTTGACTAAGGATACTAAAATTTGGTACACATATGTAGATTCATGTGTATAGATTATAGGAAAATTATAAAGAACTTTGGGGAAGCCGTTCTTCATAGTAGACCCTGTCCCACCCCTTTGACGGCCAGAGTTCTTGGCATATGGTGCTACTGAAATTTGATACACAGTTGTAGATTTGTGTGCAGAATAAAGGAAAATTATAGAAAACTTTGAGGAAGGCGGCCTTCATAGTGTTTACTAGTCAAAATCTACGATTTTTTGAAAAAAGTGCGAAAAAATGATCTGGTTTCCTCTCACCCTTGGCGTCTAGAATTTTTGTTTTAGGGTACTGTAATTTGGTACACATATGAAGTTTTATAAAGGTAATAAAGTTTACTAGACAAAAATTTAAATCACTAGCTCATGTAGTTGAAAAGAACTTTGAAAGTACGGAACCCTTCGGTTTATACGAGTGTATAGTGCATGATATTTTTGCTTTTTATTAACTATGAAATGTCCACAATAATTTAATTATTTAATCGAATTTCTTTAAAAAATTTTTACTGCAAAACCTAAAAGCGTGAAACAAAAAAATGTCATTTATATTATAATATTTAATTTTGACTATTTTTTACGCCTTCTAATTAATATACGCAATTGTGTTTTTATTTGTATGTCTAAATTACTTTAAGATTTTAAAAATAAAAAATAAATTGATTGACAAAATCACAGGTAAAGAGAACAAAATTTTAAATTTAGAAAAATTAGAAAATTATTTTATAAATTTAATGGAAAATCAAAAAAGTAGAAAATTGGGAAATTTAAAAATGTAAAAAAAGCATTGAATAAATGTTTTCAAAAATTCGTAATTACATATAAGATAAAAAATAAACAATTGAAAAATAGGAAAATTGCTTCTTAGAAATAGAAAAATGATAACAAAAATTAGAGAATTAATTAAACGCAAAAAAGAATTAAAAAAATAGTGAAACTTTGAGAAAACTTAATAAATAGGAAGAAAATGTAGAAATGTTTTTTTTCTTAATCTTACAAACTAAAAAAATGTTAAAAGTACAAAAAATAAAATTAAAAAATGTATACAATATTAAGATAAATAAAAAGAAAGTCGATAAAAGAAACATAAAAATCCTTTAAAAATAAAAAAAGTTTAAGAAAACTAAACAAAACCCATTTTTATAATATTACACTTAAAATAAGTCCAACAAATAAATTTACAAAAATAAAGAAAATCTAAAAACTTTATGGAAGAATAAGTAAGTTTTCAAAAAATCTCGCAAAGAATAGACAAGATTCTATTCTTAAAAAAAATTGAATAAACTTACCAAAAAAATAAGGGTATTTATTTTTAAAAATATGTAAATAATTATGAAAATCAACGAAATAAAAAGTTAAGTGAATGTTGTGACGAACCTCACAGTTACACTTGACTTTAATTTTATTCGATAATTTATTTTTAAATGGAAAATAAATTAAACTTAACTTAGAGGTTAAGTTACACTCTCGTCTTATTTTTAAACTGTCAAAACGTGGTCTAGCAGAAGTATCTGCTAGACAGCCGCGCAACCTAACACGCGCATCGCCGGAAGATGGCGCGTAACGCCAGACACAGCGTAGATGGCGCAAAGTAAAAATGACCGAGCAGCCCCTACCATAAGCTGCGTCTATATATCGACCTGCACGCCTGTAGATCGGAGAGTCGGCCCTCAGGGGCAGACCGAGGAACATCTCGGATGAGTTGCTCTGACTCCTCCAGATATCATAGTCTTGGTCCTTCAGGAAATGATATCTGGAAACCGTTCCGAAGATTTTAGCATTGGTCCTCCAATGAAAAATCTAAGGAAAACTTTGCTTTCCTCTAGTCAGGATCGTCCTGAGATTTGTCACGGTTCACCGTGGAGTCTCAGACACGAAAAAATTCTGGACATCTACCTCGTAGACTAAGGAATCCTGATTTGAGTAAAGAATACTCCGTGACGAGTTCCTGATCATTGTCGTGGTCCTCCACGAATGATCAGAGAATTCGAGAAAATTGTTAGAACACTTATACGTAGGAAAGTGTTCAAAGCAATTTTAAAAATCTCCCGCGCCGGATCATTGACGTAGATTGTCACATGGGCTTTTCCCAAGTGCTATGTCATTGGAGAATAGACTTTGCTAGGTGAACACCCGCGTTGTTTAACTGTTCTCCAAATAAATTCACCTCGCTCCTGAAGTTACGCGTTCAGATATATTTGATTTTTACCGGACTGAAGCGCGTAACTAACGTGGAAATAAATTAATTAATTTCTTTCTTACCTGATAATTAATTTCATTTTTACGTAACCGCGAATTGACCATACGTGTCCAGATGGTCAATTTTATTTAACATCACGGTGAATGACGGCGGCAATATTTTTTAGCGGTTCGTCCGTAATTTATATTGAGCGGAGACGGAGTTTACCGATTAGATCCGCGACCGAATATACCGGAAATTTCTAGTAGAATAAAATATATGGTATTTTATTATTTTTGTAATCTACATTGTATTTTTTTTATTTGTTTATAGATTCCGAAATTACCGAATTCACCAGAGTTCTGGCAGGACGTAGTCCTGGATTAAAGAGAAAAGGAAATGATTTCTTTTATTGTTTACCATCGGCTCTTCAAGCATTTTTATTGTATTTTATTTAGTATATTTTATTGTTAAATTTATCATTTGTTATTTTTCTTATTTAAATCCATTATATATTATATTATTATTTTTTGTACTTTTCTTAATTTTGTTTACAATATATTATTTGTTATTTCTGATTAATAGAAATTCTGAGAGTTTTACTGACTATACCTAACCTCAAAGCGACAGTAGAAAATTAAGTAAGAATATTCAGGTCAAAATCTAGTTTACCAGCATAAGTGAATATAATCCGAGAACCTTGGCTCCGGCGAGCAAATTCGGAGCATATCAAAATTTCACTTCGTTACAATGTTATAATAACGGAATTGTTGAAAATAATATTAAATTATTTGCATAAAAAGAGAAATATTAAAGAAAATCCAAAAATAAAAAGACGAATAAAAAATATCAAAAGTAAAAGTAGAAAAAAACTTAAAATTTTGTTAAAATAAGAAATGATAAGATACAAATTAATATAAATAGTTTAAAAAAATTGAAATCTCTTGGAAATCTTGTAAGAATATTAAAAAAAAGGATTATTGTGAGTATAAAAAAGTATTAATATTATTGAATTATTTTGCATTAATTAATATCCATTCAAATTTGAATTAATTGAAATTTAAAAGTTGGAACAAATTGGAACATGACTTAATTGAAATTTATATAATTATAAGGATATGAAGATAACAGCCCTGAGAACATGGTTTGTTCCTGGTTTTAAATGACTATTTCTATGATGAGAAATTGACAAATTAACGTCTAATACTATAAAAAAAACTTAATTCTTTTCATTTTAGATAATTTTTTTTAAATACCTGAAAATTTTCTTCTTTAGGAAGATGATAAATCGAACCAATTTACGGTTTTTTTTCTCGAATTAACACGTTGTATAAAACGAACGAGAACAGTTTATTAAAAATTATCAAACAATTGACGAAACATTTAAAATCAAGCTTAATGAACACAGTAGTCATAAGAACATATTATTATTTACTCTAAATAAATAAATAACTCACATAGAAGAAAATGAAAAATTTTCATTAATTTACAAGAATAAAAATGTATAAAACGAACGAGAAAAATACAACGAATTTTTTTACAGTGTAGTGTTATTAGCTTGTATTGGCACCTAATTCAAATTCAATTATAAGCAATTGGAAGTGCAATATATTCTTTTCTAATTAATTAATCATTTAATGACTTAAGCTATGCAAAGAACAGTTACTATTACGCACTATTATGGGACTATTACACAATATTACTTACTATTACATAACTATTACCTATCAATACGCAATATTACTGACTATTACGCACTATTCGGTGATATTATGAGTAATACACGGCTATTACCAAAGAGGTGTACACTCCAATACGCAAGAAAATACCCCCTCGATTATAATCTAATAGCCTGTAAAAAAAGCTTTAAAAATCACTATATATATATATATATATATGTTAAGTTTTATGCAATCTACTCAGAAATGCAATGAATTTAAAAACTACATTTTAAAAAAATTCAAAATTTTAAAACTTTAATTCAAAAACTATTTCATGTAATTTAAAAATATTTGGTATTTATACTTCCACTAATAATTTTGATTATTAGTATAAGTAAAAATAGTATAAATAAAATAAGTACATATACGCATTCTATTTATCAACAATCATAACCATATTAATCATATTAATTATAACATTTAAAAATAAATAAAAAAAAAGTTTTATTTACATACGACAAAATTGATAAAATATTAGAATTAAAAAAAATGCAAAAATAATTAAAATTTAAAAAAATAATTAAAACAATTAAAAATAGGCGAAAGTAATTTAAACTAGGTAAAAATTATTTTCATACATGAACATTTTACTTCCATGTAAGCAAAATACCCTACTGTAAAAACATGAGTGAGATCTGTCGTAAGAAGGTAGGTATGTACTTACATGTGTACGCATGTAACATCTCAGGTGACACAGCCGAGATCTCGTGTAAGATTTTATGTGAAAAGATAGGTACGAACGCATGTAAGTTCTTATATTAAGTTCCGTAATGCGCCTCGTATAACCTTACTCAATATGAAATTGAAACAGCGTTCTTATATATGAGTTCACATGTAAGAACGTATGTAAGTTCATATGTAAGAAAGTATGCAATATCGTGTCAGTTATTCAACGAAAATTTACTTATTAAATACAGTAGGACGTCTCTTATATAACTTAAATTCTCTTTTCATAAATGTCAGGACCGTCAATTTAAACAAAATTATGGATGTCTTGTCTTTTTCTTTTGTTTACAAAAATTTTAAAAATAATAACCTAGTATGAAAAATTATTCTTAAGATTTTTAATTTGCCACTTGTTGAAAGTAATCTTTTTCTTGAAACTTATATGAAAAAACAAAAGTATTATATTCCTTAATACTTTTTTACTTTATAATTTCAGGCAAATTCAATCAATTTTTAAGTTTTTGTGCGCTATATTGTATTCGCCATTTAAAATTTTTAAAATCTGATGCAAGACTCTTAATCAGCAACCCCAAAAGTTCCTAAGAAATGAATTACAGGCACATTAAAACAATTTTTAAATTTTTGTCCGCGATATTGGATCCGCCATTTCAAATTTTAAAGACTCGATACCAGATTTGTAACCAACAACCCTAAAAACCCAAGAATAATGAGTTTTAGACCTATTCAAACAATTATCAATTTTTCGTCCTACATATTGGATAGGCCATTTTAGATTTTGAAAATCTGTTGCCAGATTCGTAATCAGCAACCCCAAAAATCCCTGGAGTAATAAATTTCAGGCAAAATCAAACAAATTAAAATTTTTTTTTTTATATTGTATCCGCCATTTTAAATTTTGAATACCTGATGCCAGATACTCAATCAGCAACCTTAAAAACCCCTAATTAATAAATTTCAAGCAAATTCAAACCATTTCTAAATTTTTGTTTGCTATTCTGTATCCGCCATATTGAATTTTAAAAATCTGATGCGAGAATCGTAATCAGCAACCACATAAACCACCAAGAAATGAATTTCAGGCAAATTGAAACAATTTTTAAATTTTTGTCTGACATATTGGATCCGCTATTTCAAATTTTGAAAATCTGATGACAGATTTGTAACCAACAACCATAAAACCCAAGAATAATGAGTTTTAGGCCTATTCAAAAAATTATTAATTTTCCTTCCTACATATTGGATAGGCCATTTTAGATTTTGAAAATCTGTTGACAGATTCGTAATCAGCAACCCCAAAAATCCCCGGAGTAATAAATTTCAGGCAAAATCAAACAAATTAAAATTTTTTTTTTATATTGTATCCACCATTTTAAATTTTGAATACCTGATGCCAGATACTCAATCAGCAACCTTAAAAACCCCTAATTAATAAATTCCAAGCAAATTCAAACCATTTCTAAATTTTTGTTTGCTATTCTGTATCCGCCATATTGAATTTTAAAAATCTGATGCGAGAATCGTAATCAGCAACTACATAAACCACCAAGAAATGAATTTCAGGCAAATTGAAACAATTTTTTAATTTTTTTCTGCCATATTGGATCCGCTATTTTAAATTTTGAAAATCTGATGAAAGATTCGTAACCAGCAATTAAATTACAGATCAATTAGTCTAACAAGTAATTTGAATAAAATTTTTGAAAAACTGCTAAAAATGGATCTCAACTATTACATAATAGAAAATAAACTAATCCCACATAATCAGCTTGGATTCACAAAATTTACACTCAACAACACACGCTTTTCATAAATTGTCATCGATCATAGATAACACAAGTCAACACGAATTTTGCCTTTTTTTAAGTACCGATTATGTTGTACTATGGACAGATATCCGAAAAAAAATTATATTGCATAGTAAAGTTTGCTTTTGTAGTAAAGAGAACGTTTTTACGATTTTTTGAAAATTTATGCTATGAAATTGATTTTTTTTAAAAAACATAAAACAATACTTTTGCCTATTAGTTTTATTTACTTCAAATATTACATTTGTCTTCAAAATTGTGGAAAAAAGATTAAAAATGGACCTTGTTGCTCTTTCTTTGATAATCGTACGTACTTTCTCGTATTGATCCCCAAATATAGTCACTCATCATGTTTTCTTTGTATTGGCCTTGATAACGGCACTCAAAGTTCATAAGGTCTTGATGGAAACGTTCTCCTTGCTCTTCTGAATACGCTCCCATATTGTTCTCAAATTTATCTAGATGAGAATGTAGCATATGCACTTTCAAGGACATCCGGCAACCCATGGCTTTAAAGTTCTTTAGCAAATCCTCGACTATTTCTTTATAATTTTCGACTTTGTTATTCCCTACTTCTTTGAAACTATTCCAGGCGTTTTTTTGAACATCTGTAAGCCAGTAGCGTATCTAGAGGGGGGCAGAGGGTGCAGTCGCCCCGGGCGCCAACCTCGAGCCCAATGCAGTTGGGGGCGGCAAATCGATGAAATAATTTTCAATAGAGGACGGCAAAAATTGCCTTTTGCCCCGGGCGCCAAAAATGCTTGGTACGCCACTGTTAACACTGTAAGCAATTCTGAAAATTTTTCACTGACAAAAAGTTTTTTAATTTGTGGACCAACAAAATCTTTTTAATTTTGCTATAAAAACTAGAAAATATATATTATTTGAATTATTACTACAAAAGCAAACTTTAAACAATATAAGGTTATTTTTCCTTCATTTTGGAGCATAAAGAACAGAAAAATTGTAAAATGAACTTTAGGCAAAAAAAAATTTTTTGTTTGTTGAGTTGTGTAATTATATCCTAAACGGCAAAATGGTGGGTGCAGTCCTCATCGATCTGGAAAAAGCTTTCGACTCAGTCTGGTTGTATGGCCCCACCTACAAATTGTCGAAAATGAATTTCCCAATACATTTACTCCAATTATTTACCGACATGATTAACGGTAAATCTTTTAAAATTAGCAGTAGCATCCTAACCTTAAACTCCAAATATAACATTATTAATGGGCTTCAACAAGGCACTGTGATTTCACCTATTTTATTCAACTTATACACGGCTGAAGTCACAAATAAATTTGACCTCAACTCAGACAACCTCACTGACTCCATTACATTCGCAGATGATTTAATTTATTACATAGCTAGCAACAAAATACATATAATAACTTCCAACCTCACCTCCTTAACGAATAACATATACAACTACTACCTCAACTGGAATTTCAAAATCAATCCAACAAAATGTGAATATATAATATTCAGAAAAACAGTCACCGAAATACCATTCTTCACAGTAAAGGAGCTAAAAAATTTCAGTGTCACTATTGCTAAAACCAACCAGCATTACATCACAGAGAACATCACCATTCCCAAGAAAGATACGGTTAAATACCTGGGTGTTCACTTCGACCACCTCATAAGAATGAACAAACACCACAAAATACAATAACAAAAAGCAAGAAAAACTATCAGAGCATCATCCAGAATTTTTCATTTTAAAGCACTGGAAACAAAAGCCAAAATAATTTGCTACCAATTACCAATACGGCCAATGATTGCTTACACAGCACCCGTTCTCTGGAACACAGGTGCTTCCGTCATGGAGAAATAAAGAAAAATTGAAAGATCATGTATCAAAACCTCGCTTCAGATGAACAGATCACCAGAAAATAACTTTAAAACAAGAATCAGCAACAACATAATATATAAAGATTTATAGATCCATGAGAGCCAAATTGTGTAGGTAAAGGAAACAATAACACATTAAATAAAAAGACATAAAGTCTTTATTGACTACGTTTCGTCAACATTTCGTTTACCTCTTGAGGCTAAAAACATAATATATATCATTTTAATAAGTATTTTTTTAACACAAAATAACACACCCAAGTGTAAAAAAGAGAAGATTTTTACCTCAAACGGACAAAGTTATTAAATTAAAACATCACAAACTGTGTAATGGTCACGAGTCATGTTTTCTTGTCCTATGCCAGGGACAAACTAAATTAAATTGAAAGAGAGCGAAGATTACAAATTAAACAAACGTATACATGACATTGTAGAATCAAAACAAACAAAAGTTAAATGGCCCAAAATTAAAGAGAATTTTACGAGATTGGAAAATTCTTTTGCAAAAGTTGCTTATAAGTTTTGTTTAAACCGTTGATATTATCTTTTTTATTAACGCTGTTCGGATCATGGTTAAAAAATCATTTCTGACAACACTCGTCTTCTCCAATCACGTTCATAGTCAACAATTACAGTACTTTTAAAATGAAATTCATGATTGGTTTTTTACACGGAATTTTGTAAATAACACCACATTCATTCCACTTATCTGTCGAATGCTTGCCTCATTTCACGACATTATTTAAGGATTTTACAAGTTTGGGAATAGTACAGGATTCGCCCACATTTTCTCCAAAACTCAATTGTCAGAATATCCATTTGACAGAATTTTATTTATCCAAAATTGCATTTATCAGATATCTTATTTATCCAAAAAAGCATTTATCAGAAATCTCTTTTGTCCGGAATATTATATATCAGAAATTTCATTTGTCAAAAATGTCAATCATCAGTCATTTTATTTATCGAAAATTGCATTTATCAGAAATCTCATTTCTCAGAAATTGCAATTATTAGAAATCTCATTTGTCTGATATTGCATTTATCAGAAATCTCATTTATCTAAAATAATATTTTTCAGAAGTCTTTTTTATCAAAAATGTTAATTATCAGTAATCTTATTTGTTAAAAATTGCATTTATCAGAAATCATATTTTTCAAAAATTGTTATTATTAGAAGTTTCATTTGCCTGATAGTGCATTTATCAGAAATCTCATTTGTCAAAAAAATCAATTATCAAAAACCTCATTTATCCAAATTTTAATCTGTCAAAAATCTAATTAATCAAAAATTTAATTTATCCGACTTCTTAGTTGTCCGAAATTGCATTTAACAGAAATCTAATTTGTCAATATTTCCAATTATCAAAAATCTAATTTGTCCAAAATTGCATTTATCAGAAATCTTATTTGTCAAAATTTGCATTTATCAGAAATCGCATTTGTCCGAAATCGCACTTATCGGAAGTCTCATTTATCCAAAAGATTATTCTTCATAACCTTCAATTGTGCTAAAGTCCATGTACAAGGAATCTCATTTTCCCAAACTTCCATTATCCCAACATTTCTCTTTCGAAGCGAGTTGCCCGTCCCTGGTCTATTCGATGGTTTCGGTGTAACAGAATAGATGTCGCTCCGAATTCCTACTGAACTGCACTCTGTTTTACCGATTAGACCAGGGACAGGCAACTCGCTTCGAAAGAGAAATGTTGAGATAATGGAAGTTTGGAAAAACTAGATTTCTTATAAATGCTATTTCGGACAGATGAGATTTCTGTTAAATGCTTTGTCTAATAAATAAGGTTTCTGACAAATGCAGTTTCGGACTAATGAGATTTCTGATAAATACAATTTTTGATAAATGAAATTCGTAATAATTTAATTTTTTGAAGAACGAGATTTCTATTAAATGCTATTTCGGACAAATAAGATTTCTGATAAATGAAATTTCGGACATAGGAGGTTTTTGATAAATTCAATTTCGAACAAATTAGATTTTTGATAATTGAAAATCGTTACAATTGAGATTACTGATAAATGTAATTTTTAATAAATAAAATTCTTCATAATTCATTTTTTGGACAAACGAGATTTCAGATAAATGCTATTTCGGATAAATTAAATTTTTGATAAATACAATTTTGGATAAATTAGATTTCTGACAATTTACCTTTTAGACAAACGAGATTTCTGGTAAATGCATTTTCATCAAAATTAGATTTCTGATCATTTAAATTTCGGACAAAAGAGATTTCTGATAAATGCTTTTTTAGATAAATAAGATTTCTGATAAATGCAATTTTGGATAAATAAAATTCGGTCAAATGGATATTCTGACACTTGAGTTTTGGAGAAAATGTGGGCGACCCATAGTACAGATATTATAATTTTTTAGTGTGTGTTTACATTTAGAATAAAAATTTGTGTTTTTAAACGGAATAACAATTTTAGGCTGTTTGGCATATAAAGATTTTTTTTGGCGAGATAATTCACCATTGTTATTTTTCTTTCTCTGTCTAATGCAATTAAGTCTCTCAGAAATACAACTGTTGACAAAACTTATTGGATAGTTATTATTAATGAGTAGATTTTTAATCAAATAAATATTCTTTTTATGAAAATTCTTGTGAGAGAGATACACAGTCCTATCAACAAGATTAAAAACAATATTTCTTTTTAGATTAACAGGGTGATTGGATAAAAAATTCAACAGCCTACCAGAAGATGTAGGCTTCTGATATCAGTCAAAAATGAGTCGGTTGTTCTTTCTTATCACAGTCAAATCAAGAAAATTTATTTTTCCATCATTTTCCAATTCATAAGTGAATTGCAATTTTTTATGATAAGAATTGAAAACTTCCAAAAGTGTATTAATAAAGTCTTTGTGAATACAAATAATTGTATTGTCAACTTATTGAAAATAAAACAGGATATTGCACTTAAATTTTTGTTTAAGAGGATTTAAACATTCATTCTCCAAATCTTCCATACAAATATCGCAAAAGACGGTAAAATAGAAGACCCCATGAGGTTCCATGAATTTGGTGATAAAATTTATTATTGAATTTAAACACAGTATTCTGAAATAAAAATTTGGTAATATTAATAATTTGAGGAAAAGGTATATCACATTTACTACTTATTTGATGGTTCGTCTGTCCAAACTCTCTACTACTAATTCACAAGGAACGTTGGTAAATAATGAACAGACGTCAAGCGACATTAAAACATGATCCTTCGGAATATTTATATTTTTTAATTTTTCTTTAAGGTCAAAACTATTGTTTATATGAGAGGACGGTGTAGAAAAAATGTTTTTTAATTTTTGATATAAAATTTGTACAAGAAAATGATTTGGAATAATAAAAATAATAATAAAAATATATATTCATTAGTTAAATCTTTCATAATATCAGCCACTCTAGATTGTAAATTAGTTAAAGGATTTTTATTGATTATTTTATAAACATTTTTGTCATCTAAGAGTGTATTAGCTTTTTTAATGTAGTCAGTTTTATTGAGACATACCGTGCGGTTGCCCTTTTCAGCCGTGGTGAAAAATAAGTTATCGTTGTTTTTAAGAAAGCTTTTGGTAAAACAAATTTTTTTTGTCAAATTCTTGATCTTCAGATGTGATTTTTTGTTGACCATTTTTATTTAACGTAAACTGAATATTGTTAACCATAATTTTGCGAATTTCATTTTTTGCATCCGCGTCTACATTAAGAAAACCTAGCTAAGATTCAACATTTTTTATTGTATTAATCACATCTGGTTTTGAGAAATCTGAGATATAACTGTAGTTTAAACCCTAACTGACAATGTCAACAACTTCGTCAGGGATCGTGACGTTGCTTAAATTACAAAACCAATCGTCTCTGTTAATCAAAACATTAGAATTATTAGAATTTTCTTTTACATTACTTAAGTTTTGAAATTTCTTATTATGAGAAATATTACACTTTTCTTTTATATTATAAAAGTATTTTTCATTTTTTGTCAAAAAATTATCTAAAATATCAGTATCGACAGAAGTGTTTTTCAAAGAGACTTTTATTTTTTCCAGAGTGTCATCTAAATAAGATATATGAACATTTATATCTTTAATTTCAAGATTCAAAAGTCTATTAGTGTAATTATTTAAAGATGTGTCAAACAATCTTTAACAAAACTTACTATGGAAAGTTCTCGTTTTCAAAGATTTGTTGATGTTTTCCAAATGTTTAGGAAAAACATTGTTAGATCTACAACGCAGAAAAAAAACCCTTTGAGATCTGGCTTCAGCAAGCTGATAATTGATATTCATATATTTCTTGAAAACTGCTGTTGTATAAATACCATCATGTTGTGTTATTACCTGTGTGTGTAAGTAAGCACTTATTTTAAAACGTTTATATTCATAATTATTTACATGTGTCAAACTGATTAAATTTCAACAATTCATGAATAGTCTCCTTAACCAAGTTTCCTAGTAGATTTGACTAGGAAATTCAGGGTTTTTGCTACTAGGTTCTGAATTGTGAAATGAACCATAGGTACGTAATTAAATTAACCAGGAATCCTTATTAAATTTACTAAATTACGATTGACTATAGGTTCCTGGTTAATAAGAGCATTCACATTTTTTTCAGTGTAGAAAACATACTTCATACTGAAAAAATAATCAAAAAATTATTTTACACAACTTTATAAATAAACTAACTTTTTGATGCACAAAATTAAAATTAAAGTGCAGCATCTTAGAAATGTTGTCTTAAAATTTTAAGTCAATGCGAGAAAATTGGAATAGAGAGAGCGCGTTTTGTGCGCCGCTTTTAAGACCCGTGACTGTCGTGTCATTTCTTGCGGCGAACAGTGGTTTGAAATCATAATTTGATGTTTAAATCAATCTTACAAATCTTAAGAGCTTATTTTATTGAATGTTTTAAAAAAAGAAAATGGAAAATCCATGCAGCCATTTTCTCTAAAAATTGATTTGAACATCAAATTCTGATTGCAAACCTTTGTGATAGCAAGAATGTTGAACGCGTTTTTCTCAAAACCTCATTTTCAGAGTCGGACACTATATCTTAAAAAATTAAGCATTGATCATTTTGCAATTTTTTGAAGACTTTTTTTTATAACGTTTACAATTTGTTTAAAAATATAAAAATGATACATTTTTAAAGCAAACAACAAGATTTTCTCTTCAAAGTGTTAACAAAATTAATTTTTTTTTAATGTGCTTTGCTTAAGTACTAAAAAAGCTTATCTATTAAAGAAAAATTTTTTATTTTTTGATTTTAGATGATTCTGTCGTGACTTATGATGTCCATCACAAAAAAACTTTTTTTTTAGGAGCCCGAATAAACAAATAAATACATAAAAACCAATTTTTTATGTGTTTTATTATATATTAGCAAGATATTGCGCGCGTCTAATTTATAACAATAAAATGTAAGGCTAATATTAGAATGTATTTCATTCTTTGTTTTAAGAAGTAGCTAAGTTTAAAAAGTTATAATCATATTTATTACTAAAAGTAAGCATAATAATTTTTTAAATTTATTAATTTCATAAATCTAACATAAAATCTTTATTTGTCCTTCGAATTCCATGTAAACAGTAAAAGCACATCTTAGTCGAAAGATAAACTTGAAGCAATAGAATATTATTTTTGACATAACCTTGAACATAACTGCATGATTAGTGTATCCTAGGCGTATTTTAGGCTATTTTATTTAAAACGTAATAAAAGAAAATGTGAATAAAAGGATTTTTTAAAATCTTTAAATTTTCTTTAATGAATAAAAGTATTTTTTATATTTATTTTATACAATGAAAACAAAACCTTCTTTTATATTATTTTTATAATATTTATTTGAAAATAGCATCCACTTTCGACTTCTAATAGTTTTTGAAAATTGTATATATGATTATTATTTAGGATTTCTCCTTCAATGAGAATTTCTAAATCTTTGTTATTCAAACTAAAAAATATTATTTCTTTTGCAATACCCATCGTATTTTTTTATAGGTTAAATACAGGAGAAATGGTTCACGAGGAGAGATAAATCACTTTTTGACATAGCAAGAAGATGCATCTTGTATCTTTTTAACAAACTGTTCTGGTTGTTTATCAGATATCATGTTATGATACATAGACTAAAAGTTCAAAAAGTCTTATAATTATTAACTTTATTTTGGAAGCAATAAAACAATTCTTTTTAATTTCGCTCAAAAAACACTCCGAAATTTGTGTGGTGTGCCAAAAATAATACGTTTTTTTTTAATTTTTTTAATTCGTTACTAACTGAACACATTCGTCAAAGTGTAGCTGTTACCCGCAAATGAATATATGTCAATAAAACATGATTCTAAAGCTTATTTCATTTAAATAAAAAATAAAAATAAATCAATCTCTCTCGGTCATTTTGATTTGTCGCGAACATCCTTTTTTGTCGATGTTCGAGGAAAGATAGTTCATTATACTCTATAAAAATAACCTAAAGAATATATGTATAAGCAAAACAGAAAGTAAATAGAAGAATAGATATAGATATAATAGAATGATATAATAGAATTTTTAATATCAAAATGTAAATTCTATTAAAAAATTAAAAAATTTAATTTTTACTAAGAAAATGGAAACATTTATTTGAAAATTTATATCTAAGGGTTCCTGATTTTGCTAATCCGCCATTTTGGATCCGCCATGCTATTTTGAATTCTTAAATATTGACTCCAAAATCTTCATCAGGAACCCAAAAAACCATTAAATGCAATATTTCATAAGAATAGAAAAGTTATAGGGATATTTTCCAATTTCTGATTAAGCATAGGGGTTGTTCTAAGATTAGGGTTATGAGCTAAAAACTGAAATTGGTGCACTTGAAAAAATGTATAATTGTACAACAATACTTGTAAAAAAATTTTTTTTTACCTTTCACGATAGTTTTACATAAAAAATAAAAATAGGGGTAGTTTTGGGGTTGATGATGGACTTTGAAATTCTCTTAGATTGTATTTGACGCTTTTAAAAAACTTTTGGACAATATTCAAAAGGAAATTTATCATTTTTAGGGTTCCGTACACCACAAGTGTACGCACGGAACCCTATTGGCAAGACTTTGTCGAAAATCGTACCCCCCCCCCCTAGCCGCCAAACTATTTGACTTAGAAAGTTCAAATTTGGCCCACATATGTATTTTCACGTGTAGATGAAAGGAAAATTATAGAGAACATGATTCTAGGGGTTGATCATAGCGTTGTCAAGAAAATAACAAGATTTTTAAAAAATTTTGATATTTTTTGGCTGATAACTTTTGCCATTTCTTTGACAGCGCTATCACCACAACAATATCTATAATTTTTCTGTAATCTACATATAATACTACATTTTTGTACCAAATTTGAACTCTCTAAGTCAAATATTTTGGCAGATAAGAGGGGAATACGGTCATTTTTTCGAAAAAATGCGTTTAATTTGTACCATTCCTGCCCTTTATCTGCCAAATTATTATACTTAGAGTGCTGAAATTTGGTACACATATGTAGTTTGTCGTGTAGATTACAGAAAAACTATAGAAAACCTTGTTGCAGGCTGTTATCATAGCGTTTTTTAGCAAAAAAAAAACGATTTTTTTTAAAAAATGCTAAAAAATGGTCGTATCCCCCCCTGAACTTCCAAACTATTAGACTTAAAGAATTCAAATTTGGTACACAAATGTATTTTCACGTATAGATTACAGGAAAATTATAGAGAACATGATTGTATGTGTTGAACATAGCGTTGTCAAGGAAATAACAATATTTTTGAGCATTTTTTTAACAAATGGGCCATAGTTTAGTGTTATAGCTTTGACAGCGCTATAATCATCACTTTCTCTATAATTTTCCTGTAAGCTACACGTAAATCTACATACGTGTACCAAATTTCAGCATCCTAAGTCAAATAGTTTGGAAGATAAGGGGGGGGGGGGGGATACGGTCATTTTTTTAGCAAAAATGCACTAAAAGTGTACAATGCCACTTCCATATCTGCCAAACTATTATACTTAGAGTGCTGAAATTTGGTATACATATGCAGTTTGCCATATAGATTACAGAAAAACTGTAGAGAATTTTGTTGCAGATCGTTATCATAGTGTTTTTAAGCAAAAACCGACGATTTAAAAAAAATGCTAAAAAATGACCGTATCCCCCCTCCCATAACTTCTAAACAATTTGACTTAGAGAGTTCAAATTTGGTACACAAATGTATTTTCACATGTAGATTACAGAAAAATGGTAGAGAACATGATTGTAGAAGTTGATCATAGCGTTGTTAAGGAAATAAAATGATTTTTGAGTATTTTTTATGGATATTTACTAAAATCTCTGGATTTTTCGTTGACAGCACAATCACCATCACGTTCTCTATAATTTTTATGTAATTTACACCTGAAAATACATTCCTGTACAAAATTTGAACTCTCTAAGTAAAATATTTTGGAAGATAGGGGGGGGGGGGTGGTCCATTTTGTATAAAAAATTCATTATATATTTAATAGTATTAAATATATTAAAAATTATTTTGTTTTATGTACGGAACCCTCAATTTTAGTGCGAGTGTAACTCGAACTTGCCCGATTTTTCTTTATTTTTTAATAATTTTTTGAGGGGTTTCAATATAAATCTCGTTTTTACCCTTAAAAACCGTATATAAAATTAACCTGAAAAAAGCCACAGGTTAGGGTATCTTTTTTTAGCTCTATTTTCCGAAAATGATTGACTCGTTTATTAACATTTTGTTTATCACTACTTGCAATTTTACTATTATCTGAAATAAGAGGGAAATGACATAAGCAATTACTTAAAAACATTGTCTGTAAATGTTCTCTCATTACTGCATGATTATATCCTACCATGGACGTATGAATTATATGGACGGAGCACATCTTTGCGGGGTCGTACCTCTCGTCCGTAAGGGGGGATCCGAGATTAGTTGGCCGAACACACAGGAATACACAGTCAGCCAATTATCGAGCGGCCAACTAGCTTCCCTCTTCCGATCGACCGAATCTACCCCCTCATCTAAAGTAAGAGTTTGTGCTCCGTCCATATAATTCTTAAGTCCATGTATCCTACACTTTCAGGTTTAACATTACAATATACAGAAGTTGCAAAAGCAATTGCATAAACACCACAATCCACACAATTAGGTTGTTTTTGAACAATGGGAAAAACTACATTAGGTCTAAATGGATATAATCTAGCTAGATATTGACATTGATCATTGTTTAAAAATTTATTATTCATGCTGTCATAAACAAAGAGAGTATTTGAATAATAGTAAGTACAAATCCAGTGACCTTTTTTTTGAACCACTGAATAGGATTTGAATATGTTTCTTATCTTTTCTAATGGGTTTAACTTCATCCAACATTTGTAAATAACCCACATTTTGCATTTGAAAATGACCATCAGAATCGACTTCTAATAGTTGTTAAAATTTGTAAATATGATTATCAGTAAGCATTTCTCCTTGAATAAGAATGTTTTGATCTATCTCATCTAA